>CM021530.1:12148584-12170527 GCA_010994315.2 Pisaster ochraceus
AAATATGCTTCCAACTGAAGAAAACCTTGTCATGTTTTACCATGCATTATTCCTTACACTGCTCTTTATCTATTGTTGCCAAATGCTTTGATGCATCGTGGTGTAGATTGAAGTTGGCACCAGCCATCCGTCATTCCTCTAATTAGGATTACATTTAAGCGTAGATGTAGAAAATGTTGCTCGCAAAAAATTTCTTCATGGTGCCGATTTGTACAAATCACATTAGATAAAATGGCTTCACGTGACGATGTCTAGCCGCCCCTTTGCGAGATTTATGGGCGATATCAGTGAAACTTCTTTCTGTTTTCCCATTATAAATATGTGTATTTCATTTCTAGTCAAGCCAACGACACTACGTCCGTCCACTGACCTCCTCTTCAGACTTGTTTTAACGCCACACTCTCCAGGGTCGTAACACCGGAATCGATGCAGCCGTGAGGCGAGGTAATTAACACCCTGTGAACACAGGAACGACGATACTTGACTCCATTGCCAAGACACCAGAGAAACGCGCCAGTTGAAGAACTCGGCGGGTTTACGGGTTGGGCTTGGGATGCAGCATTATGCTTTGGGGCAGTTTCTTTTATGTTGGCCTGCTCCGTTCTGAATCTATAACGGTGGCTAAAGAGGCCATCAGAAAACAGCTAAAGTACCAATCACACACGCAAAACATCGATTGTAAAGTATAGGACATAAACAAACATTAGAAGTTGTAGCCAGTGCATCTTACCGTCGTTCATTATCAAGCCAACCAAGTATACCCTGTTAAGACGAAACTCGGTTTACAGTAGAAGTTATACTTTCTCTGATTTGTTATCATATAAATTATATCTTGCCACGGTGGGGCGGGGGTGCGACTACTGTTTGATATGCATTACTATATTCATTGAAAAATAACATAAACCATTAATCTTGGCAGACAAACATACAGGACGAAAATCCAAATTATCGTTGCTCAGTTCAGCTATATCACGCCATATTAGTAATATGCAAGATATGAAACTAATGGGGTCTTCTTTTACTGCCAGCCTCAGTTTGGTAATACAATAGTAATTGGAAAAGACACTTTGCATAGTCTTACTTAAAAAGACAACCAAGATATGACAGAGTCCAAACTGAAAAAGCCAATGAAAGATTAGAGTTGAATGCAGGAACCAAATCACAGACAGTAACGTAACACATGAGCGAATGACGGGACCGGAGGGGAACACCATAAACATGAACGAATAACCTACACCGACAGTTCATCGCCATACTACATGTACCACCAGGACAAGATACATGCAATGCCCTGCTTTTTTGCATAATAATGAAGACGATAAAAACGTCACTTCCACTCCCAAAGGTATCCAACGCAAAATTGCATCCCGCTCATCCGGCTTGGCAAGTGAACACAACAAGTAAACTGTTTCTACAAACCAAGTGCCATACCTACCTCCCGCCTGTGATTTTGAAAACCCAACAGTGCACGATTCCGTAAGCCATACATCACGGTTCGTTGCTTAAATTTCCCCTCTTTTCCCCCCACTCTTCAAGATTGTGTGTTTCCTAGGTTTGTGTCGTATGGGACTTCGCAGTCAACGGTCACGGGGTGGGGAAGTAGTTCAGCCGTTGACAAAGCTTGAGAGTCTGAAGGGATGACAGTGGCATGACTACAAAGACGCAAACACACGAGCCAAGTTATGGATAGTGACAGTTTTCAGTAAACGGTAATTTGTGTGGATTTCTCAGAGGGTGGCCATTCCAGTTGTTGTATCCTCTCGCGGGCTGATGGGTCTTTTGTTCGGCCGGGTTGGTCCAAGAGGTGGTTACATATAGGAATGTGATGTCGACGTCGAAAGTAGGTCGACGAGTGTGATTAAAGAGGTTGTTTATACATACATTTGTGATTTAGGGTTGACTTTTTTTTCACAAACAAATAATTATATTCAGCAGATTTGTGACTTCATATTCACGATGGACACTTGTTAACTTTGGACCAATTTCACCCATTGGTCAACTGCCTCGTTAAAATTTCCAGTTTGAGTTGGAGAATAATGGGTAACCGTATCAAAAAAAATTCGTCTTGCGAATTTAATTGCCATTTACTTCTTTGTTTACCGTTGTCTTCTCTTGATTAAAGGGGAATAACCAAAGACAACACACCACCGCCATTATTGCTACTGCACAGTGTATTGATTCAAAGAGAGCGTGCATGGCAGAGGTGGAAGCGTTCAACATTACATTGATGTACCTTCTCTTGATTCAAAGGGTGTATATATACTAGAGGTTATAGCATGCAGTGTTGCCATCTTTTCAAATGTTGTTCCACGTAAGTTTATTATTGATTCAGAGGGAGATCAACAGTTTTGACAACATTGTCAATGATGTACCTTCTCTTGAATCAAAGAGTGCATTATACCAGAGGTTATAGCAGTGTCATGTTGATCCAGGGATATCAATAGTCTTGCAAGCATTACCAATGATGTACCTTTCATTGATTCAAATGTAAACAGGCATCGCAGTAATTGTAACACCGCGTTTGCAGCTGTATCTTAAATCGCATAACTAGCATAGCAGTTTCGTCGTCATGTCCAGTGCTCAAATCTATATTTCAGGTGTCGTCAAAACTAGTTTCCTGTGAATTATCGCAATATGCTTAACTGATTATATGGCCATCCACTTCTCAAACCCAGGAACGGTACACACATACATGTACATTGATTAGGAGGTCTCGTGGGGCCTTGCCGCTGTAGCATGGAGAAGTACCGCCTCAATCGACACCAAGTCTCAAGTGTTTAACAAACACATATCATCATTTGCTGGGTAACTCTACGTCCCGCTTTGAAAGGGAATTTTTTTCTCAACCATCATGGTTTGTATGAAACGATGAAGTGTTGACAAGTTACATTCAAGGGAACACAAACTGGTTGTTACAGAAGTTTCATTTGTTCCACTACGTACACAAAGCATTTTTTTAAGGACATACGAATTAATCCATATTTTATTATTCAGTGATTACGTCAGGTTATAACGTTCCATACTTAGATTCCGCTTGTGGTTGGTTTAGAGCACGTCACATGATGTCTTATTTTTACTAGAAAGCCGAGCGAGCATGACGCACTAAACCCACAGCAAACAATGTACTACACACATGTCAACCATACGCATAGCAACCAGTGTACCATACCCATAGCAACCTCAAAGTCTCGGTATCTGACACGGGTTAACAAAATTTAACTCGGATTCTGTGACAGTTTGACCCATTTCGGGGTCGTTTTCACACTGATTCCGGGACACACTGGCCCCAAAATGGGCATGGCCCCCTGGGACCCGAAACCGGGTCAGATTTGACCCGGAAGTGTATCACGAGTAAAAGCAGTCAATACTTGTATAGTTTTCATTATTTTAATTAATCATTTAGCTTTGATTTGGTTATTCACCACCTCCTCCAAAAGAGCTTTTAAACTAAGCATGTTTTCAGGGCGATATGTTACATTGTCCTATTTTACACAATAAGATTAGGTCAGATCATATTCGATTTAGATTAAACTGTATTAGCCCTTACGGAGAAAATGCAAATGGCCCAATGAGCTATTTACATACGCATTAAAAACGATCAGTAACAAACGATTTTAAAAGTTTACAAAATTGCAACTATAAAAATACTCTTGTTGACCTGCACATACATTTAGTACTCATAAGAGAGTATAAGGAACAATTGGTGACGGATTTTAGATAAGTCTTTCAGATCAAAGTTACTGCAGGTATCTTTTGGGAGGAAAATTGTGATTGTAAATTTATCTCATTCCTCTTATGTCTTTTATATTTCTTTTCTTGTAAAAGAAAAGGAAAATGTGCCATGAAGAGGGCCATGTAATTATAACCAAGGCATTGTTTTACATATGACACTTTGACTGTATGCATTCTTCCTCTAAGCCAACATTTAACCATTACTTCACCGATGTAATTGTGTGTATTTTAAACCCAGTCACACAAACTCGTACAAGTGTGCAATGGCCTCCAATTGTAAGCCCTCCTTTGTCCAACTCTTTCTCCTGGCAAACAATGACCCCATTGTTTTCCTTTGTGATAGCAACCGTGGACCTGTTGTCTCTTTTGTTATATAAGTCCTCGGCTTGTAAATGACTGTCACTACAAACTCAGTCACACATCCCGTATTCCTATATTACATGAAACGCTCGGGTTTGGGTACTTGAGTGGTCTAAGCGTCAACCAGCTTGTTTCCCCCGCAAGGTCAACCAAGTACTTCTCATACATTTTTCATGGGATGCTTTATCATTAAAGAGTTGTTGCCCGACGTATAGCATTTTGCTATTGTTTTGAAATGCCAACAATTTATACGAATCACTTCTCAGTTAGTAACAGGTGTGAAGTCTCGACGTTTCGAGCACTGCGTGTTCAGGACCGCGGACCCAAAGTTAATTCCTTATGCATTACATGATGCCGTTCATAAATCCAATTAAACCTGTGCCCTAATTAGGAGTGGAATTAGTATCGATCACTTGCAGGAGCTTTTCTGTTTTAAGGTATTGCTGACGTCATTTATAGGGCGCCACTATCAGACGAATTTGCGAGAGATAAGAAAACTACTTGATATACCGTTGGATAAGGATATCAGATAGTTCACTTACATCAGATATCTTGGATAAATTCATCGTCACTATCGATCACTGCTACTGATGAATCAGTTTCTTTGTATCAACCTAGACAGCCTGTGAGGTAACACAAAATCCAGATACAGATAATTTCTGTACGTGTCTTGACACGCTTAGTGGATAAGAGTTGTCACGATACATCTGTCAAAACTGAGCACTAGTTATTTCAGAATCGCCGCCCGACGTGGCTACTTATACAGGCACAGTCTCTTTGCGTTAAAAATAGCTTGTGATGTCATACTTTAGAAAAAGTGCATAGTTAGTACTATTGTCGGGAAAATCAACGAATTGAATTTAGTCTCTCTGATTATAAAGTTAACACCAATACCAATGGACCCTGTACATTGACGCCATCTTTGAGGGATGTTGATGTTGATGGGCCAATAAGCAACCTTCTTTTGACAACGAGCCAAGGGCGCCCTACTCAAGTGACGTCACGTGCATAGGTAAATTCTCAAATAAAACACATTCCCGTGTGACAGCGACTGTCAAAGTCAAGAAAATTGCAAATTGAGACCCCAATTAACACCGTTGTTTGAGTCGATTTCCGCAATCAAAATAAGCACGCGTAAACAGTCACCATGGAAAAAATGCATAAACAAAACATATTCCATTTTTCATGGTTTTCACTGAAACGTGATCAGTCATTTTGAATGGTGATAGGAAAGTGTGAAAATTAACCCATCCAACAGCTAAGAAGTATACCTTTTCTGTAGAACCACAAAAGGCATATTCCTCTAGGCCTACGTGTTTGACGTGCACAACTGCCATAGAGTTGAAAGATATCATCTCTACCAAAAGCTAATATTCCTGTACTTATTAAAGCAGATTGATTTCAACGTAGACCAGTAATGTCACTTAATCAAGGGGGATATATTGGCTTCAGCTGGCTCAACGATGTTAAGATGATCTTAAATTTCTCGGTGGACTATCGCGGTATTTATACTCGAGTAAACTCCGTTGCGCTGCTCTTCAATTGAGGAAATCATTTTACAAAACGATAAGGACTTCAACTCCAATAATTCACACATACATCATGGTGGGCCTTGTGATGGTATTCTATTCAATCTGAATAGCGGAATAGATTCAACTGCTGTGATGAGTAAATGTCGTCTCTGGTGTACTACTCTAAATTTATTAACCCAGTATACGCAAACTCTCCAGAGATACTGTTTGGGCGTCTCTTCAGTGTTCACTCTCCCACTCGAGTGTTTTTGCGGTCCAAATCTAATCATAAATTGTTGTGTTGTCATTTTCCTGCATGCGTTCGAATCATATTCAGTCTTTTACCACGTCACAGATGTGTGTGACTCGGAGGCTACTGGGGTTAGATTACACAGGGCCGAGGTTGCTCTCCCCACAGCAGCGAATTAAAGCGCGGAGAACAGCAATTATTTATGGGTCTTACTTCCCCTCGCCCGTAAGATCGTATCGCACGTAGTATCGCACTTGTCCAATCTAAATTCTAGGGGTGCTTTACACGATGTATTTCTGCCCTTACGAGGAATTACATGTCACTGTTATAAAGAGAGTCAAAATTGCCGGCGTGTGTGTTGATAAAGCTTGTCTATAAAGCCCAATGCACTTTCGGCAAGGGAGATAAAAACAAGCTTTCACCGGTAAAACAAAACTGATAAGTGGCGAAGATTGAGGATTTGGTAAAGTTGTCTCTTCAAATGGGAAAGGGGTAAAAGTAACGTACACCGTTGACCTAGAAAAGCTAGCTGACCCACGTGTGTATCTAGTACAGATCTGGGCAAATAGTTACCGGCGTTTCTCTCCGATAATTCGATAGATATTTCGTAATGGACCGAATAAAAAATGATTAAGCGAATCATTTCGATGGAAAAGGGGACCACTGGCTTGTGGCGAATTCGTTCCAATCTGGCTCACTCATGAGAAGTGGGCCCTTTTGCTTTCTGTTTCGTTTCTAGGAACATTGGACTCGCACAGATAGTAAGTAGTAAAGCATAGCAAGATCTGACACTAAGCAAACAGGGAAAAAATAACGGTATGTGACCTGATTAAAATGCGATTAAGTGTAGATTTTCGGATAAAAAGTACGCAAGTGTAAGTACGAGTAGTCAACGTGCGCTATACAGACGGTTACGCAAGTATACGAGTAGCCAACGTGCACTATACAGACCATTACGCACTAGTGTATGTACGAGTAGCCAGCGTGCACTATACAGACCATGGAAGTGGGCTACATTATTGAGTACAAGTAAGAATGCACAAATGTACTAGAGGAAAGAAGAATATGTACACAAATGTACTCGAGTACAAGAAGAATATGTACACAAATAAACTCGAGTACAAGAATAATATGTACACAAATAAACTCGAGTACAAGAATAGTCTGTACACAAATAAACTCGAATACAAGAATATGTACACAAATGTAGTCGAGTACAAAAGGAATGTGTACACAAGTGTACTCGAGTACAAGAAGAATATGTACAATAAACTAGAGTACAAGAAGAATATGTACACAAATAAACTCGAGTACAAGAATAATATGTACACAAATGTAGTCGAGTACAAAAGGAATATGTACACATATGTATTCGACTACTAAATAATATGTAAGCAAATGTACTCGGGTCAAAGAAGAATATGTACAAAAATAAACTCGAGTACAAGAAGAAAATGTACACAAATGTAGTCGAGTACAAGAGGAATATGTACACGTATGTACTCGACTACTAAAATGATATGTAAACAAATGTACTCGGGTCAAAGAAGAATATGTACACAAATGTACTCGAGTACATAAAGAATATGTACACACATGTACTAGAGTACAAGAAGATTACGTACACAATGTCCCCAAGTGTGAGGCGAGAACACCAAGAGTGCGAATACAAGAAAGGTAACCCCCAGCAAGGCGATTACAAGAAGATTACTCGAATTCAATATGAGTACCTGACCTGTGAGGACATACGCAACTTCATGTTGGACAGGATTATTTGGAAAGCCATCACAAATGTCAGGTGGAAGCCATTGGAATGAAAGGATAAATGAACATATTCAGAGTGATCGTTTGTGCCCAACTGACGACTTTTCTGGTGTAGGTTTCCACTGATTCACACTGTGAGGGCGTCTCTCCAAAACGAAGCAGTAACCCTACTACCACACAGGCTATTAGTGTCAGCCATGAAGGACTTTAATTTAATAATGCAAGTTCCCCCGCATCATCAAAAATGCACAAGAGCCCCGCAAAACTGGCCCATGGCCAGAATCACTTCAGGCGCAGGGATACAAACACAGGATGTTGGAGGAAATGTTTTGAAGGTTATAAGGCGATATTGTTGTGTTTAATCTGCTTGATCGATGAGCAGCTTTTTGGATTTCATTACGGAAGACCTCTGTAAAATACGTCAAACATATCTAAATGAAGTCACATCTTCTTTAAATATGCGTCATTTTCCACTCCTGTACAAGTTAGAGTGCTTTTCTCATAGTACATCATTGACCAAATCGGTCCATAACAAATTTAATTGGGCACTTAAACATTCAAGCTTTAAGAACTAAACTCAGTTTAGAGGGACGGTGACATTTGAGAGGACGAACATTTGTAAAGCTCTCTGATTACAAACTGAATTTACAAAACGACAACAGGATAATGCGGGTCATCAGGGGCTGCAAAAGTAGTCAAATAATAACGTTGTTCGGGTAAACAATATGGTATCTGCGTTATGGTGTTAGGGTATCTTATGTTTGTTCTGGATATGAGCTTTTCGGTAAATTGAACTTAAGTGTTTTTTTTACTGTAATTCGTCATGCAATTGGCGCAGAACACTTCAATACAAATTTGAAATACCATAATATGATGTAACTGTATACACACCCCAAAAATTGCCTATTGTGCCACGCTTTGGTGACGTTAAGTGAAATAGGACTAAAACAAGATGGCCTTCGCTATGTTAGAGTGCATTGGTGATGCCGGTTTGGCTAGACCATTGATCTCAATATAATAGATATCAATGGGCTAGACAGTATCAATGGACCTATTGCAATTACGTCATCACTCCGCCATCTTAGAGTTAAAACGACGATGAAACAATGGAAGACGTACATCTGTGTACGCACAGCATACACATTGCAACCTTCTTTTGACCTCTACCTGAGGGCGCCTTACTAAAAATGACGTCATGTGTTTTTATGCACATGGTAAATGAGTCCAGAGAAAAATAACATTCAACAAGTTGTGTAAAATATTTAAGGAAGATGTGGATGCACCCCCACTAAATAGGAAGAAAACAGAGCGGCCTCATTCATATTTGTTTATAGCTCTCAAAATAGTCCTTGTTAGACATTCTATGTTAGACATATTTGAGAGCCAAATAAAAGGGGGTACAGTGTAATAATGTTGTCCAATTGTGACCTGGGGGTTGTTGACTTCCAACTTGAGGTATTTTGGATGACATAGGTCCTGAAATAAATGGTCCTACCTGCTGAGAGGCGTAGGATTTTTTTTTCAAGATTGATGCTCGGACGTTTAGAAAATTAGACTGGTGTAATGGTGTTTTTATTTGGAGGGGAATAACTCGACTGGCATTTGGGCTCCCCATATCAAATTGAGAAGAGGACAAAAGTTAAAGAGCCAATGGATAATTACCCCTTTACTGCTGTTAAAAGCTATGAGACTTCTAAGTATTTTATTTATTTATTTTTTATTTTTTTCATTTAGCATTTCGCACTGTAGGCTATGCTATGGGAGTGTATTTGGTGGGGTGCACCCATCAAACGTTCAATTCAAGAACCCGATCAGATCATGGCGGCTAGTTCTGCACCTATAGTTGTGAAAATAGGCTCTTGCTGTTATACGGGCAATCAGATAATCGAACAATAATGGCCGATGGGTAAAGGTTTATGTGTGATCGAGGCAACATCATCTCCAACCAAATGCCACTCCAACCATAAACAACCTCAGTGTCGATCTATATCGTCACAACATCCTCCCACCACACCTTGAACGCAACAGTAATCGAAAGAAGAAAAAAGTTCTACATACGCATCCATGATCACCCAGCTAAGTAAACATATAATATCCAGTTGTATAAATTTGTATGGATTAGTCAGCCTTGGAGCGCAGTCCGTTGAATTAAAGCGACTACGCAACACCGTTTCAGGCGGCAATGTTGATTGGAAAAAACAATAACATGTAATATTACCTCGGACCAAACAAGCACCAAAAAGACTGTTTCAGCGTCAGTCCAACAAGAGTACCGGTATGCAACACACACTAATCAAGAAATGTCGCTTTTAAAATATTACAGCAACCTCAGAAAAAGTACCTACCCGTGAACAGTTCTTTAATGTTGGTGAAGGGTTATTTTTCTACCTTCCACGTTGTCTTTAAAGTTGCTTGTTAGATTATTTGCATACTACTGCATAAGTAATTAATGCAGTAGTATTATGCAGTAGTATTTGCATACTACTGCATAAGTAATTAATAAAGGACACCAATGAGTTTATAGCGAACTTAAATTGAGTCAATGCTAAGTGAACGATGCTTGGTAGATACGAGGCGTTTTGGGTACATTTCGTCGATGTGTAATCATTATTTCCCCCTCCATAATATTAACGAAACCACACGGAGGCTGAAGGCGAAAATAGTCAGAGCCTCGTCAGAATTAGCGCTTAATACTCCGTACTGCGCACTAAGAACACGACTTACGATGACGATGGCGTGATAAACGGTGTGAAGACCCGCGTCAGAATTCAGCCAATGTTATACCAGAGAGAGTGAATACATGACAGAATCCAATGGTAAAAAAAGGCAAACACAACTCACATACAGGATTTTAAATCAACAAGAAGTGTTTGTTTTTACTTTGGTTTTGTGTTAATGATCTGTGTTTGTTTTGCAGTCTTCATGAGAGATTGCTTGATGCAAATCTGGTACATATAGCGACTGTTAGAGTTGCAGGCCATGGTTTAAGCTTATGCGGAATAATATTCGGTATTTGTCATTCAGCACGTCCATATCTGTTTGCAATTCTCACTCAGCAACGCATCTTTTTTTATAATCACGCGATATTTAAAACTTTGCTGACTTCATGTCGGCTACATTATTTACAGATGGCAAACAGTAAATCATATAATTATTAAAAACAATCACAATCACAACATTTAGATACAAATTTGATGAATATGTACCTGGCTGCTTAATTAAATTAATTAGAGTGCTAATTGGTGTGCCCGAACTTAGTAAGAACAAGTTTGTGACAGCGATGTTTCAATATGCTTCAATATGGAGAAATTTCCCCCCAAATACAAACTGATCTGGAATAAGAGAAACTTAGAGAGGAGGATCTTTCCCTGTGAGGATTCGTCATAAATTTAGCGCTATATCTAATAAGTGTTTCGTGCATTTGCTTTGTCAGATTTATTTTCACACATGCACCCATGCACGGACGTTAAATAGATAATGTATTCACCAATGGTGTTCCACTCTCTAAGTGCGTAAATCGAGGAGGCTGATGAAAGCGTGCGCAAGGATGAAGTCTTATGGGCCTAATTAAATTGGTGATTTTTTCATCTTTTACTCGTCTCAAACTCGCAGACTAATCTAAAACATTAAAAGTTAAAGGGACGGCATGTGAATTGCTTTGCAAAGAGTACAAGTCATTATTTGCACACTTCATTAGCAAACATGTGGAAATATTGGAAAAAGGGGTGCTTTGGAGTATTAAACAGCGTATAAAGGGTAATACAATGTTGATGAGCTTTGTGTAGGGCTTATTGTTGAGATATCCCTCCACATGCCAAGGCGAGAGAAATGAGGTTCATTTATATTCCTAAAAATCGGGCATTTTTGTTTCAGGATGTTTTTATAGCATTGATAGTTTGTAATAAATAAAAAATAGGCCTACATACATAAATAAATGTTGGCTTATTTTGGGAACCCCTCCCTTACACCAAAATAACGTGTGTGACTATTGGGGCTTGGGGGACATAGCTTTTTACGTTCACTGTACGCTCAGTTGATCCGTTGCTCTTACTTTACGCTCCCTGACAAGTCACTGCTTGGATATTGCAAATCAACAGCCCCCGGCCAATTCAGCAAGCTATAATGTGTATCATTGCCACACATCAGCATTCTCTCATTGAGTCGCTGTGTATTGGGATGTCAGCTGATGAGACACCGGATTCGCCACATGCCCCTAACCCACCCCCCCCCCTGCTTTAGTCATTATTGTGGCCCCTACTACCTCGAAGATGCACCCCAAAGGGGTGGGAAAGAATTGATGAAATGACTTCCATAATTAAAACTGTGCTCCCACGGCACACTGCTAACGAGGGTACGTCCATCTTTTAAATTGCATTATTCGGTCATTTACCACATCCCTGTGACGGTGCAGCTTCGTGGGCGTGGCTCCATGGGCTGAACGACGAATGAGAAGACAGACAGCGATGCGGCGCAGTGGTTGGCCGCTGTTGTGCAGCCGTGTATCCCTGTACTTGTCGCCTGCTTTCCCGCTGCTATTCGTTTTTATACGCTGCCACGTCTGCCTCAGCCCTCAAAAGAGGCAAGTTTTAACAGATGGATGAACACTTAGCTCATGCAGATCGTGCGGTGAATGGCTAGCTAGCTCCTCGACAATATCACACCGTAAAGACTTACCTTCGGACTTGTCATTTTTACTTTTCTCTACTCCTGGGGTGTGGTTGTGCTTGACCCCTTCGAACCTGCGAAAGACGGACGAGGAGAAATCAGCTGTCACACAAGGATGGGAGCAGCGTTCTGAACGAGATAACGGTGTGTGTTTCTTCTTGTTACTTTGTTGCCAAGCTACCCACTGCAGATATGAATGTATCCAACACCACTTCACTAGGTCCCATGGAGGGCCGACGTAACATGACACCGTACCAGTTGGACCACAACTACTCCGACTATTTTGATATGTATCAGAACATGCCCGATTTAAAAAATTTCTACACTATAGAGAGTTTATCCTACCACACGTCAGAACTAATCCTTATTACACGCATCATGCCGACTATCCTATGTCTTGGGTTGTTAGGCAACTTAGCCTTTCTCTTTGTGGTGTTTCGGGTGCGTTGGATGCGCACAGTGGTGAATTTCTATCTCATAAACCTAGCTGCAGCGGATATCTTATTCCTGTGTGCTGCTATAGGTGAGAAGATCGGCATGTATGTGAACAATCCAATCATGTACGACGAGTCGTCAAAAGGTACAGTGGGATGCATCATAATGGCCTTCGTCAAAGGTTGGTGTTACTATACCTCTATCACTTTGGTAACGTTAGTCTCGGTGGGTCGCTTCTACGCCGTGTGCAGACCGCATGATTACAAACTAAACAGTAAGCAAAGAGCTTTGAAACTAATCTCAGCAACTTGGCTGGTGTGTTGCATACTAGGGGCTCTGGTGATACCATCCAAAGCAATGGCCAAGAAACTGTACTATTACACCACGAAGGACCCGAATGTGGATTTTATGGAGTTCCTCAACAACCCACGGTATGTGGAGACCTGTATGCCGACATCGGGAATTGATTGGATCGCGTATGTTACGGATGGTGCCCAAGCCCTGCCATTCTTGATCGCCATGTCAGGAAATATCAAAATCTACGTGAGTATATTCCGGGCCCTGAACGACCGGGTCTCCAAAACCACCCGACAGAACTCCCGGGAACGCAAGACCGAGATGCGGGATAGGGTCAGCCGTATGCTGATCGCCAACGGGACAATTTTCTTCTTGTGCCTGGCCCCGTTCGAGGTGACGTCCCTCTCTGAGATGATTATGAGGAAGGGGCTGAACGAGAGCGCCAACCGGCGCACTTGGGCCCAATTCTGCCGGGTGATGATGTACCTCAATTCGGCAGTTAACCCCGTTATCTACAATGTGACCAACCCCAGGTACCGCCAAGCCTTCTTGCGGGCCTTCAGTAGGAAGCAAGACCGTAGGAATGAGTCCAAGTCGCCCTCAACTGTACAGCTAAGCCATCTGCGTGGTGAGAGTCAAGAATCCAAAGTGAAAAAAGACGGATCACATTGAACTCAGATTGGTACAGCTTTCCCCAAAACTCTCCCCATCAACTTCCAGCGATAGAAGGGACTGGTAGATTTGTACATCGTAACTAAATATCTGAGCAGAGGTTTGACCTAAAAAGGGTAAACAACTACAAGGGGTGTCTCGAAAAGTAGTTCCTTCTGAAAAAGAAGAAGCTTCGAACAACTTTTAAACCAACCCCCCCCCGAAAAAAACTTCGCTGTTGCAGGCAGCAGAATCTGCACTCTATAGTCTGGAAAACTCTCTCGCTGTATGATCTATTCAGTTAGGTATGTTTATGATGTGGAATATAGCCGGCTCATATTCCGCTGGATATTGATACCAATTTATCCAACAGCATTCTGTTTACTTTCCATTAGCCTCACTCCGACTGTACATAAACCACGTGGAATTTTACAACATTCCCAATCACTGCCCCCTCCAAACTTGATACGACCATGGCGACACAGAAATCAGACAGACTGAAGCGACAGTGGACAAATACAATGACGACATTAGAGGCAACTTTATATGGAGACACTGCGAAATACTTGAATATACCGTGTTTAATGTCAATGAAACAAATGCATTAGATGAATCGATGGAAGTGCAGCTGCACCTATCACCCCAAGTGCAATGCGCAGGTAATGTTAACTCTATGAAATACACGGGGCATCATTTGGGAGTTATTATTACACGGTAATGCATTCATGTCACGTGCGAAAAACTCCTTCTAATCACTTGCTTCAGCTACAAATCATTTCCTTCGTTTCGATGGACACAATTTGAAATGCAAAAAAAAATAAAAAATAAATAAATCGTCAGTATTTTCTTTGATTTTGCTTGATGTGCACGAAGCGGACGTGAAGTGCTGCACTGCTATAAATTGCTGCATAATGGTTCAACTACCCAACATTTTTCGGTTTCAATGTAAATAAGGTAAAAACCCGCCTTAGTTCTGAGTTTCCTTCCCCGTAGGAGATATCCAAGTTTGCACGCGCTTAAGTCCACGGCTAGACCAAGTATTATTGGATGTTAAAGCGAGTGGGCACGCAACAACTGTGTGGATATTCTCATTGTTTTCTAGGCAGTTTTCGTTTTTATTGAATGAATGAAAAAGAAAGTCGAGATCAATAAACCAAAACATAAGGTAAACAACCAATCAAAGATTCAATTGGGACATTTGATTCACTCCAATCAATACCTTTATGAGGATATTTTTGGGAAGGCAGCTGTATAAAGACTTATTTGAACTATGTTATGTTAGTCTTTATGTGAGGGAGGTGAAATATCTCATCTCGTCAACTTCCAGGTTTGGCACAGAAGGGTGATCTGCAGACTGCGTTACGTCCAGCCATTGGGTACATTATAATCGTCATATCTAAACGCTTCGGAACATTCCGCGCACAACTCTGCTTCTATTTATGATAACCACTAGAAAATGTCTGCAGCCAAACACAACATTTACATTTCAGACATAGATATTTCTCATGGCGGAAGGTTTGACTTTTCAGCTTTATACCTTTTTTTAGATTTGAAATTGCCAATTCGTTTTAGTGAGCATATTTCACCTCAATGATATTGATCTGTACATTATTATATTTAATATTTTGAGCGGATTCCCCGTTAATGGAGCAATTTTTTTCCCGAGTAAGAACATGGTCAGGTAATCACACGATTTCAAATTTGTAGCAATTTTATTACCTGCATACAAATCGTTAATACTGTTACCCGATCGATGGTGATTCCTAGCCATGCTCGTTTTCCAATCGATTTGGCTAGATGAAAAACTATGGTACATTCTGACTGACGAACTACTGCGGAACCCCAATCTTTTCTTGAAAATGCCAAACAACCCTAAGTCAATATTTTCTTTAATCAAAGAGAATAAGATGCCCATTATTTTATGGCTATCTTCAGGGCATAATATCTGCTCTCTTTTTTGCAGCAGCCTCGCACTCACTAGTAGCAATGCAGGTTTATTTAGTCATCGCTTCTCCATATTAAATGGATCTTGTTTTATATCAGAAGGCAATCATATACCTCTCCTGAACGCAAGAAACCCACGACAGGTGTGATGCCCATGAGCAAAGAAAGCCAAACCCCAAGCGATCTTAATGTAGATGTTCAGCCGCACCACGCCGTCTCGAAATTTGGCAAGGAATCTGCTACTTACAAAATAAACGCGATATTGAATGGAAGATTATCCTCCTTCCCACGGCACGTTTTTGAAAAAGAAAAAGAAAAAAGAAGAAGCAAAGGAATAATGCTAAGGCGAGTATCCTTTACAACGTTGGATGAATAGTATCTCTTCCATATGCAATTGAATCCATACTAGTCAGAACAAAGAGAGCGGGATTTTTCTTTCTTTCTTTTTTTTCGAAAAGGCGATTACAGTCTGTTCTCCCATGGTGTCCTAGGGTCTCTTTTGCTCTGGAATTATCTCCTAAAATGACGTAGGGTTTACATGGGACTTTGGGTTAATTCAAACCCCACGGCAACTGGATACTGTGAGATGATACCCGCGCATCGTGCGTTTATCCTTCAGCTTTCGGACTTCTCGTTTCCCCCTGAAAGACTGCATGCAGAAAATATCCCGCTAGATGCAGGAAGGGTTTTTTGTTTCCAGGGGGGTTTAGCCCCGAGACAAGGAGAAAAGTCTTTACTCACGAATGCTGGATTTGCCATAATAACTTTGTAATGCGTCTAAAGGACTATCGGTGACAAACAACGTAAGCCGACAAGATGTATGCTCCATTTCCTTAAAAAAGAGAGGAATATTTAACTCAATTAAATTGATCACAAGGCTGATCACTGGTCATTATGTTTTTTTATAAACCAATTACAACTTTCGAAGGACTCTTTTTGTTTAGGCCGTACTTAACGAAACACATCTCAAAGTCAATCTAATAATATCCCATGACGCTACGTACGTATCGGCAACGTGCATTTTCGAATTTGGCAGAATGGCGCTTAATCAACAATTTAAGTCGCAATGAGTTTATTATACTGAACGATTAAGCTGTAGCAAACGCAGCTAGCCTTTTGATTTTAGTCACGACCAAGAAAAAAATTACAATATTTTAATATTAAATATACTTCGTTTGTTAAGTAAAAGAAATAAGTGAAACTAAAGTTAATAAGCTATGACTCATCCAATGTGTACGGGATACAACAAAGCTCGGTATGTTCTTAGAAACAAATTAGCATAAGTTGGAGTATAGGCTACTCCACATAGTCCCGACTTTACATCTCCCAGACAAATATGATTAAACATCTCCATCAATTTCCTTAATATATGATGGCTGTATCTGTATGGCTTGTGCGAGAGGTAGTTGCCCCCTGGCGATGTATACAGGTGCGGTGGGGCCAGACGGCTCTGTGGCGGTTTTGGAAGCTGCGAATGTGGTTTTTGTGTTCAGTTGATCATGCGGCGCGCGGCTGGAAAGTTATCACAGGCACTGACACAACTGACTGGACCCCCGCTGCAAATTTGCTGCGACATCTGATTATAAACTGAACATTTTTCTTTGTCGATTCCCTAACAAAGTGTGGATATTGGTTTTAATCGTGCGCGACTTGCCTCGCCGACACAGACAGGAATTTACATTCGAAAGACCTGACCACCTGCCTCTACGGCTGGACAGTACAATGGGCTATCACCGATTACTTACGCTTTGATTAATTGATTACACTTGTATCAATGCCGGCTGCTTTTAATGAACAAAAAAAAGAAGAAGTTATATTTCTATATTTAAATATATGTTTAATAATGTTCAATGCACAGTGTACATTTACAAAATGCATATTGAAGCCCGTGTAACATCGTTTGTCAAATGTATATTGCATTTACTGAGTAATTTAATGTAGAATGGTATCATATTATCGATTGTGCATAAATTAATCACACTTATAGCAAGCACTAAAAGTCCAATGCAGTGCACGATGTCCAACCAGTCCAATTTCGCTAAGCTCCCTTATTTGCTAAGCACATACAAACAGTGCTTAGCAGAAATACGCAACAGCTGAAAATGTCATGTCATTTATAATACGTGTGCCTGATTTGACTCTTATCTATTGCTCAGCATTGTGAATAATCTTAAGCAATACTTCCTGCTGATCAACAGCTTGTTGAAATTGGACCCTTTTTGCTTTTACTGAATAATCAATCTGTGCTCTTAACAAGTCGAGTGGTGCGTAAACAACGTTAAAGGCACTGTGAGAGTTCAGTAAAATGGCTGTTTATGAGGCATCATTTTTGAAAAGAATACCCCCGGCTTTGTACAAAATCAAAACTAAGTTTGACCGTTGTCGAAACTGCGGCTTGGGCATGGGCCCCGTCAATATACTTAATTCCTTACTGCGCTTCAAACAGGTGGACGGAACCCAAGCTCAAGCCGTCGTTTCGAAAACGGCCGTTGATTTACTTATGATCATCCTTAGAAAGCAGTAGAAATCTTGGTTTGAGCTTGGATATCCCCCTATATGGTAACGATTACAGATCTGATGTGTTGCTGTTGTTGTTCATGTTGTTATAATTGTTGTTTGGGGATTTTTAAGTCTAAAGTATGTATATTGTTGTCAACTTAATATCAACAGAGAAATGCTGAAGACCGAACAGTTTGGTGATTACAGAGCGTGTACATAAAACATGCGCGGCAGTAGTTGTTCAAGCCAATGAAACATTGCATAAATTTGCTGTAAATTGGAAAACAGGTGTCCAAACTGCCCCATTACAATACTTTTGAATGTCATTGACAGGTAAGACAGGATGAGCAGGACTTTACCGGTCTCATAAAGGGTGTCGAAAATGGACACCATCACATCCCCTCCGGCGAAATCTTTGCCAATATGTTTAGTTCGAACTGCATTTAAAGGAGTGTGCAGATTTGAAAGTTATAGCAATGACCGACTGTCTAGAGGTGTTGAAGTGGTTTTTCAATCAAGAAATGGTTCCACTACTTGCCTTTTTTAAAACAGTAAATTCCTTTTCCCACACATATGTTCTTCTTTTTCTTTTTTCTTTTGACGATTTTAATGATTGCAGTAAAAACGGAGCACACTTAATATATTAACCAGGTCAAGATTGAGACCATTTGACCATTTAGACGATTGTGCACATTTAAAGTTAGCAAGAGGTGTTTAATCAGACGTTTATATTTCAGTGTGCCGGTGTAGTTTGGAAGGGTCTCAATTAAATGCATCCTTGATTGGAGTCTGGGCACGGTTCAGACCGAAGAACGGTGCAGCCTTGGGCGGACCATATCGCGGCAGCCATATCAAATGATGAATCCGTACTATTTGATTTAAACTCGCACACAAGCATGTGCCTTTTGTGTGTCTCTGGGAACTTACATAGCCACATAATTCAATTAGCAGATGTGCAAACTCGTGACGTTATTTGTGTGTAGTGGAACCCATCCACGTTTTCCGATAGCCAGGTTGATGTTTTACCATTGAAAATATAGTGCGTGCTTAATGCACGCGGTTCACACATTAAATAACAAGCCTGTTTTAAATTAATTACCATTGCCATTCTTCTCTATGTGTCTTGTTGATTTGATTGACGGGTATGGTGAATTACTACCGGGCATGGGAACAGGAAGACGTGGAGAAGACGTGGAGGAGAGTTGCTTTAGTGAAATATCATCAGCTATACCTGCGAGCACCAGACATGTATCTTTCACTCGGTACCGTGTCAGCCATGTTGTTTATGTTACAGACTTACGCCAATGGATGTCACCCATCCACCCTTTTTTCCCCAAGGTGTTCTCAACAATCAACTCCGATCAGATATGTCTTTAATTGTAAAGCACACCCTTATACAGTTTGGCGTTATGTCTTTTATTTAGCGTAATTGATGCAGTTGCTGTGCTCGTTTTACCGTCTCCATACCAGCAACGACTTGATCATTTTGCAGGTAAAACTGCATACACCCCTCTGTTGAATTGCAAAGCACTGCGGGCAACCTGTTTTAAGGTTGATTGATCTGTGTACGAACTTCACACCATGAAAATGAGCTACGTTATGGACTCAAGAACTCTTTTAATAAACTGGTCATTACCAATGTGCAATATTTCAACCCCAAAGGAATTTTACTTTCTTGATTGCATTCCCTCGTTTTGCAATATGAAACCCCCTACACAATGCCGTCTTCATCCGACCCCTTGCCATCATAGGTATAGGCTTTGCAATCGGAATGGCACTAGACTATTTTCGAGTGGGGGTGGTCAACACCAATGAAGCGATTCCGAATAAAAGACAGTTTTACATTGGCCTATCAATTTCAATACCAATTTACAACTTCTTATGTGGGCAGAACAGTCCATAGCTCTGGCAGGGCCAGGTGCTTTAACAGAAAGTCTCAAAATTCATTTAGTTTACTTTATAAAAGCTCAATTTGTTACGGTAAACAATCTGCTGTTTATCTGGTCGTGTCGTGGATGATTTATTTTGTTACAAATAAATGCGGAAATCAATTCAATTTTGTTTATATTTGTTTAATAGAAAGGATCCATATCAGACTGGTAGTCTTGACTGGAGGCGCTCATTTTGTCAAGGTAGTCGCCGCCCTCTACCGATGACTAATACAAAATCTACGTCACCAGTCAAGACTAACCCTACGCCTGGCTTGGCTTAAATTCCTCGTAGATCTAGTTTATATGAAACCAGCTCCATGGGAGTCTAAGTAATAGTCTGATTATTGGGTGCGTTCGATTAGCTTGCACGTGTAAGCAAAACTTACACGAGAACGTTCAGTTAGCCACCACGTGATACTCATGTCTACCCTGATGTCAGAGCCACCACAGCCCCAGCTCGCGAGCGGGTCTCGCTGGTGGATGCCCAGGCTTAAGGTCGTAGTTTGCGGCTGCAGCCGTATCATACCAAGATGGCGGGGGAACAAGTAATTGAATTCGATATGACACATTAATACACAGAATTGTCGTCGATGACACAACTATGGCAAATGGAAAGGAAATGTATTTCCTGAAAAACAAACAGTTGGTGACTGTGTGCAATTTATGAATGTTATAGTTTATAATTAAATTGTGTTGTCACGGACATTGAACATTTTTCCCATGGGGTAGAAGACGGAGCTGTCTGTTTACACTTTCTTAAATCCCTCGGCTACGCAAAAACCTTTGACCTTTGAATGGCAATCGAAAACACCGCAGCGTTCGATTAGCCTCGTTTCGTGGCTACCACAAGAGTAAATCCCCGATAATAAGCTAATCGAACGCACCCGTTGGTTCTTCATACTTAACCCAACATTTGTAAAGTTAATTTACCATATATAGTATAACAATCAACGTACGGACCCCAATGGGAACCATTTTTAACTGTCATAGTATTGAATGGATTCTGTTGTCTTTTGGATTTTTTCGTTCTTTTTCTATACCATACCGTACATGACGTCACAAGACCCAAACAGCCCCCTCGCTGAGGTCAATGAAGACCCATTATTGGCTGAGAGTTGTGAGCGGCGCGTACACGCGTGCACATTTGCGTTGTTTGACCTCAGCAACGGCGACCGGTGCAAGGGGTCTACGAAGATGTAATTTAAATCTCGATCAGCTACCGACCTGTATTTTATAACAGACTTTTCTTGTCTAGTAAGTAATGTTTTAGCTTTCTGTCTTTTTGTAAATTCTGTTTTTATTGTGAATAAATAAAGTATTTGTTTTGAAAAGTAAAAAAGAAAAGAAAAAAACAGTCAACCACCACATAACCAAGCGAGAGAGCAAGCGTGCAAGCAGTCCAGCAATCAAAGCGATTACTTTTCTGTGACTGTGTTTTACTGAAATTAATGAAGTCATGTAACTCCGCTAGAATGAAATATTGAAAAAACACCAATAATTAAATAAATAAATCACTTGATAAATCAATAAATATTAAAAGAAACTCATGCAGTTGAACATTTTCAAAACACCTGGTTGTGTACGAGCATTGGGGGACATTTCCTGTTCAAAATGTTCTGTTTCAAAGATAGTTAGAAAAGTGAGCCTTTCTGCGCGTTTTGACAATCAAAGACGTCTTCTCTCTCTCTCTTTTCCTTCTTTTTCTCTCTCGCATTGGCGACCTTGAGTGATGCTATAAAAAAATGCTTTTAAAAGAGACGTGTCCTTAACAAGTAGTAATTGAAATAAATAAAGTAGCCTTGAGTTTGACAGAGTCATTCGAGTCATGTATTGACCTTATAAGCATTTTTCAGGCGTGTGTATTTGTTTTCCGTGCGGTTATTGTGTTCCTTATGGTAAAAATG
>CM021530.1:12170648-12201899 GCA_010994315.2 Pisaster ochraceus
AAAAAAAAAAAAAAAAAAAAAAAAAAAAGTCATCAAAACAGGAATTGAAAGCAATACATTTTTCGTTTACCATTTTCTCTACAGTTTTTCCCAGATAAATGTCAATTTGCAATGCTAACCTTTCGAATATGAATTGATTCCAATTATTTGAGGGCAATATAGCGCACATTTGTGCACCTCAAAAATACGAGGAAAATATCGAGAGTCCCTCTCACCAACAAGTACATAAAGTTGATCATAATCCATGCTTTAACTTTCTTGGCCTCATTCCATATGGTTTAGCAACCCACCTACGCGTTTATTAAGCCCCCAGTGCAATCTCCTCTGCCCGGTCACTGCGGGACAGCCACAACGATAGAGATTTAGTGAAAATTAAAAATCCACAATGGCTCCCATGTGGGTTTGGATCAAATTCTGCCCTTTAAGGCTGCCAATTAACCATCTCCCAATCCTCCTCCATTTTAGTGCTCAAATCAAGTATTTACTTTCCCATATTTATGTGCCGAAGGTTAGGGAAACCGGTGTTTATTTTACCGTATTGGCAACATTGAACGGCCTCGCTCTAATCTGTATATACCCGCTAAAGCATTTCCCTTTCATCGTGAATCCACTCGAAATGAAATCACATACGTGCTGATTAAGTATAGTAAAGCCGACAAGCGTTTTCTTTTCAATCAATGTACCCCCTTTCTCTATTAAGAAGCATATTTCTTTGCTTCATTGAGCCTTCATTATTGTCATCAAGAAAACCAAGGAAACGCCCGGTCGACCAGACGTTATTTACCCGGCATATAATTACTTAGATAGTGCGGTTCTATTCGATACTCAACCACATCAGGCTGGTCGCTAACGGCCACCGTACAGAAGCGGTCTAATTTCGCGCCCGCACCGCGCAGAGGTATTATAAATGAAATCTTGGCTGATTAAACTTGCCGATTAAGGGGCAAGTATAAAATGTCTAGTGCATATGAAACAAGGTGACAATGCAATAAATGACTACAACTGTAATTAAACTGTTCCAGTGAAACAAAAAGGCCAGACCCCCCCCCCCCCCCACACACACACACAGCACTTCTTGTCTTATTTGGGGGGGGGAGTTATTGTGGCTCGGCTGAGTGGATGGGTCTCGTACAGTTAGTGGTGAATATAGGGGAGGAAATGGCAGTACGAACCGTGCAATTATTTTGTTGGGAGGAAAAATCATAAAATGGGGTTGGATGTAATCAAGTAGGTCAAGCGAGTAACTGCAATGAAATTCCTCGGTCACTTTGCTTCTTTTCACTGCAAGAAACTATTATAATCTAATATTTACGGGATATGGAATTTCTCAATTCTGTGTCTCGGCAGTTTTTGGAAAGTGTGGCGCAGCTCTCAAGAAAAGAATTGCTGAAAGGGATTTTTAGTTCAAGTGCCCTTAGGAGAATATCTTGATGGTTGGTTTTTCAAAGAGAGAATAATGATAAAAAGGCTTACTCTTCTTGGTAAACGATATTGCTTTGTTAATTGTTGTACTTGTGCTGCATGGACCCCTTGCTGACGTCACACGCAGCTGTTGTCAGCTTTTGCTGCCCCTGAAATGCTCACTGTAAACGGTTACTGAACAAGGAATCCTACCAAAATGGCACGACCGAGATTTCTCATGGGGGATGACACTGAGTTGACTTGGGTCAATACAATAGAAAGCCATCTCTCAATTGAGACAATTTTGAACTTCGGCTTTTAAAATCCGAAAGTGAGGGCCGCTGTCAGAACGGACTGACGTATTTCAATACTTTCATTGTCTTAACCACATCGTAAACAGCTAATATTTATCACGTGACACCCTAAGCTGGACCATGCCATACGTCCTAGAGGGGGGTGTCAATCAACAGGGGTCAGTCATTTGGTTAGGAGGGGGCATGACAAAACTCCGCCAGAATCATTTGTGTAGAAAACCAAATCATAAAACTAAATAAGCTGAAATGAACTTAGGCAATACATTGACGAAAAAAACACTTAGAAAAAAAAATCGTTCTGACAAATGCAAAACAAAAACAATCTTATCCTATGAGGAAAAGTTTGTCAGCATTTGCTGACAACGTAGCACAAGAGTGCTGCAACCAAATAGGTCCCTCGCGGCAGAGTTTTAAGCACCCTTGGTCGATATGGTATCTCCACGTGACTTTTGAAAACTGTTTCATAATTTCCAAAAATAATTGTGTGGTGATGTGGTCAATCAGTTGTTATTTGCTTTTGCGCTCCTTACTCTTGCTATCATAACGATTTAATGGTTTATTTGTTTATTTCAGAATTAACAGGATTTCACAATCATCATATTAAATTGCGTCTAAATTTACATTGAGCCAATTGAAAATCCTCTTGGAAATTACAAAATATCGTGTACCATAAAAAACAAACTAAGAAAAATTGAATTTTGAAATGGGGCACGGTAGACAAAATAAAACCAAAGGGGATCGTAAAGGTCTAAATGTACGTCTGATAACAAATCTATCAAAATTTCAGTTTTAAACTTAAACAGCGAAGCTGCAATGGCGAGCTGCCGATCGCCAGATAGAAGACCAATGACTAATTGCATTACTTGCAAAGGAAGAAGATTTGGTAAAGTTTTATTAACATGATTTTCTATGGGTTTCAAAACGTACATGTATGTATGTACACATTGCTACACATTACACTGTACATGTACATAATGTACATGTACAATGCATACATTTTACGGTTTTGTCCTTGCTAGCCAATGTTCAAATAATCATAACTCAAAAACTGTAGGAGTGCCCAACTCAAATCTTTCTAAAGATGCTGCTTACATCTGAAGCTAACATAAAAAAAATTACGCATTTTGAAAAATACAATTTTCGCAAATCAAGGTCAAAGGTCAAATTTGTGCGTAGTTTTTTGTGATACGTGGTAAAACTTTGATTTTAGTTTTTAAAAATGGGCCATTTCAAGAGCTTTAGAATGATGTAAATTTTATCTTTGCAGGTGTTTTACTTTTGGAGCTATGATTGTCCAAACATAGCAGGTCATGCTTATTAGGAGTTCGTTAACCTATATCTCAACAAATAATGAACCGAATTACATAACATTTGGGTTCTGGGGGTTTCTCAATCAGCACACCGAATTTCATTTCAATCTGTGACGGTCAGGTCCAAAAGCGTGTTGAGTTGGAATGACCCTATAACCATTACATTTTAAGGTTTCATTGTTTTAGCTCATTCAACTGGAAACGGTGATAAACTCTTGAGTTTTATCTTTTCATATGAATCTACATGTAAGAAGCAATATTTGATTCAAGTTTCAAGTCAGTAATCATTGCTATAAGGAGGTATTGAATTGTTCATTGTTTTAGCTCATTCAACTGGAATCAGTGACATAGAGTTTTTTGTTTTTTTTTTTACAATTTCTGCATGTCTGTTGTGTTGTTGTTCAAATTTAATTCTATACCATCCAACGTTTAGTCTAAAAAGAAAATTTATGAAGTCACGAGGGCACAATGTTTAACATTGTTGAGAAAATTGTTGAGAAACACAATACATGGCTGTCATTGTATAATTATTTCACTTGGGGCTTTTAGAATCCGTAAAACAACTCAAAACATAAATGTTGAAGCTTGATGCTAAAACTTTAACATTTATAGAATGCGGACTGCCGGACAGACGGACAGACAGACGGACGGAAATTGTCATTACATAGGCTCACTCTGCTTCGCAGCTCGCCAAAAATCAAATAATTATTTCATACTATTGTTGTTTTGTTATTTTAGGAAATTTTTTTTTTTCACAAGGACTCACGTTCGTTGACTCGTTGTTGTGATACTATTATTTGTAATAATAAATGTCACTTGGGAAAAAAAGCAAAAACCAAAATCCGAATGACAGTTTTTGTTATCCTTTTTCATTGTACAATGAATATCAGTGGATGCCAGGCGAATGCACGTTCGTCGGCTATTTATTACTAAACTTAATAAATCCCACTGTGTACAAATTTACACAAAAGAAAAAAAACCTTCCAATTCACAGATCTACCGCAACTCGATTTATTGTCACTCAATTGTCTATGTACCGAATCATATCCATGGAAATTAATTTTGATGCAAGAAATTAGTGAGTGGACTGGCTGTATTCTTACGGGATTATTATTATTACCCAATAAAGAACGGCACGAGGGAGGGTGAGGAATGCTCTGTAATTTGACGCCCGTAATTTTCTGACATTTTCTGGTCGGCTTTTTGCTCGGTACGGAATGATTGCTGGAGTTTTTTAATAAATAGTTCCGGGTTACTTTCGCACTGACAGATGGCTCCTGTAATTAGTCAAGACGTGGTGCGATGGAGAATTTAGGAGTTGTGCTTATGGAACATCGTCACTAGGCAGTGTAGGATTGGAGAAGAACATGATAAGCATGTTGGGTCTCATGCGGTGTGGCACGTGAGCTTTGATGTTTAGAGAGACGGATTACGGACATTGTTTACCGTGAGCAATTTGCCGAAGAGGCATCAAGACGCAACATTTTGCTGATGAGGGACTCTGTTGTGATCGCCTTATCAGAACTGACGTTTGAAAGTGAAACTAATTTTTATGATAGCGTAAATCGTGTTCATTATTCTCGTTTCCTGCATCTTATTTATATCTACTCCATGCTTGCTGACGAACGGCTTCAAAGGCAATTTCAGCGAATAACATTTGGAGCATTCGGTGAATCGGTTTTCGTTTAGCCCTCGATCCAATTCAACTCAACTCAAGTTGCAAACGGAAAAATACAGTTTTAATTGAGTACATTCAAATGCAAACATTCTTGGTGCTCATAATAGGTGTAGGCTCTGCGTTTCTCGTTCTAGCCATTCATTCATGTTTGCCGCAAGTTCCAGTGGCAAAAGTAATTAAAGCATGGCATGGTATTTCTTAGTTAATAAGTATATAGATCGAGAAGGATTGCATTACTTTCAATTCAATGTGGATCTTTTATCGTCAGGATAACTCAAATATAGAACTACCTACTTCCAAGAAGTCGGTAGTTGAAGGGTAAAAGAAAGTGATACTAAAATAAAGTGGAAATCAATACATCCTTAACCATTAATTTTGATGTATGACGGGCGTATTAGATTGAATTATCGTCATTGTGACGTTGAAATACAAGTTACATTTGCATAACTGCACATTTTCCCTTGAGAGTACCATATATGGTTTTTAAGTATTACATCAGGCCAGTTCTGTGGAGGGACATAAAGTGCAAATATAACTACAATATATTATTACTCCTGAGGGTATTTACTCCTGGTAATGTCTTAGAGAACTGCTAATCTCTTTCGATCCCGTTGCCATTGACGGTTACGAATTGCAGGGGTTTTTTTCTCTAAGTGTCTTAGCCTACGTCATTTAGGAATGCTTCCTGATGATCTTCTTAAATGAGACAGTCGTGACCGATTACGGAGGCCCATTAGTCTGGGAATAGGTAACGACAGGAAACTGGTATGGCATCATTATATAAAGTACACGTGGCGCAGCTCGACCAATGAGATGCTTATTTATTTGTTTGAAGCCGTCACTGCTAATCAATCTGGGTCCAATTTTATTGGCGCAGCATTCAATCTTACAGGGTAACTGCACCGAAGTTCTAAGCTAAACTGTGTAACGAAGAATGCATGTGTAAAGTACGCGCGCACAGGCAAACAATAGACCGCACAAGTCTCGCGCGTATTAGAACATTTGGGGACCGCATTGCTTTAATGCGTGAAGGAAACAAACTCGCGCACTTTAAGGGTCCCAATGCTAGAATATGCGCGAGACTTGCGCATAGTCTATTCCTTGCTAACCTGTGAAATATGCTTACTGTAAGCGCAGGATTGTCTGCTTCCGTGAGCCCCGATTGTTGTTGCTTACGGTAAGCACAGCCATGAAATCGGGCCCTATAGCTTTGGCCTGGGCCACGTGATGACGTCACGGTGGACTGCCTTTGTTGATTACGTTCTATACCACATAAAGCTTGTATAACTCAATCTGTCTAATCTGAGCAGTAATAAATATGGATGGTGCCAGTAAAGGGATCTATAATGACTCTATGGATTACAGGGAGGACTTATTTAGACGTTAATATTCCAGGTCTTGACTTGACGGATCACGACGAGCCAGTCGTCATTCCAATCGCAGTACCAGCTGTTTGAGGTTGCGAAGACTTTAGGATTTGATACAGTAACCATGACTTCCTCCCTTCAAAAGTCGATGATGGAAAATGACAACATTGCATACAACTGTAATGGCTTTTCATGCAATGTTATTAACGACTTTTCGTGTTAACATTCTGGCACAATTTCATCTCTAATGGAGAGCTAGCTACAAAGGACCGAGCTTTACGACAACGAAGTCTGTCAGACGCTCCGTTATTTGGGTAAACAGCCCCCGAGGCCACACTGGACGTGGTTGATGCAGTGTCAACGCGGGCCCATGGGTGATAATAAATCCATCAAAATAGACAAGAAACAAAAGAAGAAGACGAAGAAGACAAGAAAAAACCGCGGCCCCTTTTGAAGTATACTATAACTTTGCTTTCCTGCCACGGTCTTGTTGGGGATATCAAGATGTTGATAACAGCTTGATATAAGGGAAGCCTTGACGGAGGGGGTGTATTGCACTTGAAGTGCCTAGAAGGCTCTGATTAGAGCTTCACTGCTTGCTTTGCTTGTCGTATGTTGCCTGCACCGCCCAAAGGCTTAACCATCATCGAACATCTTCAGGTGATGAGACTCAAGGCGAGGCTTCAAGCTGGACCAGCCTCAAATCCCCTCATGAGATGCCGCGAAAATACCCTGGGTTAATTTAAATTTGTACCGCTGCCCCATCTTCATGGGGCTGGGGATGATCCATAACGGTTTCTTTAAGTTTGCTTCATGGAATACACTTGCAAATTAAAAACGATTAGGTTTTCGGCAGTATACTTTTGTGTAGAGAGAGAAAGTACATCCAGACGACTGGAAGGTGATGCCAACCCTTTTTCTGTAGTTTTAATAGGAATGTTAGATGAAGTAAATTTGAATAGGCTTTATAAGTACATAATGAAGCGAACGATATTATCTGTGCGCTGTCAGTTTTTGCGTGTGATAGTGGTTAATATGAATCCACAAAATAAGCACAAGGAGTCGTGTGACAGATGGTTTGAAGATGAATGATATGCGTCCGGACGGAGAAATCGGAAGAATTAGTGACAGTGTGTTTCCTTGAGAATGACGGAAAGGAAGTACAGAATAAAAGAGAAGTTTTTATTACATTTTTTTTTTTTAGGGTTGGGTGTAAGAGGAAGAGATATACAAATAATTATGGCAGAACAAAGGTGGGAGGCTTTTAAAGGGTGAAAGAAATATTACATCGCAGAGGGGAATGACCACAGTAAGATAAAAGAAATTTATTTAGTAGACCTTTATCATGCTGCCACCATCTTGGTCATTTTCCCTTTATTCAATAACAGTAACAGATGCTAATATTCATTGGACAAAAAGGTACCAGACTATTGGCCCGTCCAGCCTTGATTTGGTTTCTTTCGCTGATTGGAATGGGAGAAAATCAAACTGGCTGCACAGGCTATAGACAAGTTTAACTGGGCCCTGTTTGGGCCATCTCCTGTTTTGGACTCCTCGTTGGTCCACTGCAAAAGCCCCGTTATAGTTTTCAGGGGGTCAATATCAAACACTTACGCACACGTTCAGATTGAAGTCCTGGATATGGACTTGCAACGTGTGCATAAACCTCACCGCCTGAGCAATGCGTATAGACACACTGCAGGACACAAGGTACATCCGAATCAATTGTGCAAATTAATATTGTTTTCTTGACAGATAAAGACATTTGTCAGCAGCGTCAATTTAGCAGCCCTGTCCATTTTTGTAAACAGGAGCTTGTTTTCCTCCAACGATGCGGCGCCGAAGAGTAAACATCCCGTGCGAGGATAGAAGGTTTGAGTATGGAAAGAAAAAAAAGGAATCTTGATTATTGCGGCTATCGCACGACAGTGAGAATGCACACACTGTCACAGGGACTCCTTAGCATCTTTCCATACCGGCCTGACAGACTCTCAAGTTAATTTAATTAGGGTGACTGCATTTAATTATTAAAAAATCTACGACCTTCATATATTGAAAATATGGTGTTCGGTCCGTATGTTGTATGATAACTCGGCGCGGCAGGCAACTTGTCTGGTGCGGACAAATCATACGAACCATTTTGTGACACTACCACCGTAACTCTTAACTGACCCATTTCAAATGCAGTTCACAGGAAGTCGTTTCCCCACGCGGAAAATATATTGCCCACTGGCGTGGAAGTTTGGATCAGTTTATTACAAATCTCACGACTTGTCTCTGACATGAAAACTCGCTAGGACTTCTTGGGAGTGGGGAATTTCGGCGGGGGACATCTCGCCGCAGATACAATCACGCTTAGAAATTGCTATTCAGTGGGGTTTGGCGGGAAACTCAGACTGTCAATACGGGCCGCGTGGTTGTCACGATTGGCGGGTTTGTTGATTATCCTAAGCTTGGCGGGAAAACCAATTTTGAAATTTGATTCGGTTGACCCCCGCACATCAACTCATATGACTGCGTTTAATTTAAAATGTGTACACGACTTATGGGCCAGATCCCATTGTTCTATCTATTACTGAGTGCTGCATATCAACAAACACCACTGCAGCAATTTTCGGTCAAGGATCATGAAGGCAGCCGTCGGTTGTTAATTATCGTTCGGCTGACCCACCTCACTTAACGCACGTGTTTCCATGGAGATCCAAACCGGCCAATGGACGTCTCCATTTTGGCAATCTCAATCAGAGTGAGGCCACTAAGTCATTATTCGCTTGATTCTATCTGTCAATGAGTTCGTATCTTCCTGTAATGTGCCCAGACTTTCCACTGCGTTGAAGTTACCGCTCATTACAGACCCCTTTTTTCATTTGAGAGATCCCTGAGAAAGAGCGTGTTTAATTCACGCTTTACAACACGAACTTGCATACACGAGTTGACAGACGATGCTATTCCGTCAGTTACATTGCTGACTTCTTAAAATTGTTACATCGTTCATCTGCTATAATAGACCATTATAGTAGTGATGACGTCACAGTTTTGCTTACCACTTTGCTGAAGAATGGGAAATCATGTTGTTTCTCTGCTCAACTGTCGGAAAAGCAGGCCCCATTTATACAGCGCTTAAAAGAATTGAAGTAAGTAAACCGTGACGTCATCAGTACATTGGGGGGGGGTCTGTTGAGAACAGCCTGGGCTGCGAGTGGTGATGCAGTTTACTCTTGTATCAAAACTTGCTTCGTGTGTGTTACGCTAACGGCAATGGTTCCTGCTGTCTCAAAAGGGGTGGAGTTTGATAGACAAAAGGAGGGTGGGCAAACATAACACGAAGGTCCATGGCGATGTAAAAAGGTAGACGACAAGTCCTTCCCCTCTTCCGGTTTACTTAATAGCTGCATCAGCACAACTGCCCTGGTATACCCTCAGTTAATACTGGATGGCCTGAATCAACACACGTAAAGTGTCTCACTGTTTCTCGTTATCCAGCCGCGGTTTCAAGCTTGCATCTCTCTCTCTCTCTCTTCTTTTTATCTTGTATTGCATTTATTCTTGTAGACATGTTTGAGCAAGGGTTTGGTCAATACAAGACTTGTAATGGAACCCGAAACTTCCAAGAACATCTGTCCGTTTCCCATCGAATCTCTTGGTCGAAACTGACAAACAAAAGCAAAGTCCGTGTCTTGTAGAGTCATCTATATACCTGCCGTGGCAAATCAAATCCTCGTAATGGAGAAACGGGTTGGATTCAGAGGCTTGAAAGTATTCGCTGTTAGGGTGGACAAACTTGTTTACATGAATTTGTGTGCGTGTGTTTGTGTTTTAACGCTACGTACAAAGTGTGGAACTGTAAACAAAAGTGGTCCACATGATGTGGGGACTTGAAACACTGTGGACTTACACACATCCACACAGTGTTTTTACAGTTATGAAGAATAGGATTTAAGTGTACAGAACAAAAGAATGTCCACATAGTGACTGCAACACAGATCTGTGTGAGCATGTGTACCCGTTGAAATGGAGGACCGAAAAGGATCCGGGTGTTTGACAGAGCAAGGACGTCATCGCTTCGTGTACAAAATCAATGAGTACGTCGCTAAAACAAAGAGAAGTCCTCTTTTTACTGGATTCACAAAAGTGCACGTGTGTCAGATTGGTAGTCTTGTGATTCAAAGAGACGCACAAACCTGAAAAACAACCCATGATTAGAACGCTTAACTTTGTAATGATAGGAAAAAATCGGGAAAGTAGTGTTTGTGGTGGCGGCACATATTCAAATAATTTCTCTAAAGATTCCATCTGAAAAGAAATGTATAGGTGTAATCAAGTCGAGATTTCTATCAGTTTGATCAGATCGTCTTCAGCAGAACCAAATCTTACTTCTTGCATTCGTCACTTCGCCACACGCTGTATTCCTTGACGCATGAACACCTTTGTTAACCTTTTCCACAGAATGGTTATAATTTTTATAGAAAACCATATTAATGAATGGTCTATACACAATCCCTTTAAATTGCCAGGGTTTTAGACAAGACATGTTTCACACAGAAGACATTATACAGCTAATATTACATTTCAGGTTAAAGAAATGTGAGGACTTGTTTTCTTCATCGTGGAACCACTACCTTAGCGTGCCGTGTATCTAAAAAATATGAACAATAACTTAAACAATCCCCTACTCTACTCTTCGAACAAACAGCACGAGACAACGACAACATCAGAAAGAAAACAGCCTCGATTCATCCCAAAGACGGTGCAGCTTCTTATATTTCGTCAGCTGATTCAGTTTGTTTTTAAAACTGTTAAGAAAATAGAGCGAAAGGGTAAGCGAGATTGATATTTCTTGATGTCGCTCTGGATGGGTCACCGGTATTTTTTGTCTACTCATTCTTGTCTTTTAGGAATTCAGAGGTTGTTGAGGCAACAATCAAACCAGGGATCCATAGTAGGATCGTTGAAAACCGTTGTCATAACAACAGGAGAGAAAAATTCGGCTGACACAGTTTCAGGCTATATATGGATTGCAGTTGAGGATACAAAATAATGATTCAAAATCTCTAGAACTTTCTTTTTTTAAATCCTGATAGAATGGGGACAGGAAGCTCATTTGATATCTCAGTACGTCCACAAACACATACATTGTGTATGTACATTGATTTAGTTTTGAGTGCGGGAGGGCACATATCGAACGCACAACAAATTCCCGTTCCGTTTTGTTTCTGCCCTTCCGAAGAAAAAGAATTAATCATTTACAAACTGAATTCGATGAGTAATATGTTTGAGGAAAGCATGCATACGGTAAACAAAAATTAAAATCAATTTCCAAGCTAAGGCATGTCCATAACCCGTGTAGAAGCGATGGGGAAGGCCACGCTTGCGGGTGTGGCTTCCGTTGCGAGAACCTTGGGCTAAAAGCCCGGGTGTAGTGCTTTGTCTCTCTTTCTTCTTCTTCTTTTCAAGTGAAGTATAAGCAATACATCGTAGATGTATGAAACAAGCACAAGCCTCTCTCCAATCTCTACAGTTTCCTCTTCTTGTAACCTCAAACAGCAGGAAACGAGAATGAAAACCCTTGAATATTACGTGTTAGGTCAGACACGGCGCGGTATCATATTTCAAAAATGTGCATTTTGTACATATTCCTTGGAAATTTCTTTTCCTTCTCGAAAAGTCTGCCGTGATTGTTGCCTAGATAGATGCAATCTCGACGCGTGGAACCCTTCTTTTTTCCCCTCGGCCTTTGGGGCAATTTGCAAATCGCGGAGGAATCTGTCAATTGTCAAAACTTCCTTTGACGCCTGTAAGCAAAACAGCTTCCATCACCTGCCCGTATTTTCACATCTTCGTTTTGTAGCTTCAGCAAATGGAAATTCGGTATATGTGCGTCCTGCATAGAACTGTTGAAGATGCTAGCACGGTTTTTAAGTCTGATTTAGGAGCGTGCTGATTTATCGTAATGGAAAATCTGAAATAGGCCTTGCTTTGAAAAGGAGGAATGAAGTTTAGAAGAGCATGTTCACACGACGGGTCTCAAAGCAAGAACAATTTGAAACTGGAAACAATCGTACGTATAATCTGGTACGTCGATGTACTCCAGTGTGCATATCTTTACATAAAAAAAGTGATGATTTATTGTTATTCACAAAATAACACCAGTTAGACTAGCATGTTTTATCACATAATCGCGTAAAAATCGACTAGAGCATCGCTCGGAGATACCGGCGGGTATAGAACGTGACAATAGATAACCGATCTTCATTATTGTCATCAGAACGTTTGGCTGTTCCCTTCGTTCTCATTCTTTAAAACGTATATCGTATCACATGCTGAGATTGTAAGTAGGCTCTGGCGGTCATAAACGTCTCGACACATCCATCAAATGCTCTAAGACGCATAAGGAGTTGTAAATAAGAAAGGTGAAAGCTGAGAGTCAACCCTAAGACGATGAGAGCTTACTAAATCCGCAACCGGTTCAGACGTGATAAAGGGCCTTTCGTGTTTTGGATGTTGGTTTAGGAAAAACCTACCGAGGTGATAGCAGAAAACACTTTCGTTGAATATTAATTTACGGCCCGTCATGGTGCAACATGACAAGAGCTTAAAACAGTAGATTAGAGGTCGGACTGCAGCATTGCTCTGGGTGGAATTTGAGCTGGAGTATCTCTTCAGATATATGGAGATGTTTGTGCAAAGAGATACTTTACCTTATTGGATTGCACTCTAAGATATCCATACACTGTTATTGCATATCATATACATTTCGCCTGGTATCTCCACGGGAATTAAAATACTTGGGTTTGATTTTCGGGCATTTCACACAGGATCACTGGCACTTTATAATCCCGGTGTGGGTTGTTGTGTTTTTTGTCCGGGCTTGCACTTTAAATTAAAAGAAACAAAGTTGGAAACTTATCTGAAGAGAGGGTTTTAAACCATCGATCAAAATGTATGACCCAAATAGCTTTATATTCTTTCGGGTGTTTACGTCTTGTAGAAGCTTGAGGGGCGGGAAAGAAAACAGTGTATATAGCAGCTAGAGCCATAGGCCTAATGATTAAGATCGCAATTTGAATGGTCAGACCCTCCTATCGACACAAGAAGCTTTTGAGCTACATCAATATTATGCTTGCAAATCCATACCCACCAACGTCCCATGGTGGCTCCGATCAGCACTTTCAGGCAGCTTGTTTATGTGCGATATCGCCTCCAAAGACAAATACAATCTTACAAGTAAACTTCCACCACGAATGGTCTGTTTGCAAACGAGTCTCTGTTTACTTTTACAGTCCCGGAATACTGTGCCGTCATCTGTAAAACAACCGTTTACATGGAATTCTATACTCATAGTTCTACTTTCAGAATATTGCATCGGAAGGGGGAAAAAAGGTAGATTTTAATGTTGCTGTACGTTTTGCAACACGTTATTGTAACCACATCTTTCAAAAAGCAAGATTTCAGCAAGGAGTAATTTTTCGGGATCATCAGGCGCAAGACCTATACACAGAGTGGGTAAACATAAATTTTGCTTTTTAAAAAATATATAGAGAGAGCGGTACATTTAAGTGTATATTCCCTGTATAAATCGCGGTGGTTGTACCATAAGAATAAATTCAAATTCTTAAAAAGCAGATAGTAAATTAAATGTCACAACCACTTTTGACAACTCGCGTCTAAGAGCCTTAAAAGGCCCTTACAAATGAGTTTGAAAAAAAAAATATTGAAGAAACTGAAGGCTTTGGAATAGGTGTTATCCAACCCAACTACTTCAGCTTCATTTCAATCCTGACATGTGCTTCACCAACTAGCATTACACGAAGAGAACAGAACTCAGACAAGGATGCTTCTGTACGGGACTGAGTGAATACACAATGATAACGCACAGTTTAGCTGCTGATTCACGTAGAATTAACCTTAGATTATTCGTCTTCACTCTCTTGAAGCAACCCTGATGCTCTTACATTATTCCTAGGTCCCTCTGTCACGCAAAGGTGGTTCAATCATGTATCATGATTACTGGAAATGAAATCCTTCTTGCAACAAGAAATCATGCACGAGGCCTCATGAATAATGTGTACACCCACAACTGTGTTCAAATCAACGATTTGAAGAATGTGGCTTTTTAGGGAAATATTTGTGGAAAATATGTTTGTTGAAAAACATGGTCCAACATTGGACTTTCCACCTGTAGCGTTTTGGGTACTTGTCTCTGAAAATGGTTATATCGCGTATAATGGGGTCCTTTTCCAAGATGGAGTCTGGCCAGTTTACTCGCTCGGGTGTTTTTATTTTGGATGAGTACATATTTTGGAGTGTTTTGGGGTTATATTTTAGCGTTGGTTGGTACGAAGATCTTATTTAGGGTGTGGTGCATCCAGAAGGTGGAATGTCAACGCTTGAGGTCAGGGAGTGACCTCGCTTTGACCCGGAAACAATGTTTCTATTTATTTTAGAGGTCAGGCAACGAACCAGAAGGAGCAAGATAGTCCCCGTAGGTTGTGAGAGAATTAACCCGGGATCGATCCAAGGCAGGTGTCACACTTAGACTTAAACGTATAAAACATGCTTTGCTAGACAGTGGTTTCATGATGCTAGTTTTGAGTTGGACTACAATGGAGGACAGTTCGTAGTGATCTTTGTCGTACATCTATGTGCCGGTTCTGCAAATTAAGTGATTCAATTGTGAACTATACTCTATAGGAGTCAATCTCTGATAGGCCTACACAGGATTCACACCAAGAAAACGTATTCGATGTTGACTCAAATTTCTCAATCTAGGTCAGACCTTTGATCAACTTGTAAACCTTCTCCTCTAGCTCCACCATAGAACAAAACAAAAGCCGCTTAAGACATAACCACTTCGATGTCATGTGACCACGTGTGACGTCAAATTTTGTATGCAGGAGGAACCTTGCGCTTAGACACTCCTGTACTCTTGAATCTAGTCCAGTTTTTATAATTGACCCAGATACTATTGTGGACAGTTTCTTGATATTTTCACGTGGAGTACTTGAAAATACCGACATTATTGTCACTTTAGGCAATGCTACGTTGACCACTCAGTAGAGCAGTGTAGGAACATCTTCTCTCGATGAACGGGGAAAGTGCTGAAACACATATTAACCAATATGTGTTTCCCAAAATAACTTGATCATTACAGATTTATTAATGCCAGTCCATCTCACTTGAAAGTATACATGACACACAATCGAACAAAGCACATTAAAGATGAGGGCATGAGGGGACAGTAATACTTCAGTTCAAACTATATTCACGAAATGTTTGTCAAACTTGAGACGCGGCAGGGCACGTAGACCCAGACGTTTGGCACGCTGTGACCGTAATTTGGAGGTAATGTCATTCCGAATCTTAATCCATGCAAAGACACCAGACTGTTTGTTTTTCCTATACATAGCCATGGGTTGATTACACCGATTCCCTTGACGGGAATACACTATGAATGGTCTGCTGTTGAACAAAGCTGTTACTACTGGAAGGGTAGTTTTAGCTCTTTGAGTCAAGACAAGGTATGGCATTAGATGCTAGCGACACTGTTCATAACTGGTATCTCTCTTTGAAGCATTATATGGGTACAGTACTAGCAATGCTTCCATACGTATTATGAGAATGATTTATAACACCAATCAAAATCGTGGGTCTATCTTAACCAACTATCGAAATCTTTAAAGCCACAACTGGATCCAGGTCACAAGGCACACAAAAATAAGTGTAACAAATACATTGCTGTATTATTCCATCCATTGGTGAATTGGGGGAAAAAGTACGATTCAAATTAGATTATAACCAGCCCCTTCCCCCAACCCCCAACCCTTTTTTTTGTTGTTACCCTCCTCTCTGTTCATCCTCTTGCTTTCTCTGTGTGCTTTCGTCTCTATCATCTGTTTCAACTTGACTGCTTTTGTTATACCAGTATACCTGTTTATGCTTGTATTCTTGTCGTTTAGCCTTCGAGAAAGACTCTGCTAGGGTCGAAACGTCAGGTCACTAACTAATTTTATTAGATTACAACTTCTCTAAGATATAGAAAGCTTTCTGACAACATTTTCGATACATGCTCAATCTGAAAAGTTTAAAAGCGTGGAGTTCGACTGCATATATTTCGCAATTACTGAAAGCTGTCCGGTACCTTTAAGCAGTCTCGTCCTCTGATTTCCCCCACCACCTCAAACTCCAAGTCGCATCAGCATCCGAAACAGCTCACTTACGCTGACACGTAACGGTACCGTCGAGCACTTTTGAAAATGAGGAGGTGAAAGTCAATAATGAGAATCGATTAGAAAGAGCAATCGGAGAGGAGCAGACAACCGAACAATTCTAGAGCAGGTTGCAACCCCCGGACTACTGCTGAATTTTCCCCCTCCGTGCCTCGGAGGTGTTGACGGGCAAACCATCATTTAAACACGGCGGAGGGGGAGGACAGAAACGGCGGGTGTGGATTTTTGTCCGGGCTATTGCTTTGTTAAAACCACCTTTACTAGGGCAGATGGGACATCGTTGCCTGCAGTCATCATATAAAAAAATATCACAAAGCAACATACATTAAAACGTAGCCCGAATGAAGTCTTATTTGAAAGCTTTTTATGTACATTTTATAGCAAGGTTGTGGGCCTACAGAAACTAATTACGTTATTCATGTTCGGGGCACATCCATCAAAGCTTAATTGTCTAGGTGCAGGCCATCTCAGAAAAGCCATTTCCTTCGTAGTCAGGGAAATATCACCACAGGTTAGCGAGGGACATATCTCTGGGAAGGACCGCCAAGAGATTTCGGGGAGAAATATCTCAAAATGAACCAAAAAGGAGTGTACCCCTTCATTAGACGACATATTGTGTTACTAATGTTTAGTATCGAGTATCTAGTGTTAACCGTATTAGGAAAGATCCGTATTATTGCTATACAGTGTAAAGGATGAACAAAATAGCTTCATATTGTTATGATATGATCCGAATTACAACTCTCCCGGGTGATGGCATTACTCTTTGAAGAAATAATCAGATTACGGAGTGCTATCTCGGAAACGATCCCATAGTAATCCACATCTATCTAATTCAGATTTACTCTGCTGATTAATAAATGCCACAGATGGTCATTGCTCGATTCAGGCTTAAAAGAAAAAAAAAATATATATATATAAAAAACAAGTCCACTTCTCCAAGCGTCTCCATGAACCACCTCTTTTAACCAATAATAATCATTTTTTGTCTGAGTTGAGGTGGTGGTTAAGGTGAACATTCCAACCTACCCTAGAGATATTTTCTCGAGGGATCTCGAACAAATCTCAATACGAAAAGGTCGTGATAATAAACCGTTTATGGGCGTAGCAAGCTGTCACAATTTTTAGTAGCTAAAAGGCTAATCAAACATGTTCATCCCCCCCTTTTCTAACCTCTCGAAGCCCAAATTAACTCTCGTAGAGATGGGATGCAGTTGGGGCTAAGTGTCTCGCTCAAGGACACACGCATCGTCGAGATCTTGATGACTGAGTTATCCGAAGAAACAGGCCGGACACGAGTACCAGTAATAGGAAAGTGAGACAAGGGGATCGTATTCATTTCTTGAGGTAACAGGGGCTCATCAGTCAGATGATAACATTTGGGAATTTATAATATTCACCATGTCAATTGGGCATGTAACAGTTGCGTTCCAACTGCACAAAAAACAAAAAAAATGAAATGCTACAAAAATCCACAGAAATTACTCGGTGTTTTAAAAGCCCATTTTACTTTAGAGCAATTTCAAGTCATTGCTGCGAATAACAAGAAGCCTCCGTACATGCAGCTTTTTGATGATGACGAAAACAGGCAGAGTGAAACATAGATTCTCGGCTCGCATGGGAGCACCAATGCCACAGCAACAAATGAGAAAAACTAGAACAAGGCTAGTCGCAACGGCGATAAGACTATTATCTCGATAACGATCCAATTCAGCGTGAGGTCTATGCGGTGCCAGCTATCACAGACCTCTATCACTAGACTGTTCTTCCAATCACGATGAAAAGGAGAAAGAAAGCATAACAAACAGTCTGGTTTCTTCAGGGTATAATCGTCATTTAACATTTGTAACGGCGTACAATCGTACACTGACAAAGCTGTCAACAGCTTGATAAAATGCTGGAGACGAGAAAAACCCAAATAGAGCTTGGTTATGATTTAAATCAAGAAAAACGAGTGCAAGAGCAGGCCAGGCGAAACGTTCACAACACTCCATAACCCAGATCCCAGTCGAAACTTAGCAATGACTCGATTACACCATAAGAAGTGTCACAAATTGGACCCGAGATCACATGTATTTCTTTCATTTAAATCGATAAGAAAATCATTGAAGATTCATACATAAGATGTCGATAACCTACACGTAAGTTAATTACAAGTTGTGAGTTCAAAACCGAAGGAATTAAATAAAGTCCCACATACTTTGGATACTGAAGAGACCGGCTTTTCAAAATGTTGAAAGGCTGATAATCCAATGATAAACTCTGTGCGGAAATTGTATAAAGGTTGCCCATATAATATTTGTAGAATAGTTCAAACATTAGCTTAATCCGTTGGATTAAATTACATCATTGTGTTCGTTTCCTTTGCACAAACACAAAGTACACGATGACGCGCGTATCTTTAAGGTCGGGGAACTTAAATTCAATTATGAAGTAGTATGATTCTTAAATATAATTAGCATTTCAAGAGAGATACAGTAAAACAACATTTGTCCGCATGGCAATGTCCTTTTTTACTTATGACGAATACAGACAGACGTTCTAACGCGGAGATAGAGTGTTGTGCACCAAACATATTTCACTTATAGCCAGCAGAAATGGTCCAAATGTAATGTAACTTATTACACAAACATATACATGTATTTTTCTATTGGTCAGTCAAAATGCGATGTAGGTGTATATTTACAATTGTTTGTACGTTTGTCTGTCTGTGCAGTGAAAAGTCATGGCCGTTGGTCTGTCTGCTGTAATGCATTGGTTTGTACGTTTGTTGAAATGTAATGTGAATACATGTGATTGGTTTGACTGTTTGTTAAAATGCGTTGCGATGTACATGTATATTGATTTGTCGGCAGGTCTGCCAAAATGCAACGAGTTGTAAATTAACATTTGGTATTTCTGTCAAAATACGATGTAATGTATAGCCGTACATTGGTTTGTCTGCTTGTCAAAATGTAATGTAAAGTACATTCAATATACAAGTAGGCCTACACCAATGTTTTTTTGGTTTGTTTGTTTTTCTGTCAAATTAAATCTAAGTATAGCATATAGTATGGATTTTATTTTGTTTTGGTTAACGATATGCCTCTATAGTGGTTCAGCCATAAGCAAGTATACGATGTATAGCAAGTACAGCAAGTACCGCACATCAAGTATAGCAACTATGGGAAATAAAGCAAGCAATAGCATTCAAGTATATACCAAGTACATCAAGTATAAAGCAAGTACGGCAAGTACTCTCTAACATTGCAACAAGTAGTAAGTACAGCAAGTATAGCAAATACAGCAAGTATAGCTACAGCAAGTATAACAAGTCCCCAGCAAGTAGAGCAAATACATCAAGTATCTACAGCAAGTATAACAAGTACAGCAAGTACAGCATGTATAGCAAGTATATTATAGCTACAGCAAGTATTACAAGTACAGCAAGTATAATAGCAAATACATAATAGTATAGCAAGTATAACAAGTATAAGCATCCATGCCCGTTGAATGGGAACACGAGGAGAAACAATGGATTGCTTTCCTTCTTCTTTGTGCTTTATGAAATATGTGAGATTGGGACAAACCAACCAACGTCTATCTTTTACAAATGCCGTTGAACACAAATTAGTTGCTCCAATAACAACAAAACAAATCAACCGTAAAACCGAATCATCGATTTTGAAGAAAAAACAACAACGTTCAGAATTATGGTTTACTGGGTCGAGAAAAAATATACTGAAAAGAACAGATACATTAAGAAACTAAAATGAGCACACAGATCACATCCATTAAGTATTGGGTATTTATTTTGTATATTTTAACTAAGTAAAATTTCGCTACTTTACACACTTGACTGACCAACTCGTACACAGGGTTGATTGGCACGGCGTGTGTTTGTAATGCTTCAATAAACCTAGACTGGTCGAGCGAAAGATAATACGCCTTTAAGTGTTCCTAAACAGGGGCGTGGGGACGCAGGAGGGAAGAGTACCTCAAAAGGGTTTTGCCACAAGGCAAGGGGGGTGGGGGAGTTGTGGATACTATTCCTCATTCGGTCTCGATAAAGAGACTTTATACTATTGTTTATAATATTTGTTATTGATGTTGCATTGTTTGCTTGGTAGTTTATGATGTCGAATTGTTTTGGGAAAGTGCTCCACCCTTAAAAACGTGTACGCTAAATGAAAATGGCTGAAAATTCGCAATAATGCATTGTATTATATATCTACATTTTGAAAATTACATGTGAAAATTAATTTTGCTGTTTGATCTATAGGTTTGCTTTCGAAACCTTTATTGATTTTGATATTGGATACAATTACCGAAGGTATAGAATTCACCATGGTAGACTCGCCATAAGCCGGTAGACTTCAGCTGGGAATGTCACTAGTTTTGTTGCTCATACCTTTATATAAAGACTGCAGTGATCGATAAAACATCTTTGAGAAAGAAAAGGTTAAGCAAGCAAAGTGCAATCTCGTCCATGTATCTGATGTAATTAAACGTATTGGGGTCGAACGCTTGTCACAGTGGAAGGGGTCGAACCAATTTGGGGGTCTCTCGTGGATTCGAGGTTTCCGTTTCTATTTCATTATTTATCGCGAAGAAGGCGTTCATTAATCCGGTAAACAAAGAAACTATAAGAGGAGGAAATATAATCAAATATTGATGGTGAATGGGTTAGGAGACTATACTGTTTCTGGCGAGAGACGTGTGTTTCCTGAAAGAAACACTAGCGTGATAAAAAAGGTATTAAATCAAGGGACGGTTCGTTTGCGTGTGCTGGAATCTTCAAATTAGCCGCTCGGCCAAAGGGCTTGGGACTGCCTCTCAAATTTCCCCAAAGATTCTTGGAGAGTTTTAATTTGGAGGAGAGCAGTTGCTTTATCAAACACAGGGAGATAGCAATGATGGTTTGTGTGAAGGCTTGCCCTACACTGCAGGCATTCTGTTGGCCAGTTGATGGAAATATTAATTATCTGTGCGGGGGAGCACGCTATCATTAAAGAGATGAACTCAAGTTGAGAAAGGGTTTGTAAAAGAGTCGCTTAAAGAGGGCTTCAATGTCAAGTTCAGTTTCGTGATGCACACATTTTTTCAATAGATAAAGGAAAAAATAATCACAAGTCTCTAACCTCACGTTAAAACTGTGTAAAATGTCATTAATAGCGAAACTTGAAACGTGACGTCACCAAACGTCAACAATAACAGGTCTTTACAACACATTTGTTTTGCCAGTCAAAAGGTCAAATCCAATGCAGTTTTGATTGAACATCATCAAAACTCAAAAGTAAACTAAAAACTTTCTGTAAACAAATGTACAGACTATATTATTTTAATCGTGACGTCATCGACGGTTTTTGGATTTTGTCAAAAATGTCACTTGAAGGGTATCAAGCACAGTGGCATTTTACACCGTTTTAGTGTGAGGTTAGAGACTTCTAAGTGTTCTCCAATCTACATAAGGTATCTATTGGAAAATTAGTAGATCACAAACTGAATGTTACCTCGGAGCATTTTTTCAAGTATTTCAGACGATTTAAAACGGGTCCGAACACAATGTGTAGCATTCTGATGTTCCCTCCACACCCATTCACTGAAGCAAACTAAGCGGCTAGAATAATTTGATAAGCAAGATTTTGATGCGATAAGCACATTCTCGTGCTAAGCAAATTCTCGTGCTAAGCGCAGTCTCGTGCTATGCACATTTTGTGTTCTTTACACATTTTGATAGAGAGCGTCTATACGTCTATACGTAGAATAAATTAATGTGGTAACTTAAATTACGGCTTCTAAACACATTCCCAAATAAATAATGTAAACCCTTCCGCGTGAAGACCGTCAGGAAAGTGGCATAATGACGGAGTGTTTCACACCGTGACTGTACTCTTCTGCAAAACATGCAGCAGCTAATATCGGATCGTTCAATCTATGACGCTTTCTAACCCGGTTTAAGGCCGCTGCATTGAATATTTTCTTGTAATTTAATGCATTTGAGAGTGTCTGTCAATTTGACTCATGTGACTATAAACTAACTATCAGATTCACTGATCAGTATGTGCGAAAAGAAAGTGAATACTTTGGTTATTAAAAAATGCCATTAGAGGAGGTGTTTACCTTATATCGGTGCATCGTCAGAAAAATCGACTCAATTTCATTCTCATTTCACTCCCCCATTTTAAAATCCATGTGCTCACATTTGCTGCACATACACAATTTTCAACTGTAACTATAACCTATTATATGTTTCAGGTCAAACACATACACCCCCTTTTTTAACAGTGGCAACTGGTAAGGGGAAAAAATAGTGCTCGATCATGCTCTTTAAATGACATGTCTGAATGGCAAATCTCCAGCAATTACACGGGAATGCATTAGTACATTTTAAATGAGTTACTGACCATTTCACTCATACACATTAGTCTTAAAAAATATGTTTCATTTCTTTTTGTTCCTTTTTTTCGTATGGTTACTAGCAAGCTCTCACTCAAGGTGCTGCTTTTGTGCTCTAGTCTAAAATTATCCTTAATGTAAATGCCAAATATGCCTCCCTATTGTATCTTACGAATATAAATAAATTAGAGTAAAATTGAATTGATTGTTGAATAGCAATGAAATTGAATGGTTATAGATGAGTGCCACAAGGCACCTAAACATGCAGCCATACAAAACGAGTTGATTTGGCAGTCTATGTTGTCTATCTATACGACCTCCATCATGTGATGTGGTCATCAGGTACCCTGCTTACAACGGTGACAAGGGCAGGTTGAAATCTTGTATCATGAATGGGACCAAAATTTCTCTTTCCAGTTCCATGCATCAACAGAACATTATCATACTGCCACCATCTTGGTCGTGTTCCTTGTATCCAATAACAGCAATGAGTAATAGCATTCGCTGTACAAAAAGGAACCAGACTATTTCTCCTTCCAGCCTTGGTTTGGTTACATTGGTGTAAATGGGATAAAATCGAGATGGCTTCACCATAAGCAAGGTCTATTGTCCCATTACAGCAATTCCTTGAAGAGTATACACTAAATAAAAGGATGGATTCTCAGTGTTTCTTTTTGATGTAGACACCACACCCACACATGTAATAACATTATTAGAGTGGCGGGCTTAATAGCTATTAAACACTGAGTCACCTCTCCCTTGTGCACTCAAGTATTGTAGATGGAGATAACAGATGAAGACAATCAATTAAAACAAAATGAGTTTGCCCCCAATGTGCACTATCTCGCTTCAAGCCAATTGACGTGAACACAATTACGCCATTGCAGATGTTGCTTCTTATGGGCAATCAAACACTTAAAGAGGGGCTCCAAGGTCAAATTCAGTTTTGCAATCCACTCAGTTTCCAGTCGAATAGAGTCTTTATGACTATGGGGGAAATTACAAGTCTCTTACCTCAAGTTAAAATGGTGTAAAATACCACCGTGTGTGATACCTTTCAAGTGCATTTGGGTGTCAAGTTCCAAAAACGCCCGATGACGTCACATTCCAAACATATGGTCTGTATATATTAATTGTACAGAAAATGTACAGTTTATTGCTGAATTCTTATGATATTCAATGAAAACGGCATTGAATTTGAGCTTATGACTGGTGCAGAAATCTTCTTTGGAATGTACAGACCCACCTGTTATTGCTGTCCGATGACGTCATGTTTCAAATTTCGCTCTGTATCGAATAGTATCAAATAAACTAATATTTTACACCATTTTAACGTGAGGTAAGAGACTTGCAACTTTTCCCCACTTTCATGGGGACTGCATCCATTGGAAAATCAATTTAACCTTGGAGCCCCTCTTTAAAGGAGTACACAATAATTATTTTGTCTTAAAAGAGTGCATCCCTTTCAATCTTCTAGCTCATAAGACTCGATGGATGGGCAATTTCTAATCCCTCATTCCGCTTGATGGTACTGTCGGATGTAGCTACAAAGGCCTAGACCTTTGTATAACTATACGTAAGATCTTGCAAGCTGATCATTTGTATCTCCCGCATCTACATCGTAGAACAATAGTTTACCAAAATACATCAAAATTTCTCCATCAATGGCTTCCCTCAAGTCCCAGTTTAACGACTGCTACACAAACACTACCTTCTGTTCTATCCTTTTTGTACATCGTTTCCCTCCTGTGTTTGTGCATGATGTGTCGCTGCCACTGCGCCATGAGCGTTAATAAAGTAGACGACCAGTAAGTTTGTGTTGCCCTGCCTCATAGGGAAACACAGCCAAATGAATCTTCCACGTACCTGGCTTCGCAGATGAAACAAACTTACTGATAACTAAGTTTTTTATTTAATGATTAATCCACTAAACTAGCCAAATTGAATAAGATGATCTTCGAATTAATCATCCTGTCAATGAGTGTATTGTGACCCAAGCTTGACGATCTTTAGACGATGGTATTTTCTGTTAAAACACGTCGTCTAATTACAATACATTAAATAACATTAACGCCACAAAGTACCTTCTGATATCCCCAAATAGTTCAAGTTCCCCAAAGCAGTTGTCGTGTTTCATTGACAAACTGAGCTCAACTAAACATCCCGGTATCTCGTGTTCGGACCATATACCTTCTTGTAATTTTACCGAGAGAGGGCGTGGTGTCGACGGCTTTATGGGGCAGTTTAAGGCTAAACAAGACCACACTCCAAGGTAATGTTGGCAATCAAAGCTTCTCTAAGTACGCGTCTAATTTTCGCCACCAATCATGTAAGCAAAATAGGTTTTTTATCTTTTATTTTAGGGCTTAATTTGTGGAGCTTTAGATTGTTAAATTATAGTCTGATTTGAGAGGTAGTATTTCAATACGAAAAACTTAAGTATGAATTAAGTCTAACTGTATTTACTTTACTAAGCTGCGAACAACCAAATTTCAATGTCGTTGAATCGTTAAGCATGTGGGTTTTATTTTTTTGGTCGACTACCAACAACAACTCTTATCTTTAAGGCCCATTTATTAAGCGGGCTAGACACTCAGTCTGTTAAAGCTTTCTCTACCAAACACCCACTTGGTTCGATCACAAAGTGATGAGCTAGGGCGTCCTTAGTTAATATTTATCCTCAGATCGGAGTCCATGTACCAAACTTCAAGTCCTCTATATTCAATTCTTCCGTATCTATATCCATCAACCTACTTTTCAGTACTACTTATGACTCGTTTCAAGCACTGTGCTCTTGTCGAGAGCAATCAAATCATTTCTTCAGAGTTTTAGGCTCCTTGGCTTAGTGTCAGACGCAGTTTGTTGTTTTTGTTGCTGGGCAACGTCCTAAAACCTATGGGTGACGTCATTACGTACAGTTTTTTACAGACTCCATTTCTGAACTGACGACTGGGCTTACGGGTTGGGGAGTTTATGATTGACTCAACTTCACAAGTTTTCAACCATTAAACTTCTAACAGTAATTGCAGAAAATTTTCTTTTGTATAACGAGATGTGTCAAAAAACATCAAATTCAGGTTCCAACAGTGCAAGCGCTCAGCTTGGCTTTTAGGGCGGAAGTGTTTGGTGGTCTCAGATTTAGAAATCACAGTGTAAGTTAGATGTGTTGACGCTGACAGGTTCCATTGCTTTCAAAGCACAAACTTGCAAAGCAAATGCCTTGTCAGTTTGTGCGTTTACCCGGACTGACTGCACCCGTTGCCTCAGGAGAACACAATAATTCAACGGGGTGGAAGATAGTCTTGGTAACTCAAGCAAGTTTTACACGCTCACGTTTCGCATCGTGGTTATATGTATTCAAACATTTACGCAGCAAACTGCGTAACTATGGCATGCGACACCAGAATTGGGTTAGCTCCCCTTCCCTTGCCCAACCGGCGCAGGCAGATGAACAAACACAAGAAACGTGTTTCCATTACAGGGTGCACGTGATCTGTTTGTGTAGTATGCCAACAAAACCAAAATGCAATGTTTTAGCGGAGGAAGCTTTCAGAGGATGGGTAATGTTTGTGCTTTTCAGAAAAATGCTCCAAGAGAAATAAAATAGGTCAGTCGATCAAAATTGTTGCTTCAGGGGAATTATTAACACGTGAACGTGTTGATAAAAGCGTTGAAATACAATTTGGAAGAGTTCGCGTGGGGATACACGAAGGGATTATGTAAAAATGTGTAGGTCTACAAGTTGACATTTTCTAAAGGTGTACTTCTGTTAAATGATTGATTTTGTTCTCCTCGTCGACAGGAAGATAGATCCTCCAAGTTGTACTTAAATTCATCCCAATCTCTGTTCTATTTTTTAGTTGTCTCTCTTAAGCACTTGCAGTGAATAATGTATCAGAGTCTATTGGAACATCAACCTACGTAAATGCTTCAGACTTAACAGCATACGGACACAATCTTCTTTGAAAGGCTGCCCCATTTCAACATTGACACAAAGACAAATATCGAGTAAATGGAGTTAAAGATCATTCTGAACAGAATGGCAGCGTCCACAAGTTAAGCGCCGTGGGTTGTGTTAATGGTGCTACAGCGTTGAGCATGAAACTAAGCAGTTCGGACTATCGACTTTTTACATGAGTTCGAAATACATAAGTAGAAACCTCACCTTCAGTGGTGCAAGTTTCAGACATTTTTGTTTCCACATTTTGGCTCTTCGCCGCTCTCACACCAAGCTGTGTCTTTGTTGGCTCGCACGCTAAAATCTGCCTGGTCAGAATTGACCCAGTTGCCGGGTTCCAAGGGACACGGTCCATTTACGAGTCAGGCTGACCCGGGAGGTAGTTTAAAAGTGGGATTATTACTCGGACTCTGCGTCATTTCGACCCATTTATGAGTCATTTTGGCACAGATTCCGGGTCAGACTGACCCTCAAAAGGGTCAGCCGCCGTGGGACCCGAAACCAGGTCAATTCTGAGCCGGAAGATTTTTGAGTGTGGTGAAAAGCAACTTTCTTCAAAACACAACGAAAGCATTTTGCTTGAGGATGCATTTGAAACATTGACATGCAAAACAAGATATTGCAATTGTTCACGGTGCAATGAGACGAAAGTAGTCGCATTTTATGTGGCCAGTTTGCTGTTTATATAAAAATGCAGAAAGGCTTAGACACAGATTGTTGTTTTACGGTTTCATTTGTAGTATGTCAAGATTTTGTTATAAATGCACTCGTGTAGAAAGTAAATAAAACTAAATGACTGAAGAAAATTACGCAATAAAGATTGTTTTTAAAGCAATTTCTGCAGCTGACTAAATATCAAAACGAGAACAGAAAGCATATACTTCAGGGTCTCGCTATAGTTAAGAAATTACAACCCCAGATTTTTGAGGTTTTTGAATCCCAGTTTGACTCTTATTCTATCTTTCTTTAGCAAATTATTTGTTGAAACTGTATGACTCTCTGTGATCGAGCCCTACAAAAGATTCGATTGATTTTTATTTTCTTCTTTAAGGGAATGCTCGCTTTACCTTATAATTGGTTTTTCAATTTCGTTTGAAACTCCGTAGAAAATGCTACATTTTGTTCCAGTTCAAATTCGAGAAGGCCATCTTGTGTTTCCCTCTGCACAAAAGCTCAATTCAAGCGGAGTGGCTAATTGTCCCAAGCCCTTCGGCTATCATTGTTAATTTATCAGACGTGAAGGTACCAAATCGTGTTTGTCATACTATACAGGAACGGCGTCTTGCAACGAGGTTGGACATGGACAAGGCTTCAGCCGTTATAACATTCTGCAAGATGTTGCTTTAAAACAGAAACGAACCGGGTCAAGTGAGTATCAGTATTACAAAATGTTATTTAGATCAAAATATAGGATACAAAGAAATCACAGGCACTCGTGTAACCTGGGGATAGGGCAACTATAGATCACTATGTTACATTTTAAAGGAATGATGCATAATGGGATCTTGGGAGAGCACATTCATTGTTAATATCTCCGTATCAAAGAAGCACAGCAAACATCCAACGTGTGCACTTTTCATTTTTTGGCTGGTTAGTGTTTCGTTACAACACTGTAAAACGACTGCTTCGGTCCAAAAAGTGCTTGCTATCCATCGAGATAATTTCAGACAGAAATGTTTCTCACGAAAAATGAATATAGCATCAATTTTATTTCTTTTCTTCAGACTGCCCATCGTGACTTAAAGATGTACATGAAGAAACCTGGGTGACTTCATCTATCATGGATTATTGTTTTTAAGAGAAGCGGATACAGTTTGGTCCATGTCCGAGTCAATGACTGCGGATTTCTTTAACAGTATTTGTCTATGGCCACGCAATCATAGCCTCCCAATTCGGACTTGGCTTAATCGGTATCATTGAGAAGGAAATTTTAATAAAAAACGAGGCCCATAGGTGTTTTGTATGTGACAAAGTCAGTTCAAGTGGGCTTGGGGGTTGTAGAGGGATAAACAGTTTTACCTACCGTTCTTAACAAGATTATTAGAATCATCGCATTAAAATGTACCTTTCCTTGTTAAAATCAACGAAAATTTCGCCTCGGCATTCAACATTCGCGTATTAGTCAAATACTGCCAACAGGTTACCTTAGTGTGGTAATACAGGAAGAACCGGCTGTAATTCATCGCCTTTAATGTTTAATATCAACAGATGGGTACAGAACTATTCCACAATGCCCATTGGTTATTTGGGTAATTGTCATTTGACAGTAGACTGACTGGAGCCAGTGAAGCGAGCCTTAGGATCTCTATGACTGAATGGAACAGAAATACAATTTCAACCACAACTTTAGCTCTAGGAGATGCTTACCAGACTGTGTGAAATTCCCCATATGTTCGAGAACTCACTCCCTGAGAGACAAGTTAACTTTGAAACTTTAACTGCCCCGGAAACGATGCATTATGTTCTTGTTTATCGTTCCTCTCATACTTCAACATGTTTAAGATCTTCAAATGTTGGATCGGAAGAACATTTGGCAGTTCAAAGCAATTAACAACAAAACCATCAACGGGATAAGTAAAGTGAACATCTTTTATGGCACCATACTCTAAAAGGTATTTTTGAATGAACCAACAGACACAAATGCGCTATATCTTAGTCACTTGTCACGATCGACGTGGGCATTACTGGTATGTCGGATTCCGCGTCACGTCTAAATGTACGTGAAGATGCCTGGTCATGTTCAGTCCACAGTGCTGCAAACTGCATTGAATCATTTGATTGACGTGCGTCTGTCGTCGAAACAGCATTAGCATTGATTGAGTGCATCTTTAGCAGGTGGATGTTTGACTTGCATATTTACGCAACATTTTAATTTGGGAATGTTGACAATAATATAAGTTCCAGGCCCTTACGTTCCACAGAGAGGGCTAACCCCCCGAGGCATGTTGAAGTAAATTTAACTTTGAAGTAAATTAAGTTTTATTGATTGATTGGCAACTAAACGAGGTAGAAAAGTGTACTGTTTTAAAATAATTCGTCACTTGTTTTGAGTCTTGTTACATTAATCCGAAAGCCAAAAGTCAGACAATAAATTTCAAGTCTCATTTATAATTAGGCAAACTACTAATGGTTTTTACAATAAATAAATAAAGCGAATTTTGCAGGCAGTAAGAGTTATAATTACTACGAAACAAATCAAATTGAATTAAATGTTACGACTGTTTCATTTTTAAATTAAGTTTTTGCTATAACTTCGATTTCATTTTACCTATAAAATATAGTTACCAAAATCAACCAACTCCAACCCTGATTTGGGAGCAAAGTTGAAAGTTGCAGAATATTGGCAAGCCAAGACCTTGCCAGTCACATGTCATATCACATCAACATAGGGTTCAGATTCAACAAGATGGCGAGGGATGTTTTGGTGGATAGGTGGATTCGTGAAGCATAGCTCTTTTCAGTTGAGGCTCTTGCCTCGACCTCGACTTCGCCTGTGTGAAACCCCTACCCAAGGCACACAGAGACTATTAAGCTAAAACCGAAGCTCTGGTGGGAAGGAGGTTGATAAGGGGTTGTGGTTACGGGTAGCCAACATGGACGAATCCAATAAAGTTCTTTGGAATATGTTTTCAGATGTCGGGTAAACACATTTCCTTTTTAGAGCAAGTCCTGTTGATGAAGGTCCACAGTTAAACTTAGAATTATTCATCGTGTATGATCGCTAGTTTTGAAGTCTACCGGTGCATATAAGAAAATGGCTTGCTTTTGGTGTTTCTTACACAGCGCCCTCTCCAGGCAACGTAAAGATGCAGACCATGAAACCAGCCACTGTGATTTGCCTGTAGCGACCTCAACCGTTAGAATACCAAGGTTCATCATGTACAAATATGCCAAGTCATAATGAGGACGAAGATAATACGAGACAGGTAAAAGTTTAACAAATTTACAGGGGGGAATATGAGTGGATCACAGAACCTCGAAAACTGTCGTTAAGTTTTGGTGTTGCTTTATCTGGGCCGGGTTACAAGAAAAATGAACTGACGATAATAAGACTAAAGACGATTGCAATTGCACGAGGTAAATTCACAGGAGGGCGCTACCAACACGGTTGCTTTGGCAAGGGCTACGACCGTATTGTTGACAGTCCTGTGACGTTAGTCACTGCAGCCACTGACAAAAGCCGTAGCCGAAGTCACTTGGACATAAACTACAAGTAAGGCCTAAAGTAATTAATTAAACCTTACCAAATTGTAAGTAACCATAATTCATGATGCTTGGTCTAATTTTTGACAGATTTGACCCATTGAATCTAAAAAAAACATGTATTTTTATTGAATCGAGAAAGTTGTATGCTCACGAAACCCACAAATGATAAATTAAATAAGTAAAAACTAAACAAGAATTATTGTCGGGATTCCAACAGTGTCTCACGTCTATCAGCCAGCCGTGTACAGAATAATTTGCATTGTATATTTTGTGTGTGAATTTTCCTTGGCATTATGCGAAAGCCTTTGTGCGTTTTTCTGGGGGGTGGTCTTCTTCTTCTTTGTCTTCTTTGTTATTCCGAGAAACGATTCCGAAAAAAAAAATGATAATAACACTACATTCGGACTATTCAG
>CM021530.1:12202899-12225643 GCA_010994315.2 Pisaster ochraceus
ACCAGTGAAGACAAACTGGGGTTGAAGGTATTATACACGATTGGTAAGGGGGAAAAATCTTTGTAGAATAATAGTTGTAGTCTGAAAGCGTACTGATGATGATGTTTATAGAACTATTTGTTGAGTGAAATGATTTTCTGTGACATGAAGCCATATTCGAGAAAACTGTATCTCAAAATCTTTAAAAAAGGGGGAACAAATTTAAGCAACAGGTTATTTCAAATGTTACGACCAAAATTAAGGACAATGTGTTTATACATGCTGAAGCTTGTACATGTTTTTTTCAGTATCTTCTGCTGACTTGGATTAAGCCCAAATGTTCACAGGTTTATTGTTTCATGTATATGGTTGATCGTATACAAAACATGAACACTGTCTGCGACTATTTTGTCAGCTATACCAATCCCATGTAATACCTTTAAGGTTTACTTAGGAAGAAATGATTGATGCACGATTCAGACGGCAAATAAAATAATACATAAAGTGGAACTATAAAACATAACTGCAAATGTTTCAGGGCATACGTATCATTAATGTTATTCTTCATAATCTTCCACATGTCCCTATACAAAATTTAAACCAAACTCAGTTGTTAGAGTAATTTACAGAGCAGGAATCAAACTAAAACAAAAACCATCTCAGCATTTCATCGACACCAGCAAGTGATGAAGTTTTGAGCGCTGCGATGGAGCGTGTGGATAAACCATATCTGTCAGTGGTCTGTAATAATATCAAGAACGTTTTGGCTCGTCTAGATCTACACGCCTCTTCCGGCGAGCTGACACCCCCAATCAATGAGCTTATCGAGACTGTGCTTTGTGTACGTGGGGATGAGCGGGGGAAGAAGGAGGTATGTCGGGCGTTATGAAGTCCCCTGGGCATATCTTTCCACATCAATCTAAACATGACTCAAGCCGAGAGTTCATTTTTCTCGACATCTTCCCGGATTTATAAAATAAAAAACAGGCTGTGGACCTATATTCATTGATTAGCACTTTGCTGTCTACACACTGTAACATGATACTACAGACTGATGTTTTGGCAGAGTTCAGTGGCGTCTGCACAAATTTGACATGCGGGAGTTTTTGTGAAATCCATTTTTCGAAAATCAATTTGTTGATGAAGGCATGGTTTCAAAAAGAGACCGCACACTCATGAAAAAACTAATGAAAACACTTTGAAAAACTGCTTGTTTGTTTTTACTAATACTGATTTACTCGACAAGCTTGGTTTAAAGTAGAGAATAGGTTCGGTTTCCTCTCAATGTTGATAAGTAGGATGAAGAAAAAACATTATTTAAAAAGTCAACTCATATTTGCATCCTGACAGTTGATCCTCCACAACTTCAGATGTCCTTATATTATGACCGTGTTAAAGTGACCAAAGGATATCATTTTACGGCTATGCTCCTGTGTACATTACAACTCCCCCCCCCCTTGATCTCAGGTGGCCACCCTGATCCCATAGGGCAATGCAAATGATTCCCATGTTTATAAATAAACAAGGCTAACAAATGTTCTGTTGACTGGAATGTTTGACTCAACTATGATAATGTGTATGATTTGGATAGATTCCCGATGTTGTTGAGATTAAAAGGAGTCGAGATGACTTGCTCAGTCGGCTGAGGCCGGATGTTCCATGGAAAATCAATAGTCCATCAATACAACTTGATGGGGGATGTGAGATTGCAGGCTGAAATTAGACTTCGGCGTGTGGATGCCTTAGGGTGCCCATGCAGCAGGACAGTGTGCTCTCCCCGCCGCACACCTGGATTTGAGAAACACGGGCGTCGAAAATGGCAGACGATATAATGAACGTGTACGGATTAGCTTTCAGCTCGGTTGTAATTCGTAACCAAGACCTATAATCACTGCATCATTGGATACATTAACTCATCCGATTTCGAGCATTACTATTTCAAGTTATCGTTTACTGCCTTAACTTATCTGATTTCAATCATTACTCATTCAAGTTATCGTTTATAACTGCCTTAACTTATCTAATTTAAACGATAACTAATTCAAGTAATCGTTTACTGAATTAAGTAAACCTAGCATCAAATTTATGAAAGTGTTTTGTCCACCTATACATTCTAAAACTGCATTCATATTAGCAAATAATTTTAGGGAGGCATTACTCAATCCCAACATTCATTACTCTAAAGGCAAGGTCTACTCAACTCATTACATATGCAACCATGGATTATACGTGCGGGTTGTGACAAGAATCCAAATATAACTCCGTATATTTATTTAAAGGTTGCATTATGAAATTATTCACGCTTGAAGATCACTGGACTAAAAGCATTTTTATTTATTATTAATTAAGTTAATCTATAATCAAAATAGTGCGGATGCCTAAACTTATCCGATTTCAATGCTTACTATTTTAAGTTATTGTTTACTGACTTAACTTATCTGGTTTCAATGATTACTAATTCAAGTTATCGTTTATAACTGCCTTAACTTATCCAATTTAAATGATAACTATTTCAAGTAGTCGTTTATTGAATTAAGTAAACATAGCATCAAACTTATGAAAGTGTTTTGTCCACTTAAAAACTCTAAAACTGCATTCATACTAGCGAATTGTTTTTAGGGAGGCATTACTCAATCCTAAAATTCATTACTCGAAAGGCAAAGTCTATCAACTTTTTATGGATACAGCCATGGATTATACGTGCGTGTGGTGACAAGAAGCCAAATATAACCCCTTATATTTATTTAAAGGTTGCATTATGAAATTATTCACTATCTTATTTCAATGATTACTAGTTTAAGTTATAATTTACCAGCTGCCTCAACTTATCCGATGTCAATGATTACTGTGCCAAGTTATCGTTTACTAGCTGCCTTAACTTATCCGATTTTAATCATTACTATTTAAAGTAACGTTTACTGAGTTAAGTAAACCTATCATCAAACTTGTGAAAGTGTTTCTTCCACTTAAAACCTCTAAAACTGCATTCATGCTAGCGAATTGTTTTTAGGGAGGCATTACTCAAACCTAACATGCATTACTCGAAAGACGAAGTCTATCAACTCTTTACAGATACAACCATGGATTATACGTGCGTGTTGTGACAAGAAGCCAAGTATAACTCCATATATTTATATAAAGGTTGCATTATGAAATTATTCACGCTTGAAGATCACTGGACTAAAAGCATTTTTATTTATTATTAATGAAGTTAATATATAATCAAAATAGTGCGGATGGCCGTGATCACTTTGAAATCGCGCGGTATTTCACGTCGCTTTGTGTCTGATGAAACTACTACACTCCTCAGTTGATTGGTATCACAGGCATTTCTGTTACAAGGTGTTTAATCGTGTGATGTAAAACAACTCGACGCGTGGGATAATGTAGAATGAGAATGTTATAATGAGTACGGTAACACGGCAAGCGGAAACTTAAGACACTTGAATGTGTCAGTTGAGGTGTACGGGTGGGGAGGTATCAATATTGTAATATATATGCACAAATCCATATGACTGTTCAATCAAGGGATCGGGTGCGGTAGTTAAAGTTGCACGAAATTGCGACCACTCGTGTCAGAACAACTTTTGGCATTACGATTCAGAGTTATCTATTAAAGCTCATACCTCCATTCATCGTGAAAGAAATGCAAACATCGCGTAGCTTCATTCCAATTATTAAGTGGAGTAATGCAAAAAATATATATAAATACGTAGAAAATAGAATGTAGGTAATGGGGGCTCTTCGACAAACCGTGGACTGCGCCGAGATGCCAAATGCAAGAAAAGAACAACCAACTGCAAACGAGAACAGAATACGGACAGAAGGAGTCGATGTAGACATGTGCATCAAAACACAAACATGAGAAATAAAAAATAACAGAATGATGTAGACCCTAAAAGTAATCAAATACAATCTAGAAAGATCTGTGCGAGGAACTCCTTATAAGCGATTTCAAAGACCTAATAAGTTATGTAATTTAATTTCAAAACTGTTTTCCTTTATTAAAAAAGTACACGTTGGAGAAAACCATTCATGGTAAATTTTCTGATGTGCTTACGTGAAAATCAGAAGATTTAACTCATATAAATTTGCATTATAAAACCGCGCTCTACCTCCACTTTAACGTGGATTTGCAACACTTGGAAACCCAACAATGTACTGCTATATGTATTTGTAGAGAACAGACGCCAGTAATCCTGTGTAGTGCTTTTTAGCCGATTGGAACAGTTCGCCAATCCGGGAATGTATTAAAGAATATTGGTATTGCATCAATGTCAAAAATGGAGAGTTAAGTGATCTCTGTGCGGTGAAATCACGATGCTGGTTTAATTGACGGTGTATCTATTCAACGAATATTTGTGAGAAATTCAGGCACCGATCAGGAAAAAATTCATCTGAAAATAAATTAATCTTTCTTTTGGAATAAACAATTGTGCCAACTTAAAGTGCTTTCCTTAACTGCATGCACAGTAATTGGAAAGATATTTCCGGGGTTTTCCCGGTCATTTCTGCAAAATAAACAGCCGATTAAGTGCGTCGTGTTATTCTATTGCGCGGGAAATTGAAAGCTCATCAAAACTTGCACTCAATTTCACCTAATTGAATGTTAAGCAATTGCTCTTTTGCGTCATGCGATTAAAAAAGATAACCATTCAATTTAACAATGCACTCAAAATTCGCAGCAACTCGTTTGCAGAAACCTCTAGTTGCGCCTACTCTGCTAAACTGAATGCCGAGTGTGCACGGCCGAACAAACGATGTTTAAAATTAATTTTATACAACGATATATAAATTCCCATGTCTCAGCATTAAACATTTTAAGACATTTTTAACTAAAGAGGCAAAATTGTTTTAATACGAATACATGAAGATGAGAAAGGCTGCAATTCAAAGAAAATGACCAGGGAAACCTATAGTTTGTTTATTTGGCTTTTGTTTGGGGGTTTTGGGTTGGTTTTCGGTTGTTGTTGTTGTTGTTGTTGTTGTTGTTGTTGTTGTTGTTGTTGTTGTTGTTGTTGTTGTTGTTGTTGTTTTGGGCTTTGCGTTGTTTTTTCAGAAAATACGATTTTGTTTTAAGAGTTTACTTACAACACACAATATTCCTCTAATTGAAGAGGGACATTTTACGCTACTTGGTCTGAAAGCCACTTATCGAGAATAATATAAATGATGTCTTTGTCACGCTGCATTTGTTAAAGCAATACAATTATTGTGTCACTTATATGAAATAGGGGACAAAATACGGGCCAGCCACGGTTTAGTGTAAATTAAGTGTTCTGAAACGAGATGTCCGTGTTCCCCTCACTAAAATTCCCCACACTTCACCACCCCAGTGTGGAACACACACTGTGAACACACCCGTGGACATGCACATTCACAGTGGTTAGACTGTGTACCACTCAGTTGTCACACTCTATATTTATCCTCTTTATTTATTCTGCCTGACATAAACTCACACTACATCAAAAAATTTGTCAATTGACGTCAACATCACCGTCCAGTGATGGGAACAAACACATAAACAAATAAAGCATCTGTATGTGGTTCCAAAAGAAAACTATTATCTTAAAAAGATATGCTGCATAATTTGTAGTGTGACACGTGCGACGAACGACACGACTGTGCTGACCAATGCTACACCCTTTGAGTAAAAACAAGGGGCTTGGGTGTCATTTGGGTGTCATAAGCCCAGCAGTTGTGAAAACACCCGACATTTCAAGAGAATGCCGTTTCAAGAATGTCATCATGTCTCTTTCCAATCTCCCAACTTTATGATAAATAAATCATACCTGATTGCATTGCACGACAGCGAGTGTAATTGGGCATAATGTAGTGGTGGTCTTCATTTTAGAAAGCCCAGGGCCCAAGAGGAACATAGCGCTGGGTGATCAGGATAGCTCAGTGATTTTCTTTCCCTGCCTTTCACCTCTTTTGACCCCGGTTCGAATCTCAACTCGTACTGTACTGGAACCTTGCATGTGGATTTTTTATTTTATTTTATTTTTATTTTTATTTATTTATTTATTTATTTATTATTATTATTTTTTTTTTTTTTGGGGGGGGGTTCTTGCGAAGAAATCTTCTCGTTCCCTAATTGTTATTGGCGCTTGCACTGTTAGGTGCTTAATAAATACAAACATAAAACAAATATCATACGATATACGTTCATGAATATTACTTTTAACGATAACGTACGGCGTTTTAGAATAAAATCAATAGTTTTCCATTTAGTGCCATTTGCTTCCCTCGCAAGTTATCAATGTCAAACCACTTATATATTCCCAATTTATTGAAATAAGTCACTACTGTAAGAGTACAAACATATCCATTTTGTCTTACATGAATTTGTGGGCACTCTTGAAGATACATCAAGATATATGTGATCACTGATGACGTTGGTGGCACGTGAGCAAATCGGCACTATGTTTTAATAAAGCTGCATCTCGTGTGTACACGCTAACGGATGACACGGGCAAACTTAGATCGATCGTGTTTGGTTTACGTATATAAGATTCGCCTGTCACTGCGATAGCGAGTATTAGTTTCCGGTACAATTTTCTGAGACCCTGCATTTCGTAGAAAGACTGAAGGATACGTGTTCTCATGTACTTGGTTTCTGAGCGATGACTTAACTGGATGCCGTGATATTACATAAAGGGGTAATGCTTTTTGCCGATTCTTGGCGACGTCTACCACTTAACTGGAAACCGATTATACAACAAATGAGGTGAAAATGTAAAAATCTGCCTTGCTTTGCCTTGCTCACGGCAAGGCAACGCCTACGTCACAACCACTCTGTGCCATCAACACCTGCATGTGAAGCCTATATTACACACATCCAAGGGCACATATTGTGCCTGACATATCCCTTATAAGTTGGCACCACAAAATAGAAATGGGATCATTATTATGAGAGTAAAGACAGAAAGGAGGTGTTCTCAGTCACGGATCCTTCATGCAAATAGAATCCGATTATTATAATGCCAGCACTGACAATAGTTGCCCACCGATGCATGATAGACGCATATATTTCTGCTCTGGGACTGCGGCAGGCAGAACGCCACTAGGAGCCCGGTGTCTGTGATATTGACTTGCAAGTCCCTGGTCCTGTTGGTACACGGTGTCCACTTTTTTACCGGTAACTCATCAAGCACTGCTTGATGCACGACTAAAAAGACCTGCTATTGCAACTGCAGTGTTTGCATTCCAACCACACACAGTGTTGCTACTTCTGGCGTGTTGATAGTCTCTGTTCCAGTGGATCTGTGATATTTTCACCAGTCGCCATCATGGATAACTCCACCCTGGGCTGTTATAACCTTTATGTTCTAATGAACGAGTCGTCAATAGACTTCTTGACGTACGGCCAAACTTCCAAGATTTTGATCACGATCATCATGCCTTGTATCCTCTTCATGGGGCTTATCGGCAACCTCACCTTCCTCTTTGTTCTGTACAGAGTCCGTTGGATGCGGAGTGTCGTCACATTTTACCTGTCTAACCTGGCTATAGCTGATATCATCTTTCTTGTATTCACGGTAGGGGAGAAGGTATGGATGTATGTCACCTCCCCGTTCCTGGATGATGTCAGTGGTATCGGACCCATAGCGTGTTTCCTCTTTTACCCCTTCCAAGCGACATCATACTTCACCTCCATAGCTCTGGTGACTGTGATTTCTTACGAGCGGCTCCAGGCAATCTGCCGACCGATGGGTAAGATTATGAACCGGCAGCTACACCACTGCAAGAGGCTTGCGGCGTATGCTTGGCTCCTCGGTGGTGCTTTCTCCTGCTTACTTATACCCGGTAAGAGTGTGGTTCACACGTATTGCGTAGAATGGGAAACCGAGACTGACCCCAACCTCAACGGGAGCTCTGCACCATTATTCCCCGACCCAATGCTGATCTGCGACCCACTGTGGTCTTGGTCTGGAATCTTTGCAAACTGTCTCCAAACTGTCCCGTTTTTCATGGCCTTGGTAGCTAATTCAATAATGTACTTTAAGATCATCCAAGCCTTAAAGAAAAGTAATGCAAACGCTAAAACTGTAGACCTACGAGCCCGTACTTTACAAGACCGTAACAAGGTAACCCGAATGCTCATAGCAAACGGAATTATATTCTTCTGTTGTCTTGCACCGTTCCAGACAGCTTCTCTTCTGAGGGCTTTATTTGACGTTTACTTTGGTCCTTTTGAGGTAGCAAGTGGCATTCTAATGTACATCAATTCTGCAGTGAACCCTATTGTGTACAACTGTACAAACTCTCGTTATCGTCTCGCGTTCAGGCTTGCGTTCACGTCCGGGCCGGCAAACGCGAGAACACGGCGTTTCCGCTCCGTCATATCTATGGAGGAATATCACAGATCAAGTGTTGTTCTTTAATCACTGAACTCTAGATTGAGTTTAAGACATTCATGAAATAGTTGTCTGCCATTGGTTTATTATTCCGAACAACAGTTACACACGTGGAGAAATATTCGCTACTGTTGCCATAAAGTTCTTGGGCATTGATAACATTGCTTATACTGTGTTTACACAGAGTGTATGATGGACGGAAAGCGCAATGACAAGACAGTAAATTTCCAAATTGTTTCTTGTCTGAATATAAGGGAATACACGTGCACGGTTAACAGCAACCAGCACCGGTAGATTAAAATAAACAATATTGGTTTAACAAGAAGACCACATAGACTGAACTATGTCATCGTCGCTTGGAAGTGTCGCTGTGGATGTTGTCTTGACACGAACACTGACTTCTCGGTCATTCAACTTGAAAGAGATAAATGAGTAATTCACGTAAGAACTGGATGGTTCCCCCAACACCTGGACAATTACATTGGATGGAGCCTCGCATTGCATAGACTTAATGAAACAATTATTCAATAATTAATTAAGGGTTAATTACACATGTTATAGGTATGCGACTCGCATTGACAAGTTAGTATGCTTGTCAAACAAGTGTAGTGTACGAATAGACAGGACAATGAAAAAAGAAACAACCAGCTCTTTCTGAGCCATTGTGGGGTTTTTCTTTGAATTATTTAACTGGTAATTTTTTTTCATTTATTTATAAAAATGCATGTATTGAAACACTTAGGTCTAGCATTATATATCGACATAACATTCTTAAAGAGGGACGTCAAGGTCAAATTAGGTTTTGTGATGCACTAATTTCCCAACAACTTGAGTGGGGAAAGCGGGGAAAATTACAAGTCTCTAACCTCACGTTAGAATGGTGTAACATTTTATTTTATCGTTTTTTCTAGGGGCTAAATTTGAAACATGACGTCATCGGACAGCAAAACAAATAGGTCTGTAAATTCCAAAGAGGAATTTGCGCCATTATCAGGTCAAATTAAATGCTATTTTGATTAAATACCAATCATCAAAATTCAGGTATGAACTAAAAATTCTTTGTAGAAAAATGTACATACCGTATATTATTTGAAAGGCTTTTGGAAAAAATGAAGTGTGTCAAACACAGTGGAATTTTACACAATTTGAACGTGAGGTTAGAGTCTTGTAGTTTTTCCCGTTTTCCTATAGGGACTTCATCTAGTGGAAAATGAGTGAATCGCAAAACTGAGTTTAAACTCAGAGTACCTCTTTGAGCAAGTCTCAACCACGCAACAGATTGTTGGATTTTTTTAAGCATTTCCCGTATCCAGTGACAATACAATATAAGGCCATTTCTTCGGTACTGTTTCGTTGGCCGGACCGCCGAAAAGGCGTGAGACCTTCAACGTTGACGCTGCAGCCCCGGGGCCCTAGCCGTACTTGAAATCAATTGATTTGAACACGACCGTTATACGTCCAGGGATGCTATTTTTGCCCTCCAGCCTCTCTTTCGCCTCATTGATTAAATGGAAGAAAACAAGATGATTTTTCAATGATTAAGATCCTAATGTCTTCGAAGATTTGTTGTGAAAACACATGTTTGGTTGGAAAATTTAGTGTCTTTTCTAACCAAGTGGACGAAAACACCTGCGTGTTTTTACATCATAACTCAGTGGCTTACGTCAAGACAAGTCTGCGGCCACAGTAATTTATTGCTTTACAAGGGTGAGAGTTTCATGAAGTGGCTGGATTTAACGCATCCAGTACATGAAATAATCATGTTTGGGGAGAGTTCATTCATTTCAACTTATGGTACTGGTACAGCTTTGGAATGATCTGGAAATAAGCAGTTTGTAATATGAGAACTTACACTGCAAACACTGGGTGTCCAAATTGACACCATGGGTGTTTTCACATTTAGATACCCAAGAGAAAATTAAATTAACACTAAAGTAATTGTGTTTGCAGAAATCAGTGTTATTTTAACACCCTATGATGTAAATTTGTATTTGTTTTGTGGTATCTAAATGTGCCAACTCCCATGGTGTCAATTGTAACACCCAGTTTTGCAGTAATGTCGCGGTTTTCTGAAGAAATGGGACTACTCTATTAAGTGAAATTTCAACAGTCTGCGATATTTTCGTTGAAAGCTAAAAAATATGGCATACTTTCATCTTCTTATACAACTCAAATAGTGTACGGATATCCTTCAAGTGAACCGAAAGGTTTTCGATACGCATTTTAAAACGCTTGTTTATTAAGGTTATAGCTTTTGAATGTGTGGGTTCTTTCTTCTTCTTCTTCTTCTTCTTCTTTTAATGTTTTTATGTTTTTAACAAAGTTAATCAATTATCTCACAAATGAAAGCACTGCAGATGGAAATACTTCTTGGGAGATTGTATCGAGAAGTATTGTATTATAATGCTCACAAGTACATTAACCAAGTTTCGGATTATCATCGTAACTTTTGCATGCCATCAATGTTTCCCCTATAAAAAAAGCCTTTGCAAAAGGTAGTTTTTCAATACTATACTAGATAAGTGTCACGCTGACAAAATACTACTGTAAATATATCTCCTGTTTTGACAAAATGCAAATAAATTACAGTACTACGTGTGCACAAGTCAGAACTGGTATACAATGCAATATGCCATGTTCTTCGCATTTTATTTTTGTTAAACACACACGAGATGTTAACGAGACATGTGAATGCATTTAGCATTTCTGCTGCATCTCCTTCAGAGTGTTCACATATGCATTTGGCCTGGAAACATCAGTTCTCAAAATGCAATCAACACTTGAATAGGCGAGGTCCGTGTACAACCGTGAGACAAAAATGTTGTTAGAAGGAGAATAATTAGTGTCGGCAACCATCCTGTGGGATACTTCACGTTATCTCACTGCATCCCTCTCGATTACGAACATGTGTGATTTGTTTCCTTGCGTATCCATTGCGAGAAAGGATATCATGCACTGTCGACCTCGTAAATTTAATCCAAAGTTATGTGAAATGAGAAAAAGATAGATTCATTGCTTGCGATCATAATCTTTTCAAACAACTTCTCATTTCTGAATTTTCCATCAGGCACTCAGTTAAACACTCAAGGTTTGGTGTTGTTCTTATTTGTTATAAGGAGTAATTACAGGATTCATCCAAATGTTTTGGTTTTGCCATTATTGTTTTAATTGTATATATTATAGCCATCGGGAGTCTCGGTAGTAAAAACTCCTGGTCAGAATGTACCTGGATTCCAGGGCACGGGGGCCTGACCCATTTGCGGGTCAGGCTGAATTTTTACTCGAATTCTACATCATTCTGACCCCTTTTCTGGTTCATTGTGACACAGATTCCGGATTATACTGAACCAAAAATATGTCAGCCCCCCCCCCCGGATTAGAGTGTAATAATTCTTTCGGTCTACTAAAAAGATAGAGTGTTTCTTAATACAGGCAATTTTCGTATAATTGAATTTAGGTAAATCTTCAACTTCTCGTGTTTGGAGATTGATGCATGTACATTGGCTCTCCCGCCCTCTTTAATCTCATATACTCCAAATAAATGTGCTGGGATTAAACTTCGATTGCTTATTCAATAGATTGGTTGTTGTTTTTTTGCCCAAAGAAACGTGGAGCTTATTTTATTCGCGCGAGAACACACCCCACCTTCAAAGGATTTTCAAATGCACGAGAGCATAACACGCCACCGAAGTTACAGCGTGATTTCAGCTGAAGTATGTGTGGATCAAGATAAAAGGTTCTAGTAATTGTTATTCGTGAAATTATTATAAATGCAAATGTAAATTGTTGACTTGTTGCTGAAGTATTTGTTTTGAAGCTTTTCAGAACTGATAGTTTGAGTTCTGAGCGAGTACTTTATATTGCGAAACCGTGGCCGCTGTATCAGCGGTGCTTGGTGCGCAAGTTGAAAATTTGAAGTTTGGAATTGTTTGTTGTCATGAAGTCAAACATGGAACGATTTTGTTGTTTTTTCAAACACAAAAACGTTCGGTCATTTTATTTCTTCTATGCAAACGAACAACTAAGTGATTAATCGAAGTGAAACTCGACTTGTCAATAAACCGAACAAACTGCCAGCATATTGGAAGGGGAGTATTGTGATAAAGCGAGCCCAGCCTGTCCCACTGATAGAACACTACTGTTTACCCCTGTCGCTGTAATTGTGTATAATGTATTAAAGGAAATTGCTCTGTTCTCATCGCCGTAACCAAATTTAGCCTATTATGTCCGCATGGTTCGGCCAAAACTGTTTGTTTGGCTGGCTTGTCGAGCTGCTTCTGGCCTCGGCTGTAAGATATAGCAATCGCATACAGTCCAGTCTTAATTTACACCTGCTCTCACTTGTTTTAGACAGAACTTTGATTCCGTGCATTTTGCTGTGTATTGTTTTGTGTTCAATCGGGCTGATTAAAAACAACTGGCGTAAATATTCAACATATCTCCACTGCAATGTGTCTTTATTACCAGGTGTTTAATAAGCTGATCTTGACTGCCAAAGATAAATAACATCATAGGAAGGAGTAATGGGAAAGTTGGTGCATTATGGGGAGTTACTGGTAACAAAACATTTCCTTTAACAAAACCATTACTACCCTATCAATCACACTGAAACGTATTTGTGCTATAAATGTTTTCATGTTTAAATGCTAAATTGAAACTTGGTGACATTTAAAATAAGGCCTAATGTAAAGAAAAACAAATGTTGGACTTCTAATACACGTGTCCCCATCTTATATTGTAATATAATTAGGATGAACTGTTCCTATAAATAATATCTTTAATATATTGTGACAGTTTGATTGTTCTGTTCACATTGACGTAAGGATCCTTTTTAGACATCACACAGAGCTTTAACTGACGTATCTAAATACTTTAAGTAAGGAAAGGACGTTTGGTAATCACTCTTAAAATCAATGGCAATAAGAAATTATTGGTTAGAGGCCTACAGCAGCTTTCGATATGTAAAAAGTATTTTGAGAGCCTATCACTTCAAAGTAATGAGATATGTAAAAAGATATCTTTGTTTTCTCTTTTTTTTTTGCCCCAAAACTTGAAACTGAGAAGCGTTACTGTCAGAAACTTTTCTCAGATTGTGTATTCCTGTTAGGGATTGTTCCTCCTGCGTGGACATTTCCGCTCTGGATTTTTGGTGACATCTCAGAAACGCGACCAGCTTTTGAAATGAAATTTTCACAGGTTAGTTTCTTTGTGTATATCTACATTAAAAATCGAAAGGTTCCAAAACCCAAAGTTATACTCTGCCTTTAAACTTCAATTTTGCCCTCAAGATTTTAGCGATTAGAAACATCAAAATGTAATCTGTTCCAAAGCTCCTTAAAAGGAAGTAAAAGGAAGAAGAAGACGACGAAGATAAAGAAGAAGACAAAGAAGACGAAGGAGAAGAAGGAGAAATTAAAAGGTACAAGCAGAGGAAAAATTCATGTCCAGGAGCAGTCGCGAACTGTATGACACATTTTGAAACTTAAAACTTGGGTCAGACGATTCTATAGATTTACGAGACCTTCTGTTTCTGACATATACAAAACCCGGCGATGCTGTAACTAGCAGACGTGCAGCTGACAGAAACGTAGCGCCCACGGCTTCGATTAAAGTCAGTTCACATATCAGAAATGCCAAACGTTTAAATAATTGCAAAAATACCCTAATCCTGGCAGTTTAAGCTCACGTAATACTTGCAAGGAATACTGCTGGGTAGTGGAGGAATGCCCAAGATTTAGGTTAAAGGATAGGTGTATGGGTAAAATTAAGACTTGTTAATAGTCATCTTATACAAGAAGCGTACTACTCAAAGTTGCTTTACAAAAAGTTTCAACGCTCCAACATCAACTCAAACCAATGAGACATTACCTTATGCATGCCGGCATGCGCAAAGGTTTGAAATCATGCACAAACAGTCATCTAAACAGATTTTTAATTAAATTTGATTAACTGTACGTAAAAAGAAAAACGTCAAAAGACTATTCAGTATTTACTTTTTGGTGCTTTGTTATCACCCCCTAGGCTGGTTGTTAAACAAGCGAGCATAACATGGGAAGACCACCATGGTCATTGATTGTCAGTGAAAATGATAGATATTGACATGCTGCACTTAGAGTTGCTGCCAACTTGTACAGTGAATGACCATGAAAGTAATGATATACACTTCGAGCGTGGTACAGTTGTCATGGTGGAGGAATGCTGTTCTGGTAGTTCATAAACCAAGACTAAAGTGCAATTACAGGCCGGGGAAGCTTCATTTCAATCAGAAGCGAGACCTTTTTGGTCGTGATGAAACAAAAACAAAAATTAACCTACTTGTGCCGAACAATAAATCAGGTGAACGCTGAAGGCCACACGAGCTATATTTCGCTGCATGTTTATACACAAAATAGACCTCTCCAGTCTGCCCATCTTGTTGACAATTCAAATGGCTTTTGTGGGAGGTTCAATGACAACCAGAATCTCCGCTGAAAGCGAGGATTTTTTACTGAACCTCGAAAAACTGCAGACTGGTCTGAACAAGCACTGAATGCTGTGATGTCAAGGTATGCGCCATGTGTTTCGTGGCAATAAAAACCGTCCAACAAGCTTCCAGAAACCTTTTGTTTTGGAAGTTTAAAGTTTGGTTCTTTGCTTATTAAGGTTTTCCAAGCCATTTTTCCCTGCTGGTCTTCACTTACAGCCAATCAGTTTGACATCAAGCAAATATCTGACAGCCCCCCCTTCTTATAACGACACTTTATATTGAAAATGAATGCATCACAAAACTGAGTTGGACCTTGGAGACAGTTCCTTACACTGATGGGAAAACTCAGTCTTTTACAAGATTACGGACAATTAGACATGCACAAACAGCTGAAGATGCTTGAAAGTTATTGGAACGTGTCTACCCATGCATTTACGCCTTACAGCTGGTTAAGACGAGATAGAATAAACATTGCAATATCTTATTTTTATTTTAATGCATCTTTTACAGTGGATGAATGAAACTAAAAGATGGTGTAGAATGCTCACATGGTAAAATTGAATGATTCTTTTGAAATGTTGAATGACAATCTGTTGTTGTCTTTCAATTTCAATCTAAATTGAATGAGCCAGGCGTTAAATTGAATGAAGACTTGATGAAACTGGCCGGGGAAAATATACATTATAATCTTACATTTCCTAAATCATTTTTTCTTAAAGGTGATTTATAGATCAATCAAACAATATTTTCAAAAAAAAATTGTAAACTATAAATGGGCATTTTCATTTCAATTGGAAAGAGTGCGCTGTTTATAACAGCATTTTTTAGAGGTGTCCAATGACAACTGAAGTTGGTGAATAAATAATATCACCTTGAAAAGTATTTCCAACGGAATCGATCTTACGACAGAATAAGCCTACACGAAATGTAATAAAGATAGCCATATATAGCATGTCGGGGAAACACACATATAGCCTGTTATTTAAACAACAAGATTGTTCACAGGTTCGCTTTCAGTGGCTTTAAATGAACGCACTCTTCCACAAAACAATGTTACATCTTCAATTTGGAGCCCGAAGCTGGCCGTGTCTACTAGAATGTATATCGTGTCGCAAACTTAGCTTTTTTTATTTCTAGACCTTCTTTTCATCGATTGGTTCAAAGTAGTACTTCGAGGCACTGGCATCAAGATGAAACCTTCGATTAATCTGTCTGTAAAGTGGAGTTAGCAAAATAAAATACTTCAAACACAATCTGAATTTTGTTTTCTTCTTTTTTTTTCATCTTAAGTTAGCCTACTTCTAGCAGTGAAGCAATGCTTGAATAAAGGTCGTGTGTGTGTATATATACAAAGATATGTGGACAATTCTTCGATCTAAAATGCAAGTGTGCTCCAGCAGTCTGGATTATCTAGAATAATGGTTTTATATATGAACAGCGATGGTCTGAATGAGAAGTGTTAGTTTTTCATACTATCAGTTAATATATTAAATTAATTAATGTCACCATATAAATGCTTCATTAATCCTGTTTCACGTGTACTTTGTCACTCTAAAGTTCCAAGAGTGGAAAATCTGCACAGGAACTTTTCTCTGCCCATTTGCGAAGAGATACAAGAATTGATAATGACCAATAAATTTGTGGGCATTGTACGCTCGTATTAAAGAAACTGCTTGTCCTGGTTCTAAGTAACGAGATATTGGGTGACGGTTTTCCATGGTCTCATCCAAAATATAATATAGGGAGGATACGTATGAAATATTCGTTTTTTCCCACAATTGTTATTATACATCATATTGTTTACTTAACTTGATACGGTCGATGTCGCTTTCACACAACCGAGGACAATGTGCACAGCACATTCTCGGTTAATACTAACCAAGTATTGTTTTGGATGATTATTAAACATGAATAGTCATAATCTTATCGAGTGAAACATTTCTTTGGTACATTCTCGTTTGTCATGTTTGATACAGTAAATTGCATGAATCTGATGTTATTTTGCTTGCCTTATACGATGCAAGAGAAAAAACGTGTAACACTGAACATTGATTCCATGTATCAATTTCCAATTATTTTCTCCGATTTTTTTTCATGAATTATTTCTTTTAAAAAAGGTACAATTTCCTCTACTCCTAAAACAAAAGCTTTACCACCTCTTTAAATGTTTCGTTTTTATCTGTTCATGTTTTTACTTCTTTTGTTATACTCTACCACGTCTAAGCATCAATTAAATTCAGGGTGTCAATAGTATTCAAAAATACCTCAATACTACGGGGAAGAAAGAACAATATTTGTCTTAAAACAACAGGAAGGTTTGTACGCGAAGCACGGCATTCGAGACTTGGGGGAGATGCGACGCTATAAACGCAATAACTCAGCCCAAACCTGGTGCCTTGTTTCAAAACACTTCATTTCAATTATGGTTATTGCGTTTCTTATGAGAGTGAGCGTGGCGAGGCATGATGCCCTGGAAACCAGCAAGTGTTAGTCACTCCCAACAACTTTTTTTTTACCTCCGAGCGTCGTTGCCCTGTATCTCGAATTTGTTCTTTCAATGACTTGTCTGTCACTCATTGATGTTGTTGGGGGTAAGAGGACTGCGTCTGGTGTTCCATCATTATTTCTCAAGTTATCGTCCAAAGTTTAGGCGCTCCATCATACTTCCTCGGACGCTGAGAGTTATCACAAACTGCTCTGGCATGTTCTATGTCGGCTGCAGAAGCAGCAGTGACTCACCATTAATTATTGCACAAGAAAGGGCTCCACTTCCCATGATGAATAATGCACAGAGTAATATAGGTCGAATCAAATAAATCAATTTATATTAATGTTATTACAGTTTTATGGTTTGGCCTCAGGCTGTGACTCGAGTTTGTTGCAATATTGTTGTCACATGCAAATAGACTGCAGTTGTATAAGGTGTATGTCGTGTGAGATTTATAAAGGCTTACATTAGTGCGAGTTATCCAGAAAGGATAACTGTAGCAGATCTTTCCAATGAAATCTTTTGAGGAAACACACCTATGAGTTCAGCGTGGATAAGTAATCACAGAAAGTAAAAGTCACATAATAGTTTTCTAAACGGTCATTTATGACATTCACTCTATACAAAAACGTCCGGGTCAGAGTTGACCCGGATCAGGGTCCCGTGGGCACTGACCCATTTCTGGGTCAGTATGACCTGGGCCCAATTTCATAGAACTGCTTAAGCAGAAAATATTGCTTAACAATTGTCTGCTAAGCAGAAATGAGCAGGATACCAGCCACAAATTGTACATGTGACATGGTAGTTTGGCTGGTAACCATATTCTGGTAAGCAACATTTTATTGTGCTTAGCAAATGTTTGTGCTTAAGCAGCTCTATGAAATTGGGCCCTGGAATCTGTGTACATCTTGAGAGTGCATCGTTATCATGTACCCTGTTCGTTTATACAAGCAATGCGTTTGTACGGTTTCTTGTCATATCAAAAGGGGCCAGACCATTTTTCCCTTCTAAGCCTCAGTTATGTTATGATTGAAAATGGAGGGGGGGGGGGGTAAGATGGCTGCAACCATAAGTAATCGATGAGCAGGCCTATGTATGCATAGGAACAAATTCCCGTAGGTGTGATCATCATGGTTCGCCGCACCTTGTAAGGTAAGATTGGTTTTTCTCACACTTGTATAGCAGTCTCCCGTTAAAGGTGTACCACTCCTATCTAAGCGTGTGTTTCACACTGCTACACTTGATTTTCAGTTTCATTAAGACTAAACCACGAACCTACTATATGGCAGTATCAAGTAAAGCTACCGATGGTTTAGCCAAGGATATTGGAAAATCAATTTATAGCACGGTGGATAAGGCCAAGAAGTTCTGTGTTTTGCGTTAGGTATCGTTTACACAGTGATCTTTGTGACTTTTCGAAAGTGGAAAGGGGGGAACACAGTCGTATGGTTGAGTTCAATTCAGGATATTTAACCATAACACACCGGCCAGACCCACGCTAATATCTTAAGTCAATACCTTTGCGAAAGGAAGTAAGTTATCGCCTTACAGGTGCAATGTTTTCAAAGACATTTGATGCGAAGAGAGCTTGTTTAGCACTCGCTTGTGCTTCTGGGTTAATCGTGTTAGTTTGTCTCTGTAGGGCTACGGACTCATTAGTCAGTACCATTAACCACCGTGAGGCTCATCAGAAATAGGGAGGTAGATTACTTCAGCACAAACCGTTTAGATATTATTGGCTTTGATGTGTGGTGTATCTTAATACGAATGACTCGCACGGTATCCCTACGTCGGACGGAGTAAATCTTCTTCTGTGGTCGTCTCCCCTGGGCTGGCTACGTTTCGTACAGTGCTTTCATCTTAACAGCAAATATTGGCGAGGTTGGCGTAATCGATGAAGATCGAGCCAATTATGTCCGATTTGTGCATGTAATAAATGCGGTGGGAAGATGTCAACGGTATACAGGAACGGACCTAACATTTTAATCCCCACTGGGTGTTTGGTTATGACGACTATGCCATTATTTAATACCATTAGACCTGCATGATCGCATGCTTCCCATGATGCGTGGTCAAAATGATGTGTTTATTGTTCTTGTCATGTCTATATTCCAATGTGAAAAACTTTTGAATTTTCCAGCCATGCCATCACAACAAAATTCAAATTGAACTTATACAACACGTGATTTGATCTATATGATGGGCTTTTGGTGAATACGTAAAACGATTTCATGTGACGTAACAAGTTATTAGAAACTAAAAGGAGTGTTGCAATTTTGTTTTAAGTCGAATGAATAGCAAAAATATGACACTTGGACTGGGTGTTGTGAACAAGTGAACTCACATATACTTCTGAAAGAATCGCGCTAACTACCTTGATGCACTTTGCTTGAGGGTCAGATCAAAACGTCGACTTGTTTCACAACAGGTTTTTCACACAGCCAACACAATCCGTAAGGAATGTAAGTGCATGACGTTACCTCAACCCTCCTTAGGAACCAGAAATACGTGAGACGTTTGCTAATCGAGGCAAATCAATGCTCCTCGCTACCAACAACTTGCTGTGATTTATATATGATACTTTATCCAAATACGGCACCGAATTCAAGCCGAGGTGGGCAGTGGCTGCGAAAACACACAGTTCCCCATTAACATACATGAAAGCCATGGCACGCTCGGTGGTCATAATGAAATAACCAGCAAAAGTGTGAATATTTCCCCAGACTCGTCCGGTCACGCTAGAATAAAAACCTTCACTAATAGCGGAATTAATTAAATTAAGTCGCTGAAATACAATCTTAAATTACGAATTCTAATGTAGACGTGCATAATTAATGCACAATTTAAAATAGTGTCGGGAGTTGGCCATTATATATTGTGTAGACATGCGATACTTCGGCAAAAGCCGCCCAAGAGATTAAAAGCTTACACTCAGTTTCTTTCTCAGAGAATGAGAGATGCAATGTTAAGGTTCGAAACGATTTCCCCGTCTGTTCAGCTATAACACGTCCAATTTGATATCGGTCTCGTTCAATTAAATATGGTAATGAATGCCCCTTTATAGAAGCATCAAGCCATCAAAAGGTCATTTAGTTTAACCATTTGGCGATCATCCTTGTAATAAGATCATTCAAGCTGTCGTTTCAAGTAGATTCAAGTCCGTCGAAGCAAGAGGCTCATCAAGAATTCAACTCTAATAATCGGCAAGTTCTCGTTTAAGTTCATCGTTGCAGTATTTTTCTTTCTGGGTCGTATTTGTATATAGGCCAATATGGAAATTCTGAGTGGGAGGGGAAACATTGCGTCTTGGAGGAGGCATAAAGCATTCATGGATAGAAACAACTTCTTCATTTTCCAATATTACATGATCCAATCACAATCTCAAGAATTAAAAGACACAATTTGAAAGAACTTGTGCATAAATTACAAGGCCACTGCTATCAAAGATATCAACTTAATGCGAGCTATTATTTTAAAACTTAACTCGACTGTACATGGAAGAGTTCAGATTCCACAGACAAACAACAGTACGTGCGACCCGTTAGATGCATAACAAGTTACGGTCAAAGACAAATTAGGCCATTATTCCCATTTCTGAATTAAACCCGCACCGGAACCGGAACTGGAACTGGAACGAGAACCGAAGCAGAAGTAACAGGCACTTCAAACTAGGTCTCAACACGTTCCCGTGCGTAGTGAAAGGTCAACTTGTATTAAGCCCGGTGCCGCTCTAATGCTGTCTTCAAACGGGCAATTTAATATATATAGGACAAACAGGATTGGACCAACATTTACCCTTGGAATGCCAAACCGTTTACATTTTCAGCCAGTGAATTTAACTAAGCCAGTAACACACAGTGGTCTACCATCCTCCCGTATATGGATATGTTACATTGTTGCTTATTAAATTGTATTATCACATTAAATTCTTAACACGGTTCTTTCAGCCCGGTATACATTTCCAAGTAGAGGTAGGCAAATTTAGGTCTTGTGGAATGACATCACCTATGGTAGCACAACGCTAAGTGAATTCTTAAAGACTGTCCTTGTGTTACAAAACGCCTCGTGAAAGTAGCTCTCGAAGAAAAAACAATTTCCCATTAACCCGAGGGTATTTCTATTTCTACCTCCATGTGAATATTAACAAAATGTTCCAAGAAGGGCAAGAGTGTAATTTCAAAAGAGAGTCAGTTTCCTAAATACATTAAACAAACTGCATCAGGAAAGCAAATAGATGGTGCACAATGTCGGTCAGAAATAAAACCCAATCACATTTTTCAGCACAGTTTGCGAGTAACATGATGTGACACTCTCGGAATTAGTGGCATTTTGAAATGAGATTTGAAAATGAAAACGGTTCATTCATGTCATAACTCTCTGCTGGGGCTCGTCCTAGGTGCTCCCTGCGTATAATCAATACCGAGACCGGCTGATTCAATTGTTTAAAGGATGGTTCTCTGCGAGGTAAACCTCTACATCCATTAACGGTGTATGATCATACGCTTGCTATTAACACAAAATCTGCAGACGACAGATAGGAAAATGCGCCCCCAAGTGAAACTCAGTTATTAAAACCAACACCCGACTAATATCAGCTATCAGGTATAGTAATTACAACGCTAAACGACTCCGATAATGCCGATATTCAATAAATAAATAATCAAAACAATTCGGTAAATAGCCTACAGCTATCAATGATCTTGGACTTTCAATGTGAACGAGGCGCGACGAGATGACATTGACAGTCCCTGACTTGAGACGCCGACGGGCCGGGTGAAGCTGATATCGCATGACAACAGCTTGACAGCTATACAGCAAAGCAAACCATAGCAGAATGAGTGACAGTCAAATCTAATTCATCTACATCAAAGGTTAAGACAAAGGCTCAAGTTTCGGGTCAACTTCAAGTCAAAGAAGATCTGCGCCCCGGGACATATTCTTCTTCTTCTTTTTATTCAAACGGTGGCCGATTGCAGCCAAATTAGCGGAAGCAGTGAAAGCCAGCAGTGATTGTGTTTCAAGGTAGTGTACACTTTTGCTAGTTGTCAAAAACTGGTATCCTCACTTTGCGTATCCCAACACATGCATAAAGCAACAAACCGTGAACATTTTGGCTTAATTGGTCATCGAAGTTGCAAGAAAATAATGAAAGAAAAAACATTCTTGTTGCATACAATTGTGTGCTTTCAGATGCCTGAGAAACGTTTTATGCATGAGGCCTTTCTCAGATTCATTTTGTTAGTGAAAATTACCTCTTTCTCTAAAATGACATTACTTCAAAGGGGGTCGTTTCTAACAATGTTTTATAATATCAACAGTTCTCCAGTGCTCTTCAACAAAGTAAGTTTTTATGGTAATTACTTTTTTGAGTAATACCAAAGGTATACCCACCCTTACAACAAAGGTGACGACACAATTGTAAACAATACTTTAATTGAAATAAAAAGTTCC
>CM021530.1:12225894-12245450 GCA_010994315.2 Pisaster ochraceus
CAACCATAGTGACTTTTTGAAAAACGTAAGAGTAACTCTCCATTCTCCATTTTGAGAAAAAATCCATCCCCGTAACCCAAGAATTCAAAATTGCTGACGGAGTGAAAGTGAAAAACGTCCGTTGCTAAGATAAAGACGGATTACAAAAATTGCTGCGTCGATGAATTAAGTTTTAGAAATGACGCCATAACCAAAAGCAGAGATCTCTGTCCTATCTGAATACATATAGCCTTGCTCGGGTTAATATTCAACACAATCAATGGTGGCTGATTGTCTTGAAGAGTCTGCTGGGTAAATACAGCCCGAGATGGATTGAAACCCGAGACTGACATTCAGGAAATATCATTTCCAATCCCAAGTGTTATTATAATGTCAGTTGCATGTACGTACGGGTTATTAGCAGAAACTTAATGTACTAATGGATGTGTGTTTTGATAAGTTTCGCTCAGGCGTTTAAAGATGACTATGGTGTTGTGCTGTCAGGAAATTAAGGCCGGCAGAATTTACTACAACAACCACCTAATAACACGAAACAACAATTGGCCAAAATATGTCCCTGTGTTAGAAATCTTCCTCACAGACAGCTGTGAGCTACACATTTTATTATATACAATTCCTTCCCCTATAAGCTTATAACATTCCTTTGCTATTCTACTCCCCCCCCCCCCCCCCCCCCCCCCATCTCCGTTTTCGCTGTCAGAATGCTGAGTGCCTAACATTATTAAATTGAACTCGGTATTTGACTTGCTATCTCAATAATACTTTTTCTAGTTAATATCTGACTTGATACAATGTTTGGAAAGTTTTTATCACTGGTTCCATTTGAAGCGCTCCTCTTTTATTAAGACAATAACAGTACTATAAAACACCGACCAATAGCAATCATTAAAACAATCAAGTTTCTATCACAACGAGTGAAATTATTTACATTTATAGTTTTCAATGCATTTTTATCATACTTATTCAGCGACTGGCTGACACAGTGAAAATAAATGTCACAACTGCAATCGTTTGTTCTTTCCGTAAAGCCATTTTGTAGATTTTTCAAATCACCGGGCTGCTTGACAATTGAAATACGACCTAGCAACAAATCTGCGCCCTACATCATACTGCATATCCTACTAATTCTTTTAATGTTTAATCCAGCCATGTTAGACTGAAAAGTCACCCAATAAAAACATGAGTTATGAGGTTTGGTCTAACATTTTAAGAGAGTCGGCAACGTTGCCATGTCTGGTCTGTTCATAGTAGTCCAAATGAAGCTCCTTTGTTCGGCACAACAAAATAATGACGTTCATATTCACGTAAACTTTGGTGAAGTGAAAACTTTCACAACAATAAATTGTAAATCTATGAAACGGTTATCCTTATTTCAGTTACATGTGTACAAATGCTTCAAATAATAAGCTCATTTTTGTAGTATACATTCTGTGACCATATCTACGGACGAAATGGCATAACAATTCTTCATTACTCAAAACAGATTTAAGACGATCGCTTTTAAGTTCAACCTTTCTGGTGGTTGCCACTAATAATTACGAACACATCCTTGTGTCTATCTGATGTTGACTTTGTTTTACTGATGAACGAAACTCGGGTTGATGGGCGATGTACGACATTGCTTGGTTTCTGTAATTATAGTAGACTTCGACACGGGACAACGCAATGTTGACAAAAGGAAAAGTGCGTGATCACCGAATTCTCCATGGATTCTAATAAATGTTCTTAAATGACCTCTTTCTTTGTACAAAGACTCGCATCCGCTTCTTTGATGTCGAGTGAAAAAAATAAATCTAGAAAAGAAAATGAGATATGCTATATAAGACCAACAAGTTCAGCAGTATTGCAGTTTCGCCGAGGTAGGACTGATTTCATCCAGTGTTGTAATGGCGTTGTTCGAGGTGCATTTGCACTTTTATACACATCACTTCGTGGACACCTTATCACAGTATTAGGAACTAACGTGTCTCCACCATGGATTAAAACTCGACCAATGTTCATTGAAGACTATTCGATACATGCTCTCGCTCACCCAACAGAAGTGACATTTTGAAAGCCTCGAAACGTGCTCAATCCCAGGACGAGGGAAATTTAAGATGGAGCAAGTTTAGAAGAAAAACAAAATAAACCCCGGAACTTCTTGTCGTGAGACAACTTTGTCAACATAGTTTATATACAATGGATCACCTGAACACACATTTTCCATTGCAACTTGTGTGCTTCTAATGACTGTTCACAAGCAGTTTGCGGTGTTACATTATTGAATTGCCCTGCAAAGTAAACTAAGCGAAGCTCGCCAAAAAAACTAACACTCATTTCACTGATTACTTATTAAACTGACCCCCGCATGTATTTTTTTACTGGGCCGTTATGTTCTTAAAATAATGGAACGGTTTGGGTGTTGGATCACTCATCGATCTCGGTGAAATGAAACGCTAGTTGCTGTTTTTACGCCATCCATCATTGCTGATAAATGAAACAGTCAATGTCGAGGGTTGTAATTGATGAATTTCCTCTCCCTTCCTGACACGGAATGTGGCAACATTGTTAACACCTTCTGCCGTTTACTTTCCTTTGGATAGAATGAGGTTTGTTTGCGTTGCTGGAAATATCAAAATGTGAAACGGGAAGTTTTGCGTCACTTCTTTACCTGGCTGTTGTTGTTGATATACCAATTGAGATTTCAACATGGCTTTTAACATTCCTTGTGAGGATGAGTTCATAGAAAACTACACAGACCCAACAACGGCAGATATAGAACTGTACACTAAAGGCACGGCTACGATTGTCGGTATCGTCATGCCATGCATCCTCATTTTCGGCGTTGTCAGTAACCTTTTCTTCTTAGTAATTGTGTTCCGCGTGAAGCGCATGAGGACAGTCACTAACCACTACCTAGTTCAACTTGCTGCGACGGATATCTTGTATCTTCTGTTTGCTGCAGGAGAGAGGATACTACGGTATGCCATGTCTCCTATCGTTTATGACAAGGGATCGGAAGGGCTTGTATTCGGCTGCATCATCATTCCATTTTTCAGGTCTGTGGGTTACTTCGCCTCGCTCTTCTTTATCACCTTAGTGACACTAGAGATGTTCTTGGCCATCTGCAAGCCAATTAAACACATGGTGCTGAATAACAAAGGTTTGACACGGAAGCTAACATGTGGTGTGTGGGGAGTAGCCAGTTTCTTTGCCTGTTTGTTGATTCCTTCGTTTTGTGTTCTGGAGCACTACTGCATCATTTGGCCAGCGTCCGAGACATACCAGCATCTTCCAATCGTTGCAGCAAGTTGCCAGCCCGTGGGTAAGTGGGCAGGCGAAGCCCACAATATCATTCAGTCGGCACCTTTTTACATTGGACTTATTGTTAACATCGCACTTTACCTTTGCATCATGAGGTCCCTCACGAAGAAGAAAGTCGCAGCGCAGGAACGTCGACCCCAAATCCACGCTCGTGCCCGTAAACGTGTGGCGCAAATGCTAGCCATCAACTGCCTGGTTTCGTTCGGCCTTTTAGCACCTTTCGAAATATTTTCACTGGTTACGGCATTCAAGGCGTATTATGCAATTGATTACAGAACCATTCAATTCATACTGCAGACACTGAGAGCTCTGGCGTACCTCAACTCTGCCATCAACCCACTCGTATTTTATGCCGTACACCCTCGCTACAGAAAAGCATTCATCGAGACGTTCTTGTGGTGTCTTCAAAAAGGTCGCTGTATTAGGAAAAATGCCATCCAGGACGAACTCAGTTTGTCTTGAGGCAAATAACCTCACATCAACAAGATATCACTTGGAGCTTTGCCTGCTACGTGTTTCCGTCGGGGAAGTGTCACTAAGTTAGCTGAGGACGTATAAGGAGGTTGAAAGGTGATGACAATGTGTTTAAAATTAATGATAACTTCTGTGGAAATAGACAAGATGCCCATCTCGGCTCTCTGTCTCTAGTGGGCGGACAATGTACATTTTGGGATCATTTCTGTAACCCTGAGTTGAAGAAAAGGTCTCACACATTACATTGGCAAACTTTGTGACATTGCTCAATATTATGTGAATCTTGTTTAATCCCTAGCACGTGTACTGCAGCTGTCTTAATAAGGAAAACCACTAATTAAGTAATTAGTGCATAACTCGCTCAAGGAAAACAACCTTAAGTTTATACCCCATCGTTCCAGATAGTCCTAATCCATTGCATCTTACATCAGTTCAAGAGATCAACTTTACAACTCACACATTTAGGCAAAAATTCACAGGTTTGTTTCTTTTTTTCACTTTTGCATCCAGTACACAGGGTCTACAGTCTCGGTCTATAAAAGGAGATCAATTGCCCTCTTGAATTTAGTAATTGGTCTGGCATCATCATTAAATTCAAATATTTATAGACCTGAACAGTGAAATGCACAACAAGGACAATCGTGAATGGTGTCAAACAATTGCGAGCCTATATAGAAATCAACTTCACTAATTAATTGGGGATAATTTTTGAAAAAGTCACTCGTACTACAAGTACAGTACATGTGTTTCTCTGCCCGGAGGGTTTAACGACTTAGTTGGGCGATAATTATCCTTAAACTCAGTTGTGGATTTTTAATCTGAAAGATAAGTCGGTGTTAAGTTGATATGGGTACCAATCTTTACTCGGACTATACCAGTGAAATAATGGCATCCTTGATAAAATTGTGAATAGCTCCAATCTTATGACTGTGCCATGCAGCACAATAAAAACAAAATAGTCGTACAACCACTTAAAACTTGACCGACTTCAGATCCTTTCACACGTGAGCCCATACTTCGCAGAAATGGTTTGTTTGAGTGGTTGAATGTATGGTTCTTGAAAACTAGAGGATGGGTGGAACGAATGATTCTACAAGTATATTATATGTGCATGTGTAATATGTATAAGTGCGTTGTTGTTTTCAAAGGGATAACAACTACTACGAAAGGACTGTAATATTTCACCGACAAGTATGAGGGTTGGGTTTTTTTTATCTCGCGCTCTCTCTCTCTCTATTTCTCCAGTAGGCCTACTATCATCAGAACATCAGTCACGACCTTATTATTATTTCCTGAGTTCTTATGGGATTATGCATGCGGTAAATTGACCCGTAGATTTAATCAAATTATTCCCGTCAAAGCATTCCCTGTTTTGCAGAAAAACTCAGACCTTAAATAATTGTTTAAAAGAATGGTTGGAAAATAAGTGGGTCAATAGTTGTCAAAGGTTGGAGGAAATGTACAAAATTGTGTGCTTTCGTTGAAATTGCCTTTTTGTGCAAGATAACAATTTAACTGAGAGGCAAAGCAGCTTTTAAAAAAAAAGCAATTCATAAAAATGTCGATATATAGATCCATTAAATCTGTTTTGTTTCACTGTTTGCATGATATAAATTTAGAGAAAAGATTAATTAAATAAACGAGACAGTGAGGTAGACTCCACCCCGTCTTCAGCTGTCAATATTGTTTACTTCAGGAAAAAGTACATTCATTCAAAGTGTAAGCCAATTTGTCACGCAACGGACACTGACTTCCAACCAATATGTTCAGGTCGGGTACGGTGCGGTGTGATGTGAGGTCATGCGTCAATCCATATCTGGCTTGAAACGAGGGTAACGGTGTCAGTGGAATTCATGCATTTAAAAAAGTAAGACCTATTTGTGCTACTTGGGTAAAGATTAACAGGAGCTCTGGATATAGGGCTATGAAACTAGGGCATAGACAGTTGCCAATCGATAGAGAACATGCAAAGAAAGTAAAAATGGTTCCGCCACCCGGGAGAAAAAGGTGTTACCTGTTCATGATCTTTATTTGTCCTGTACTTGTTAAGTCTTGCAATCGATAAAGGCCATGGACTTCCAATCCCCTGGCTATGAGCTTTATTGTTACCAACAAGTTCGTAGCACTCTCGCCAAATCATCCTCTTTGGCAAGTACGAAATGTGACGCACCCACCTCCCCTCCCTCCGCCTGCCTTCAGTTACATAGCACAGTTAATGCATTTGCCATAGAATTTTTATTTTTACTGTATTACTCGAGTTAAGCGATATGATGATGATATAGCGAAAAAAAAAACTCAATTTCCTTTCAGACCCACAAGCATAGGCTTTGACAATAATGAAGATGTGAAATCTCACCTTCACATGGCAACTACGTTTGTACATGGGAAATGAAATTCAAGGGTTGCGTGCAGCGCAACGTGCTGCACCACTAGAAATATACCGTAACAGTGTTTGCTTATTTTCATAATAGGGCCTCAGTACTTGTCTTGCGTTCGGAGGACATCTGATTCCTTGATGGAATGAGCAGAGTAAGGCTATACCATGTTGTCACAACAGGGTATAGCCTATGTTATGTAACAACAGTTGTTACATAACATTTAAATATCACAAAGGATGTTCATATTGTTTTACCATCCTTGCAAGCCAATGTATCCAAACCGAGGCTAAAAGGGGAAACGGTGGTCAGCACCCTACATGTTGTAGCTCTAGCTGTTCCCACAAACGTTCTACATGTTTCTTTTTCAAACAAAAACGTTTTGTGATTTTTTTTTTTTACTGATTGATATCTACAGACCCTGAGCAAAAATAATTTCGTCGAGATAAAGGTATACAAAAGAATGGCACGCCATTGCTAACACAAACTAATAAAAAGTATCGGGTATGTTAAGTACGAGATATAGTACATTATAATGTCGACAACGAGGGTGCATTATTTTCGCCCATTGATTGGCCAATTGTAATGTCGACAATGCGAGTGCGTATTTCCCGCCCGTTGATTGGCTAACAGTTCTCATCATTGCAACAAATTGACCCTTTGATGGCTCCATCTGAGGAGCACCAGTCCAATAATTAACCTTGATCCACAATATTCAATTGGTTAACCCACCATTAGTTGACCCCAATATTAAATGTGGTCCTGTCGAATGTATAACCTCTACACCTGTTCTGGGTCAATTTGTTTGTCTTCAAAGTAATTACGATGTTGGATACATGATGATTCAATTGTGATGCAGCACGGGCAGTCTAATTATAGAGTTAATTTGGAGAAGGGTAGATCGAGAGCCGGACACGTATAATAATGATGTGAATTCAATTAAAGGTCTGGGTTTTAACACCCAGGCGAATGCTACCAGTTTGCCCTTCGTATTATGGGCGTTGATGTTGCAATACAGAGACTATTGGTCCGACCCCTGACCCGCGCGACTCGCCAATAATTTCGATGAAACCATGAAAGCACTTTACAGGCCGCACGTTGTTACAACGCCAATCCTAACTTATGATACTGACGTTATACAATTTTAATTTTAAAGGCATGCACAAATAAAAGTAAAGCCCAAGAGGGAAAGTTCATGTCACTTAAAATGAGACAATACACATCGGTATAGGTAAAACCAAATTAAAGGAGACAAAAAGTGCATATATTTTTTTTAATCAAGTCAAGTTCCATAGTACCAGTAAAAGAGGTGTCCAGTTATGGTACCAAAGTGGAAACAGAAGTATAAATCAAAAATGTATCAAGCATAGTTATTACACGGCTTTACGGGCAGAAAAAAGAACTGAGAGTAGGGCATCTGACAAAAACTAACAAGTCCAAAAGATTTCAGTTGGGTAGGAAATCAAAGCGAGTAAACTCTTTCCAGAATGACGTTGAATGTCACCGTCCAAGAATCTCACTTTAAAATACCAGTACAACGCAGAACTCGAGGCACTTCAGTTCATCACAGAGAAGAGACACCCACCAACCTATAGCGTTTCAACAACGTCTCCATCGAAATGGCATCCAATACCTGTAACGTTACCTTACACTAGAGTATCGCGGAGGTGGGTGTCATTTACAAACACACTCAACTCAACACCTTGTAACATTATAAAGTTTCACGAGATTTTATTGGATATAAAGTATACGTTTTATATATTTTTGCAACTATATACATTGAAACCCTGTATAGCCAAATTATTCGGAACACACTGTGCTCCGTAATTATGCACAGAATCGTATCTCTTGTCGAACACGCTGACGTCATGCAAACGTCTTAATTGCATTGATATGAAGGGAAAAACTTTAGTCAAACACGCTGACGTCACGCAAACGTCTTAATTGCATTGATACGAAGAGAAAAACTTTAGTCAAACACGCTGACGTCATGCATACGTCTTAATTGCATTGATATGAAGGGAAAACATTAGCTTTAAAAAATGAAAAACATGTCAAAATACAAGTCTTTATCGCAGCGATCACTTACGAATGTAGATAATTAAGCACTCGGGAGCTTTTAGTGTCATGAGACCGAACCTTTTCCCGAGACCATCTGAACTCCTTAGGCACATATATGTAAGCTAATCAATCACATTAATACTATTTTCTACACTAGCGGGCACCCATTTACCCATCAATGTTGAGATTACAGCTAAGTGTCTTGCCCAAGGACATTCAAGTGCCGTGACCTGAATTCAAACCCACAATAAATGATAAAATAAGAACATGAACAACTTCTATTTAATTGTGACCTGTTTTATGTATGGACCCATGTATATATGTCAACGTTTTATTTTACACAATAAGAACAACTCATAACCCCCATTCTTGGCATCTAAAAATCACTTCCATTCACACCATCACGCGGGTTTCTCCCAAAACAGCAACTATTTTACAACTCCTAATATCTCTTCTCGAAGATGACTATAGGACTATGTACATGTCTTACATGTACATGTACAAGCAATCTTGTGGAGAGGAACTGGACAAACACAAAACTTGTACAGTTGTTTTCAACCTTCAACGGCACTGCTATATCATTAAAACAAAAGTTGCATGCAAGTCTGAATATACTGGTTGCAAATGTAGAATCAACAGTTACCAATTTATTATGAAACAGTGTTTGAACTTCTTCATTGAAGTAAATTTCTTTGAAAAATTACCCGAGTTTTGTCACTCTGAAGGAAGACAATATGCTTTAAAATGTCGACACAATGCTTAAAAGAAAGTTTTAGAAAGGTTTCACCTAAACAAATTGTGGTACATGTAGATGATTTCCGCCGTTATCCTGTGAAAAAAACAATATCGTATGAAATAAATAATTCTGAACTCAAACAACATTACCGAAGACATTTTTTCCCCCTTTATGTTGAATAAAAGCATAACCGTTAAAAAAAACTTAATACCAGGATTAAACTTTACAGTAAAAACTATTTCATCTTTAGATTCATTAGGACATCTCCAGCATGGATGATGGCACACAATGTCAAAGATTACACTCATATAGAACATCTCTTTATCAACATAATTATGAATATAGCTTTATGTAGTAAAATGCATTGATAGCGCTATTTAAAAAATTCATTTGCACTGCTGATGCTTTAACTGTATACTTCGCTATAAAATATATAATGTATCTTTACCATGAAATTGTCGTTTTGTCTGTAACAAAGTGTCACATTATAATTTCCCACTCCTTGAATCTTGTTATGAACAAAATTGTTAAAATTATCTAGTATACAGGAGTGTACTTTGACAATTCTTGTTCTCCCCAATTTTACAACAACTGTCCCGATGGATGACCTCATCCAAAATCTCAAATAATATAAGACCCTTTAGGCTATAGGGTCATGTAAGATAATGTTACTGAACAAATTTAAATTCGATTTTGACAGCTTTATACATTTCAACTTAAAGCAACCCACTGGCTGAATCAATGTTTCTCGAACCAGCAAAGACAAGTGGTGCTGCAAAGGGGAAGGTTCGGGGACCATGAATTTACATGTTAAGGGCGTGGGTGATCCAATGGGTGATCCAGTGCTTCTACACATTCGTCTCTGCTTCTTTGTGAAGTTATTTTTGGGGTATTCCAGCGCTTCTACGCATTCATCTATGCTTCTTTGTGAAGTTTCTTTGGTAGATGTTAATTTCTGCATCGGGGATAAATAATACAATTTGGTTTTACCCTTACACCGATAGTATTAAGCACTGTATACTCAGTACTTTCCCGAGTTCTGTGAAAAAAAATCCACAGGCAAATCACTTGGGAACCCATCATTCGAACCCACGACGTTTGCATTGCTAGAGCAGATGTCTTACCACTAGACCACCGAACAACCTAGCCCGATGGCTACAGGTAGGTTTGAATTTTTCCACCAATTTAGCTCGATGGCTAGATGCAGGTCCGAATTCTTAGCAGCGGGCACCGCTAAGGTAAAACCAAATTATAAGATTTGGGGGTTTTCCACTGCTTCTGTACATTTGTCTCTACTTCTTTGTCATGTTTCTTTGGGTGTTCCTACACATTTGTCTCTGCTTCTTTGTGAAATGTCTTTGTTTCTTCAAATGTTACACCAGGATCAGTTTTTTGAAGTATAGAGAAACCTGCCTCTTTCCGGTGACGCTCAAGGGCTGGCCCCCACTCATGTGTTGGGCGCAGGGACTGACGAAGACGCTGTGGTAAAACAAAGAAAATCAGAAAATAGAATTAGCTTTTGCAAACTGCGCACCAACCAACCAAAAAAACCTATGGTTTAAATGTGAAAAATAGTTCATGGCCGGACTTTTCAACCCTAGCTTTCTCAAAGGTTAAATATTACCAGGTATACTGGTGTAACAGAAGTAGTCAAGTGGAATAAATGAATAGAGAAAGGCAGAAAGCACACAGAAAAAGCAAGGGATGAACAAGGAAGAAGACAGGGGGGGCATATGCAAGGGGGAACATCTGTGGAAAAAGGATAAGGTTTAGACAAAAGGTGTTAGTCATTTCCTTCTTGAATGATCAAACCACAAGGTTAAATTCTCTGGAGGTGCCTTATCCACAGTTTCTCCCTACTCAGATGAACAGTCTTTCTGCGGTTACTTAATGCCTCAATGCTCTGTTAAATCATGTCAGAAATGGAGTGACTGCTTCTGTTACACCGGTATGCCTGTTTGTAAGTGTTGCGTTGTCATTTAGCCTTGGAAAAAGACTCTGCTAGGGTTGAAACATCAGGCCATTAAAACCCTTAATGGAGACAGAGTACCAGCTTATCAATACTCCAATGACTAATTAAGCCATTTCTCCAAAGTGTAATGACCTGGGGAGTCATATTCATTGATTTCCCAAACTGGGCAAATCCACATAACTAACAGGAGGGGTCAGGTCTCAGAGATGTTTCTTTTTTGAGGGGCAGAAACTATTTGCACTCATGTTCTTAGCACATAAATCATCCCATGTCAAATACAGACCTACCAAGGTCTAACTACTTTTTGCACAAAGAAAACTACCAAGATATTTAAACAACCCATACATTTGTAATGAATAAAACATGTCTTAACGTTGAATGGCAAAATCACAAAAATTGAGGAGCAAACATCTCAAAATTTTCTCCAAATCAACAGTATGATCCTTATACTTTAACTCTTGAGGATAATTTTCAAATGGACAATTCCACAATAAAGTTGAACAAAAAATTGCAACTTACCTCCATGAACGTGCCCTCCGTATAATTAGATAGATAATATACTGGGTAAATCAGGACAGGAGCCAGTGCGAACAATGTCATTAACCATCCCAAAGTCTCAGCCCACACTGGGTACACATACGTCTTGTTGTACGTCATCGGTGAGTAACCGACAAAGGTGAAAATAATGATGAACTGAAAAACAATCAAAACCAAATCAGTCAAATTTGTGTGATAAACCGGAAATACTTGACGGGTAAAATGAGCACAATGCGTCATTTTGCTTTGTAAACCCAATGCAGATGAAACAACTAGAGAGGGCATGCCCTCTTCATACTTGACATTTTTGTTAGGATATTTTCTTTATTCATTTACAACAACCATGTAGATGTTAGTTTTTAAAGATAGCCCAGTCACAATGGAAAAGGCAGTATTCTATATACACATTGAGTTGTGTGCCTCTTTTCCTAACTGTGACTTTTGAAAAATTTTGAAAAATTATTTACATTTATCATGGAATATGATTAAGTAATACATAAACACTCAAGAATCAAGTGAACAAGCAATTATTTGGCCATACGAGGTGATTCAAAAACGTGTTGAAACGGGCTCTTTTGTTGGCAAAGCATGGGTTCGTGAAAAGTGGATCCCTTGCAAAATTAATACAAGTCCCGCTATGGATTTGTTGAGAAATGTCATTAATTTTGGAAGAGACACTTTGAAAAGATGACGAATCATACACAAAGTGAATGAATTGTGTACGCTATTCCCACCCACTACATTTCCACTCACTATGTCGAGATTGAGCCCATACAGTTACATGTCTCTCCTAATTCTGTCAGTAGGTGGCGCTCTAATGAGCCATTTCAACTCCATATGCATCTACATTATTTGACTAGTCAATACATTAAATGCGGATGATTTGTTCTAATATTTGGAATGTTACGACCATTTCCAAGATATTATGACAACTAAGGAAATTAATCAAACAAAGTCAGGAACTAACCAATAAATAAACCCAACCTTACTTTAAAGTTAAATCAGGTAAATTTTGAGAGTTAGAGTTGAACTGAGATCCATAAGTGACTTACAGAAATAAAGGCAGGGGACAGTAACTTCCAGCATGCTTTCCAATAAAATCCCGGTCGGAAACCCACCATGACATTTATATCATCTAAAAAGCGATCCGCACCTGGATGGGATAGAATAATCAATTACCATTATTAGACAAAGAATGCAGAAATCATCTTGATGGAACTCAAGAGAGGGCGCTGTTCATTATACTTTGCATTTTGTCCGAATGTTTCATTCCATTTACAAAACTATATTTAGATGTCAGACATGTAATTTAAACAATGACCTGGTCACAATTACCCCTACACAACGAGTAAGCCTACACTATCAATGGACAAGGAAGCAGTCTCTATTATTAGTATTTTACAAGTGCATCTATTATGTATTAATTATATGAAGACAATATGAAGTTATAAACAATTCAATGAGCATTAAATTTTGTGAAACAAGACCTAGGTTGCAAGCAAAAAACAAATCAGAGAAACAATTTCAGCATTTAGTAAAAGTGGGAGAAAAACAGGTTTGTAATTGTTAGACATTAAATCATGAAAACAAAATAGTATGCAGTTTTCATTAATTTCTTTTGGGATAAATGTCAGTTAAATGTGTCTCAAAACTGAGTATACTACAAAGATAATACAATGAATAATTTTACTATGAATGCAAAAAACACACAAGTTCAAAGCAATATTTCAATGTTTATTAGAAACGGTTTTAAGCTTCTTGCTAAAAATTGGAGAAAAACAACAAGTATATTGTTAGACTTTCTGTTAATCCTGGTATGTGGATGAATATGAAATTATGAATCCAATGCAATATATTGACAAATGATTGAATAACAATGTTCAAATAAAAACAGACCTCTGTAGATTCAGAATCTTGATCTACAGAACTGTACATTAACAATGTTCAGATTTACACACAAGGCAATGTCTAATTCAAACATAAATCGCACAAAAAGTTTTATAAAATTGAATATGAAGTTCAAATCAATTCAGTAATGTTCATACAGTGACATTTGCCTAACATACAATTATGAATGCATTTCAATATGTTGACCAATGACTGGACAACAATGATCATCCCAGTATATGAATGAACTAAATGAATGAAATAAAAGCACATAGCCTCTGTAGAGTCAGAAGCTTGATCTACAGAACTGTACATTAACAACAATATTCAGATTTACACACAACACAATGTCAATTTCAAACATAAATCGCACAAAAAGTTTCACAAAGTTTATTATGACGTTCAAATCAATTCAGTAATGTTCATACAGTGACATTTGCCTGATATGAAATTATGAATGCATTTCAATATATTGACAAATGAATGAAAAACAGTGTGAATAATGTTCAGATTTACACACACAAAATGTAAATTTCAAATATAAATTTTACAAAAAAATTCATAAAACTAATTAAGATTCCAATCAATTCAGTGATGTTCATACTTGCCTGATATGAATACATTTCAATATATTGACAAATAAATGAACACAACCAAAAGCAGAATTTAAAAGTGCCAACTCATGTGTACATTTACATATAAAAATCAAAAGATGAGTTCAGTTCAGTGTCAATTAGCCATTCTGACGAAATATGTAATTTCATTCAAGTATGTGCATAGACACTATTGGTTGGCAAACGCCACAGAGTTGTATGCTTGGAAGACACACAAATGCACATAGCATCATCAGCCCCATATGAAAAGGCACAATGTTCCCTCATTTTGCCAACCAGTAGTGTTAGTGCGCACGCTCCATGTGCAATTTGCACATTTAATGGGATGGGTCAATTCATACTCCTTTTGATACAGGATTCTATAGACCATGTGCCCTTTGTTTACATCTAAACTGCCCTCCATTGAAATCTTCCCGGCAGTAAGTGTACAATTCTTGTTAAGCATAAATTGGTTGTGGAGTGGTCATGTAGTTCAAAGGTTTATCTAACCCATGATGTCACTCCTATTCAAATTTATGCAAACATGATGCGTGGGAACACCGCAGGCTAGAAACTTAGTGTTTTGGTGGGACGTGACCTTCGAGGGGCACATCATCTATAAAATGCCAGTGCAAAGTATATTAAAATTATACATATTATCATATCATTTCTTGTGTAAAACACAAGTAAATTACACATTTTATTATATGGGGGAAGAAAACACACACAAGTAAATGGCAAGTTTTCCATTGTACTTTATCTTTTGAATTTCATACTTACCATAAATGTATGCAACCACAATGCATTCTAGCATGGCAATTATCAGCACGGACAATCCTGCTGAAAATGCATTCATGATCGTCAGAAGATAAATCCCACCCTGCATAAATAAGACAAGAGAATAAGTTATTCTTTTTAATTCACAAAGTACATGTACTTTAAACAAAGTTTGTCTTCAGCAGAACTACTACTTCATCTCACACTCTTCTACAAGCCAAAAACCCACTAAACTGTGATAACTACTGTACCGACTATAGATGGTGCACTACATGTTGCTCAAAATTTGTTTCAGTCGAATGCAGGAACTTTTCTGGTGCCATTTGGGGGGGGGGTTTAACTCAAAAAACTTTCAGAGTCAAGGTACTTACATGAGTAACCATTGGTAATCCCAATAAGAACAGCAACAACGACATCCCTAAAGTAACAAGATATTTCTTCTTTCGGAAGATGGGGTTATATTTCTCCAACTCATCCACCATTCCAGTGATCACAGTCTCAAACATACAAAACTGAAATGGAAAAATGTGGACAATCATAAATCAAATGCAAATTGTCAAAATCAGGATGTAAACTTGTTGCTAGTGGCACGTCGTGGCCGAGAAGTCAAGTGCACCTCACTCAGGATCTGGTGTTTCTGATCAGCACGTTGTGGGTTCAAGTCCTCGGCTTGACACTTATTTCCTTAAGCAGCACATTTAACCATTGATGCTTCACCCTTTAGATGGGACTTGAAGCTGTAGGTCCTTTTTATTTGTGTAATGCATCAAGTACACTTATCATTAAGAGAAAAGGTCTGCCCTGGAGTTTCTGGCAAGGTTGGCAGAAGGTTGCAAAGCAGCATCTTTGCTCAGTCCCATGTAGCTCTATTGTGTAAATCCATTGCAAATAGTTGTTGTCAATCTTTGCCTTGTACTAAAAATAAGCCTTGATTGAAACATTCTTCTCGCAACTTGGTTTAAAAAGATCGTTTACATGTTCCATGGAGCCCCCATGCATTGTCATATTGCTGTGTGTATGTGTACATGTTGTGATTGTTTGTGCACATTGCGCTGATCAGCGGTGCAATCACTACATCTGGAACAAGAATCTGCATAAGCTCATCAGCCCATCCCGGGGGTCTTGGATGAAACTGGTGGGGCCGAGTGAACGCAGCACTTTCTAACCATTACAAGGTGCTATACAAATGGGTCTTATAATTACAAACAAAGCTCTGCATACCTGTGCCAAAAAATAGTGAGCACTGGGAGACGCCCTTCAGGCATGATAAAAATGCTATAATGGATATCAGAACAGCATATTATTCCTTATTTATTACATTTATTACTAACAAGTTTGAGTAGCATTAACCTGTATTAAGTTGGGGTATCTGGCATTTATCAATAATAAATATTGGATTCATCTTCCAGAACCTTGGGTTTTGATGACCAAAGTCAGTGGCGTAATGGAAGGGGGGGGCAGGAAATAACCACCCCCACCCCCCGCCTCGGAATGATTGCCCTCCTCCCTTGGGATAAAGCGCACAATTAAATGGGGTATCTGACATTTATCAATAATGAATCTTGGTTTCATTTTCCAAAACCTTGGGTCTTGACGACCAAAGTGAGTGGCATAACCAGGGGGAGAGAGGCAGGAGTTAACTCCCCCCCCCCCCGGCTCAGAACAATTGAATGGTTCCATACATTAATTAGCCCCCCTAAAAAAGTATGCTTTCCCCCCTCCCAAAATGAAAATGTCTGGTTACGCCACTGTGGTCAGTGGCGTAAACAGACATTTTCAAGTATTAAAGAATCTACAAGTGTGTGCCTTACCTCACTTCCAATCCCAAGCATAAGGATCATGGCGAAGAACAGCAAAGCCCAGATGGTTGAGAAAGGCATACGAGCAATAGCCTCAGGGTAGGCAATAAATGCTAGTCCAGGTCCTACAAGACAAGTTTTATATCTCAAATTATTATCACAGAAACTGTATCAATAGACCCCTTGCATTAGATGCCACAAGCTCAAACAGCCCCTTCACTGAAGTGAGAAAAGGACCCAATATTGGCCGAGACTTGTGCTTGGTGTGTACAAGTTTCCATAGTTTGACTACAGTTATGGCAGTCTGTGCAAGGGGTCTATGGTTGGTATTTAGGTAACCATTTACAAAGTTGATCCTTGGCCCAATTTAATAGCGCTGCTTAAGCAGAAAGATTTGCTTAACAACTTTCTGCTAAGCAAAAATTTGCAGGATACCAGTCGCAAGTGGTACATGTGAAAATTTTATTGTGGCTGGTAAACCTATTCTAATGAGCATAACTTTTGTGTTCTTAGCAACTCTTTTTGTGCTAAGCCCTGGTTTGTGCCACATTGTCTGTGGGTATTAAATTAGACTCCATATATTCCACACACAAAGCTGCTATTATCAAGGAGAAAATAAAATTCAAAACCAGCAGTAATGCATTTTAAAAAGCTTAACATTCTAAGATCACCATAGAAGATGAACCAAGGGAACAAAAGAAAATTCTTTAATGTATTATAGCATTAAAACAGATAGAGAAAGCATATGATAATCTTTCAACAACATAGCCAAATCAATCAAGAAAATTAAGTGTACATACATGTAGTAATAAAAAATTGTAAAATTTCACAAATGTCATTAATTAAACAGCATAGAAGTTGGGAAATACAGTGAAAACATCAAATAACATTATGCATTAACATTTACAATGACAGAATCATGTACACACTTGGCAAATTAAATTTCCTAAACAACATACATAGGCAACCTAAACAACAAAAATGCAAGCCCACATAACCCTGAAATAGTCTGTCTTTGTCTTACCTGATGCTACAACCTTTTCAATGTCTACCCCAGCATCAGCTGCCATGAATCCAATCACGGAAAATATGACAAACCCAGCAAAGACACTTGTACCGCAATTGATGAAAGTCACAATGATTGCATCTCTGTACATGAATAAATAAACAAATCATCACACCTTGAAGAGCACAAGTTTCATACATGTAGTGGTAAATGGTGTCCATGACTTCAAAAAACCTGTTTTTAACTACAACAAAACCTCATTTCCAATCTGAAAACTCATTGATTATCAAGTTCATATCAGTAACAATCCTCCAGAAAACTATTTCCATCTGAATTACTGTCAAGTCAATTTAAAACCAATAAATCTTCAATGAAAGAGAAAACACCAAACTCAATATAAACAGCAGGAAAATTTATGTTAGAGTAAACTGTTGAGAAATGGGGTAATACTTCATTAAACACTTCGCGTGGGTAATGAAATGTCTCTGCATGAAATGCCTCTGCACGGTATTATTTTCCAGAACTTTTCTGACCTTCTGAAGTAATTTTTACTACTTATTCATTTTTTGTTTTTTTAATATCGTAGTCACAATGAAACCCTGACCTAAAAAAAGTAAAGATGACAAACATTCTCATAAATTCTAACAGGATTTTTTATTCTCTCTTGAGAAATTATGGAATGTCTGACATTGAAAAGGCCAGGCTGAAATATGATCAGTGTATGGAGGCTGGAATCTCAGACTTGCCTCCCATATGCCGAATAGAATGATTTACAATGGTGGCAGCCAAAGGACAAAGGTCAGGCATCAAAGATTACACAATAACCACAGGGGAAAAAAAAAAAGGATATTTTGAGAACAAATTCCAGTAAGGGGCCGTTCACAGTTATCAACATTTTCACGAGCTTACTAACCGTACGCTGGGGGAAAGGGGTTAATGCCCGCCGTACGCTTTTTTATTATTTAATGTCAATTTTTTTTCTTGCCCGTTATTGCCCGTTAATGCCGGCCTTACGCTTTTTTTTTTTAAGTCGATCTGTTTTCTCGCACGTCGCCACAGTCGACAGCCGCAACCGATGCCGAGCGAGCACTGGCCGAGCCTGTCGCGCCGGCCCCGCGCAAGGCCCCACATCGCATCCCATGAACGTATTGTGTACAGCATGCATGGCATTGTCCTACACACGTACATGTACATGAAAATGTACTCTATGTACATGTACATATAGTCCGTATCCACTGCGTGTTTTTAACGGCTGGTCACGTCCATGCACACACAATCAGACACACGTCCCACACGCACCAACAAGACTGCCTGGACAAGTTCATTTTATGTATAGGGTAAAAATTATCAAAATATTATAAATAAACAAATCGGTTTCAAAGAGAACAATTGTAAAAAAAAAAATTGCATTGTAAAAGGCTTCAGTAACTTAATAATTTAATAAATAATACAATAGCGTAATAAAATATTTTATATCTCTGTTTCCATTTTTAAAAGAGGGGATTACCGTTTAAAACAGTAACTACCTCTTTTAAAAATGCAGTGTTTCCAAACCGCGATTGCACGCAAATAATTGCGCAATGCCCCTTCCGTTCCCTAGCTACCTGTACTGTAGCATACACACGCAATTCGAAATTGCATCACTATCAGCCATTTTCAACCAGTGTTGTTCAACCAGCACTAGCAATGGCGGACAATAAATTTTCTAGCTGCGCTGTTGACTTGGATCAATTGTTGAAATTCCTCATCCGACAAGGATGTATTGTCCACAAGAATCCGACCAACAAATACATGAAGTTTGTAAATGCGCTTGTGTTTGTAAATGATCAACGCAAACGAGATAATGATGGTAGAAAGCTTCCCTTAAAATATTACTTGCTGAGGTGCTGTAGTTTTTGAGAAACAGGTAAAACAATTTCATGCAAATAATTTTCGTCTCATGAGAAGAAAATTATTTAAGCATGTACAATGAATTTACGCGTCTCTCCTGAAAAAATTGCTCTGTGATTTTCACTTTTTTCTCAAAAACTTGACGA
>CM021530.1:12260753-12305531 GCA_010994315.2 Pisaster ochraceus
CAACCAATCCAGTCCCTTCTCGAGTCTTTGCTCTATAATTGTTCTCAAAGCCGTCGGGCTCGTCAGCATCCGAGTGTTACATGACCCTCGCCGTCATGTGAAGCACCTGAGGTCAAGAAAAACTGCCCCGTCTGCAGTTTTTTGCTGAAGCAGCAAGAACACATCCGGGGTCCTCGTTTAACAGATGTTTGACAGACTGGATATGGATCAAAACATTGCAGATATGTTGTGTTGTCTGCGAATTGAAGATCAATCTTCCGCCCAAACTGCAAATGCTCACAAGAACTTTTAAAATGATGGCTCTTCAATGAACTCACATGTGTGAATGTTGTATGTTTTGCTTTGAAATGTGTGTACATACATCATTATATGAGACTACAGACCATACCGAGAGCTGCTTCCATTCTATGGTTTAGGCCAGTTAGGCTAAAGGTGATAATTTCGAACATGTGACACGTTTCTATAGACCCTTATTGTTTTTACCACAACGTGATTAATTAATATATACATACACAGACCACGGAGGAAGAGGTAACCACAGACCATAGAGAACTCTATGCACAGACACATATTTGGAAATAGTATACATGTACTTAGAGCTTGGGTGAAACTACCAGCAAGAATTGTACGCAGTCTACCGATATTCGATAATGCAGCGGATTGCTCTCCCCTCCCCCCTCCCCCTCCTCCCCCCCCTCCCAAACTATAGCGGAAGGGACGAGTTGCATAACATGAAACATTTTACAAACATTATAAGCAAAATTCCTTGGGGTCGATTCCGATTCAGGTAATCAACAATCACCAAGACTATTCCAGTCACGTGTTTTAGTTTATAATTATAGCGGTCAGACTGTGCATTTGGATTGGTACTTCCTCATGTCCTTGGAGGCTTGGTGGAGCATGGACACTGAGCTAGCTATAAATCAGATTGAGTATGGCAATTTTCCAATGGCCAGAGAGTATACGTGGAAGGTCATAGTGTTTAAAGGAAAAACATACATTGGCGGCATTTTAATATTAAGTTAATACTCACTTGTTATCCCGCCCTTGAATGTCCTTGTCCAAATGGCTGCGTCCGAACACAACGTGATTAGACAGCTTCACTATTCGCTCCCTCTGGATGAAAACACAGCGAGGTGCCTAATAGCCCAACAAACCCTTGCCTACAAGACTAGTGACGAGTAGTGTGTCCCTCCCTAGCTAGGTGAATTGCTATGTGTTCAGAACAGACGAAGAAGTCCTTTACACTCGTTTATCCGTAACTATGCTAGCTACAGGAGATTTCAAACAACAAAATGGTCCTGCTTTCGATTGTAAACAAACGCAGTTCCAGTTATAGTTGTTTTTTTCCTGCTGTAAATCCTGCACAACACAACACAGCGTAGTACACAGGTAATACTGTTAGCAGTCGTGTGGGTACCCGGCATTTCAGTGAACGTAACACATTTATCGCATTTCAGCCGTCCACGTTGCATTGCACGCATGCGCACACGGTGACACTTCAACACCACTTTCATTGATGGTGTGCAATTGAGCGTGCGTAGTCAGGACCCGAAGTTGAATTACATTGGCACAGAGCCAAAACGCCGTATTGTTTAGAGGCAAACACTGCTGTGCCCAATAGGACCATAGAGCAAGGATATAGGACTAACAACATGGAGGCCCCGCGTTATAAAAAAATAGTATAGCAAGTCGACAAAAAAATCACATTCCATTAGGCCTACTGTGCTTCAACCCCTTGATAAATGCAATTAAAAATGAAGAATAGGATATACAATAATCAAAACAGTTGTAGGCCTGGTAGAATAAATTAGCAGTCGAAATAATCTGATCGTTTTCCGCACTGAAATGTAGCTATCCGACTTGATCAAATTGGGTTCAAGTTGGTTGTTTATCAAGAGGATTTGGATGAATTAGTGATTCTTCTAAATCTAAGATCATATGTAATTAGTATTTATTGAAAATAGAGTTCTCTTCTGTTTATGATTTTTTAATATTCTGTTTAGACAGAGGATAGGCCCTAATCCCTACAAAAAGCACCAAAGTGAACCAAGAAGTCCTTCGTTTTATCGTACTTGTTAACAAATTTATATGACTTGCCAATGTTACGGCACTGGTTCCAAAACAAACCGACTGTATTATTGCACATCAAACATATTGGTCTAGAAGACCTGAATGGAGCAAAAGGCATGATTTTGATTTTGATTTTTCAGCCATTGGCGATCCAGTGCAGGATGAAAACCACGGCATTTATTATTATTTTGTTAACTAGTACTTGCTTTGTAGTTGTTGCTGGTCCCAGTGCAACAAAGAAAGCCATCGTTCAGTCAGTGCGCAGGGGTCAGATCTTTCTTTTCTTTTTTCTCAGCGGGCGCAGGGCGGGGCGGACTAGGTATAACTTTATCGGAGAGAGACGTAAACCCCCGCTTAGGATTAAAATTACATAATATTAATATATAAACTAACACCTTTCTCCCGGTCTGCAGAAATTGAAGAAAGCTGATGCTAAAAACAAATTAAGTGGCCTTAGATTTACAAACCGAAGGAACGGTCGAAAATCTTGGGATTTCCCTACTTTATAAAACATCGATGTCCCGTTTTTAGTGACCTGATTTATACCAATAACTTCATTATTATGAAAGTCTTCGCGTCTGAAAAGAACTCAATGGAAACATCAACTGCTTTTTCTTTGTGTAGCATTTTAATAAATGGTAACAAAATGAGTACGACATTAACTACTGCCAGAAGTATATACATAATTACAAGCTGTAATTTATTAAACACAAATCCCGTATAAAAAAATACACAGAGGTTTACTAAGTTATTATTATTATTATTTTTTATTTTTTATTTATTTTTTTTTTTAACGCAGGCATTAGACAAAACAGATTTTTTACCTAATTACGATGGGACAAAGCTATTACCAGTAGGCCCCTATTGTAAAAGTAAACTAAAATATGAACTGAGGTTTTCCTAAGTGCTTGATTTTAGTCAAATGAGAACTTGTTGTGACACCTCAGTGTGTAATGTACTTAAAGATTGTCAGATGTGTCACTGGAAATGTGTGCTTTGATATTTTGAAAAATTTTAAAAGTTGAAGTTCAAATTAGTTAAGTTGATAATCGTATCACTTGAACTAAGAAACTTTGCTTGGATCTAGTCGGAAACTTGTTTATCATCCGAGGTCTAATAGTACATGTTCCTTTAAATAAATGGACTCAATGTGAGAAGAATGCGGTATTGTGTAGCTCCAACATTATCAATAAATCTATAAGTGAATAATTTGGTTCACACTCTACTGCCATTGAATAACCTTTAAACAGTTCAACTACCAATTATTAAACCTACTGGGATATATTTATACGTAAATGGTATGCCATGTAGTGTTTTTTATTTTTTTAATTTATACAATATAGCTAAAAATAATTGATTACAAAATTAAAGATTAAAGCATTCATAATGTTGAAATAATACGAACAAATGTGAGCCAGGAAATAGTTTACCAAGTAAGGCTTTTACTTACTAACCTATTGTAGTACATGTATGTAGTCTTATCAACTGCATGCAAAATATTCTCATTCTCGTTACTTACATGATCATAATTACAAGCGTATACTTAGATATGAACAAGTCTCATTGTGACTTGGCATGAGATATTCTTGAACACTGATACAAGACTGTACTTTTAAATGAAACACTTAAATATAAAAATTGAATTAAAAAAAAAACAATCAAAAGAAAGACATTTCGTGATTTCCAAAGTTTTAAAATTCAATTCGCTTTTCAAATAAAAAAAAACACACTTTCTGACAGGGAAAAAAGCAGGAAAAATGTAACCATTCCTCTCTGTACTAAATTTATGGAAACACTTACAAGGGGAAAATCATATTAATCACATATGGATCACAGTTTTAAACGAAACGAATTTTGAGTGAGCTATAGCCTGAAAAATACCTTGATATATTTCGTCCAGGTTTTATGATAATATGAAATAGCAAGCCTTCAATGGAGGATTCCATTTATGCATTTCGAGAAAGACTGAGGGGATTTTTTGTGAAAACAAATATTTCCTGAATTTTACAGAAACTGATAACACGTGCATTTATAGCCTACATATCAGTTAGCATACCACACCAGTGTAGAATTGGAATTTAACAAATCAGACTAACTAAATAAATACAGCATTCCTATAGATTTTGTACGTACAATTAAATACATACGTTTATCAATTAAGAACTGCAAATACCTTTTCTTATTGTGACTTTCATATGTGCTAATTACATTAAGTATTTGCTTTTATTCAATGCGGCCTTAAAGAAGTAAAAAGTATAGTTGACCACTTCAAGCACGTGGGGGAAAAAGTCTTTTTTCTTATGTGATTAAAAGAATTTAAATTTAGAAATGGCACGTCTAAGGTAAGTGATATCAATAAATCCAAATAAACAACAACATAATTAAACAATTTGGCTTTTCATGATGATTTAAAATTGCAAAAAAAAAAAAAAAAAATTAAAGGCTTTAAAATGATAGATTTGGCACATTCATTCTTGTGCTAGGTAACTCAAACCAGCCATTTGTGGAATGAAAACAAAACCAAGAAAACTAGGCCCTCTTGCGTCACTTAGGGAAACACACTCCAACTTAATAGCAAACTTATAGCGAGCTGTTAACAACTCATAAAGCCCACACCGCATGCACAACATTATCGAATATTGTTCACCAATTTTAAAAATTATATTTACAGTTTATACAACAGTACCGATAGAAAACCATGTTATTGCAATACTGTACAGACAAAATTAACTGCGCAAAAATTGGCAAGTAGTACGCTATTTAAAAATGCACACAGATTGTAACAATGTCGTGCCATATTTTGTTGTGAATTTAAAGAACTGTGCCACATTTTCACCTAGGATATCATGACTATGTATTCAATATTTCACATTTCGCAATACTTTAAAATTGCGTCAGCAAAATGAAGACTGGTGGTTGCACTTGTTTGAATTCTTACCACCAACCTCTGAATTGGCAGTTTTTACTCGTGCAAAAAATCCTCTACGACGATCACAGTTCCGTCTCTCATGTACCAACCGCCGGTAAAACCAACCGTCTTTATTTCTAAAAAATATTGTCTATGTTAGCAAGAACAACTGAATTATCCAATAATTTGGAAGACGGCTTATCTAAACAATAGAGTTTTATGAAACTGTGGACAGAGTTATCACTTCGTGAAACGTAAACGGCATTTGTGTGTCCAGTTATAGACTAACAGCCAACTGTGTTTATGTTAAACTGCTGGGACTAATGTGACGTGTGTTGTGGACAAAAGCATACCCAGACTGCAGCCACTTTGGGAGTTTTCCATATATGCTTAAGGTAATGCTTACTTGGGCTCTTAATACACAAACATGGGTCCAGGCTTATTGCCATCCCAGCCTCAGCTTGGCTGCACTGGTTGGATTAATTAAAACGGCTTCGTAGAGCGAGCAGACTATGTGTGACTACATTGAAGTCACACTGCATTTGCCTCATCCATTTAAACTTTTAAAAAAACTAGTTTGAAACAGAGCTGCATGCTATATAACTTATAAATTGAAGAATAATGTTCATCACAGCTTTATAAACCTCAAAGGGTTGTCTCGTGTGAGGACGAGTTGATGAAGGGAGAGTCTTCCGGTTCAGACAGCCCGAGATCAGTCTCAGCACACGTTGTGTAATCCGACGGTGCTGTTGGGTACAAACGATTCGAACCCATCGTGTCCGTGGCTGAGACAGTAGCTGGGGAGGCTGGGGGGAGTTGAGCCCCCGCCAGAGGGGACGGGTACGTCGATGGTAGACCGGGGGACCCCACGGAGCTAGGAGCAGGCGAGATGTTCTTGGTGGAATCGGGACTAGCAGATCGAATTTCGGAGTACCCATTGTAGGCAGGTGGAGGTGGACTATGTGACGGGGGCTGGGGGTACACCACGGCACCCTGTGGGAGAGGCCCGTAGCCTGCAGGGGACGTTGTTGTAGGGTTATAGTGGATCTCGTAGTTGAGCTGATGGGGGTTGGTGTCGGCGTTGGTGTAGCCTGACTGCTGCCGGTGAAGTTCGACGGCAGGACCCCAATCTGGGGATGATCTCACAGACTTCCAAAACAACTGTCAGAAAAAGGAGAAAAATGCAATAAAGATCAATTTACCATAAACGTTTCAAATGCAAATGTGACATTGTGCCTCCCTGCCCCTGTCTTCCATCCTCTCTGATGCTATCAAATTGCTGAAAAGAAACTTTCATTGGAACGATAATCTTTCAAAAGATCGATCCGGAAAAAAGACAGAGGCTTGGAACATATTTTGCAGCCGGCATCTCAGTTGAAGGCCATCTCATTTACTCAAAAAACAGTGAATAGCTGCAAAAGCCTTGTAGGAATTTCGCGCTCTTGATATATATGTACGATTTAGCTTTAATTGACATGATAATCGAGTCTGGGCGGGTAGAGTAGGGGTTGAATTCTTGTATTTTGGCAGCCCTAAGTAGACATATGAAATGTAAACATTGTAAATCGCTCATTTTCCCTTGATTAAGAACAACTTCTAAAAGGAAATCAAAAAGGGGAAAATAATAAGAACAAAGAGAACTAGACATTGTGTGTAAGATATCACAATATGAAGCATCTACCACGTATTGTAGCGATAACGCTTGAAGACTATACTCACATTCGTTAAGTAGGTATAACTCCTCCGCTGTTTGACCAATTGGTAGATGCCAACAACTAATGGTATCAAGAATAGAGGTACGATGCCAAGGGCCATCATGATATACCTCATCCAATAGGGTTCATAGGAAAATCCCAAATAGCGCACCACTTCAACGAAGCTATAGCAGAAATAGATCTGCAGAAAAGAAAGCATGGGAAAATACTGTTTGTTTAAGTAGCTCAAAGCTGCTTTATATCAATGTAAGTCATATCATTTAAATTATATAGGTCAATATATTTTGTTTTTCTAAGCATCACAACAAAAATAACAACATAAAGTGGGAGTGCACTGCATTCGAAGCTAACTCGGTGTGAAACTGATGTCCTACGAGGATTTTAATGTGCCATCGCTATTTATGTTTTTCAAAAGCAGTTATATTTATTTTCAATAATACAGTTACTATTTGTGTTACTCTTTAAAAAAATCTCCAAAAAAGGAATAACTGCTCTCCAAAATAAAAATAACTGCTCCACCGAAAGATACTAAAAAATAGAATGCACGTCATATATTATTGACCGTTACAAAGGCCATATCAAGCTTTCACCCGATCCAGGCAAGGGTCGCCTTGGTGCTCAATGATAATTGACCACCTGAGCTGCTCTCGAAAAAAAAACTGCTTTTGAAAATAAAAATAACTGCTTTTGAAAAAAATAATAAATAAATAAATAGAGATGACACTTACGGGCTTTCGTAATTACGAGTAGACATACCCGCTTGTGAAGTAATTCGCGCACTCTTTCGTGTAGTCTATAAAACGCGCGAGACTGGCACAATCTACCAGGTCCAGAGCCCAATTTCATAGAGCTGCTCAAGCAAGGAGTTTTGCTGAACAGTTCTTCTGATAAGCAATAACAATTAGCAGAAAACCAGTCAAACAGAGCACATGCGGAATGGTATTTTGTTTGCTCCATATTCTGGTAAGCAACATTGTTTTGTGCTTGGCTTGCGTTTCTTATAAGCAGCTCTCTGTAGACATAGATGACTTAACTACGAGACAACATACACATCTTACCGCCATGACTAATGGTATGATGACAGCCCAGAAAGGAAGGAAGCTCATTTGCAACACCTTCGGGAAGAATCTAACCATTATCTGCATCTCCCGCGGAAGTCTCAAAATGTCCCATTTAGGAACCGTGCCTGAAAGCGAATAAGACGAATCATGTCACTGTCTCACTTGTTAAAGTTGCTTGGTATATGATCTTCGACAGAATTTTCCTCTGAACGAAATCGCAAAAGTGTTTTTACACACAATGCCTATTGAAAATATAAATGCTCGGATCCAGTCGGCCCCAAATGGGACCTAGCATCTTTCAACCTGCTTTCTGTTAGATGAAACAGTCCACTCTTCATGAAAGATTAACACAAACACGTGCTTTCGAATATTAATTGGGTCCTTTGTACCATGGCGTAACCAGAGGGGCGGACAGGAGCCCTCCACTACCCCTTGCCCCCACCCAAAGAAAAAATATATAAAATAAGATCTGAAAATGCACAAATGACTACGTAGTTCGGTAGACAGAGCGGTGAAATGTCTGGTTTTGCAACTTCCTATGTATAAACAAGAAACCATTACAGATTCTACCAAAGTCCATCAACTATAGTCCAATAACATAAAAACAGAAGACTATTTAAAATGGCACGTCTAACAATGGCTGATCGTCGCTGGTTCGAATCCCATCCAAGCAGAAAAAGTAATGAGTACACAGCACTGATCACAAATCGGCATTCTTTATCCAAGGTGCATACGATACACTTATTAAAGAAAACAATACATGTTGGGAAACAGACAGAAAAGTTTTACATTTTCCAATTCTATACACTTTAAAGACTTGTCTGTATATTATTTGTTAGTACATTTTTGTAATGCAATTAGCGTATCTGGGCCCTTGGATATCATACCATATATCCAGATTGCACCGAGCGGCAACAACACGGCAACAAATGGACCAGCCCAAGGTAACAGATGTGAATCGAGTGCTGCCAAAACAACGTAGCCACCCTGCAAAACGAGCCAAAAGTATAAGTCAATACGCATTATGATTAGTTAGAAAAATAACCAGTACAGGTTTTTATGTGATATGTAACTTTTAGGTTTTTATGTAACTTTCTCTTGTACTGTGGAGGTACGCGATGGTAAGCTCATCAACAAATTTATCAAATTTAAAGAATTACGAAATATTAAGCGACTGCAGACGGTAAATCCATTCTTAGGCCTATCCTCTAGTTTTCAAAAACAAACCATCTTGAGTGAAAACAACAAGTTTTGTACGGGGTTATATCAATTGCGGCAACCGAAATTATCAATATCGATTTAGGAGGAACATTGTATTCCAATGCAATTTTAACTTTAAAAGGTCAAGAAAAAAAATTAAAATAAAACATAGCAATACTTTATAAAGACAGTTTCACTTTTTATTAATATAAACAATTTGTTAACAGTGAAACAAAGTTTGAAGTTGGAACGAGGATGCTTATTTTTTTAAATCCCATTTGCAATTCAAGCCCGAATTCGTGCGACATTACACATGTTTATTAACGATAACATACTTTACAATGACCCGGGTACCGGTGTCAACTTCTATTCCCCAAAATAAAATGTAATATAATTTGCATAAAATCCGTTAAACTAAAATATTTGGAGAAACAGAACCGCGCACAAGCAAGCTCAATAATTATTAGGTTGGGACCAGCTCGATCCAAAAAGTTCGAACACGCGATACGTGCACAGTCTTTGGCGAATTAGCGTCTGCAGCTAAATTTCCCGCGTCATCATGCGTCTACAGTCGTAGCCGTCACTGTAGTCGCTATTTCGGATACGACCCCAACTCTGTACGAAAAGTAGGAAATCGACTGATCAGCAGGAAGACGCATGCCTGTTCAGACCGGAGGCCTAAGACCGGAACTTTATAGTCAGTGAGCTTTCACTCAAAATGTTGACCCACTAATTATCAATCCCGTAGTTTTAACTGGATTTGTCTCACCTCTGTTACCATGGGGAGCGAAATCAAGAAGCCGAGCACGCAGATGATACCGCTCGTCGGTAAGAGGAATATCCAGGAATGGGGTAGATGAAACACATCAAGAAACGTCGTCAGTAAAGACTGCACCACGAACACCTGCAATATCAGATTGTGGAATCAATAGTACACGCACAAAGTCCGCGATGATAAAGTGCAAAACACAGTGCTAACATTGGTCTTGATGTATTATAAAGGATTCGTAAAGGTTAACAGACATCATTGTTGAATTTAAGTCTGAAAGCTTACTGATTATGGAGGTCAAACTAGAACCATTGTTTCTGTGAAATATTTCCCTATGAAAGGAAATCATATTCAAGAAAACTGTATCTAATTTAAAAACCTATTTAAAAAACGCAACAGCTGCATGATTTCGATTGTTTACAGGCTGAAAATTGTGAATGGTTTTTCACTATTTTCTCCCGACTCACTCAACGGATTAAGCCCAAGTTGTCACAGGTTTTGTTAATTCGTGTATTATGGTTGATCACACAAAACATGACCACTGTCTGCGACTATTTTGTCAGTCTACAATACAAATCACGATATGCCAATTCTGACAACTCATCTTTCACGATAAATCTTTGTGATTTGTGAAAAATTGATGCTAATCTTAACTGCTAAGCAAAGTGTGATGTCACAATCCAAATTACTTAGCCAAGACTGAAAACTCGAGCACTTTGTGAAAGCACTAAACCTAATGGCTGACATTTCCAGACTTTCTCAAACTTCTCTCTTACAGTTTAAGACTCAAACTCACCCTAATCGACTGAAACTAGTGACAACAGTGAATTTCAGTCTAAAACTTTAGGGGAGTTACTTGCAATTAAGAATTATTGGAGCCGAATAACGTGTGAACTGGTTTATTGGTTGTAATGTTTGAATGGAATAAAAGCAATAACATACCGATGAGCTAATAGTAGTGATGAAGATTGTCACAAAGAAAACACATGACCAGGCGGTGGCAGATGGTATAGTTGAAAGGACTCGTGGCATTTCTACGATCAAGAACTCCACACCTGCAAAATAAGCTCATCGTCAAAGCTCACCATATCATACTGAATATATATATTGAACCCAAATAATTCAATATCGGATGGAAAAGGGAGTAGGATTGTTTGATCAGAGATAAAAACAATAGCCCATGTGCAGAAGTGCCATCTTTAAAATACACCGCAGGGCATCTTGGGAAACAGAGTACCGTTGATAAATCAAGCTGCCAAGATGGACGGCATGCTGCAGCTTACATGTAACTCTGCCAGGTTATTTGCTTCAAAACCAGAGCGCCATAGTGGTTGCCGGTTTTGCATGGACTCAGATTTCACCCAGAATCCTTTGCGCGCCGATCATGCGCATTGAGACATGCGTGTGGGCTTATCTACACAAGCAGTCGTTGTGTATTGGGCAATGTTATGCAATGTTTTCCAGGATTCTAAAAACCCGTATTCGGATTGTAATCGTGTTATATTTTTCTTTTACCGAAAACACATTAAATTGGGTTACATACTTCGGTGTGTACGACAAGATAAAACAGAATGTAGAGGTGTAGTAGATCTAAAAAGAAATAGTGGTGAGGTTAATCACGACGTTTCGGACATACAGTATTCTCTGCCTATCTTCAAGAAAAGAGACAACAGAGGTATTGTCATAACCGCAGCCGGTATACCAGTTGATTCCTTCCCAATATAAAGTCATTGATAAGTTGATTGGAAGTACCTGCTCCAGCAACGGAACTAACAGATGTATCCGCTGCATAGGAATGGCCACCAACTAAGGTAGCCATCATCAACACACGGATGATACAAACGATAATCACTGCCAACACGACCAGGAAGGCATCACTGTATAAAGAGGAGTAAAATACATCACAAAATCAAGACACGTCTTTCATCAAGTGAGTAACTTGCAAGTGAGTAACTTGCAGGTGAGTAACTTGCAATCAAGGAAGTAGGAAGTTGGGTGACTTGTAGCTGAGGAAGTGAGTAACCCGCAAGCAAGTGAGTAACTTGAAACTTGTGAGTAACTTCAAGCAAGTGAGTAACTTGCAAAGGAGTAACAATCGACAAGTGTCATTTTTTCTGGAAATGTCTTCATACAAGAACCTTTTCTTGACATAATTCATACAAATATTACGGTATTGGGTTTCTGAACGATTCGGCTGGCCTGCTCCTGCCTTCATATGGATACAGAGAGTAATACTCTGTGACTCTTAGATCTAAAATAATAAGCCGTGTAAAGTTGGAACAGACAAAAATCATACAGTTCCAGCCTGCTGGGGAAAGTCTTTCATGTTTGACCTACTTGGTTTCAACCAGTAACACGAAAAGGTTTGTTTCAAGTAAAACAGTTTGTTTTTGTTTACATCTCTCAAAGTAATGCTAACATTATCAAAGACAAAAATGAGCATGAACCCTAGCTACGCCGCTGGGCAAACCTTGAAGCCCTCCATCCCAAGCTTAACTTTTTTTAAAACTATTATTTAAAAAAAAAACACTGAACTCACAGGCAGAAGTTGTTGTGGAACTTGTTGTAGCTTGCCAGTGAAGTAAACACACCTGCTCCAAGAAATCCTATGTGAACCACACAGCCGACAGCATGCCTCCAGAACTGGGTGATAATTTAAAAAGAAATGTATGTGTTTTTGAAAGTTTTTTATAAATTGAGTTCTTGTTAATGCTAAAAAATTATGGTTACAAAATAATTCTGGAAAGTCAGCGATTACAACATAGCTAACATTCCTAAACCACCTAGCAAAAGCTTCTAAAAGGTAGGTCGTAGATTGGTCATAAAAACTTACTTATTGAGGGGCACTGAAGTTTTTGATAGTATAAACTATTTTGAGAAAGGATTCCTTTCAAAGTAATCGTTTCTGAGATTTCTAAGGGCTGTGTACGTTTGCAAATGCTGCGGCGGTTGCTACCCACTGTCACCTCGCTAAACATGGATGAGTTCGACATTCTTGTGAAAAAGCGTGACAGTTCTTCTGTTTTCTCAGCAAGCAGACGCTATATTCAGCTGAAACTTGACTTTTATTGTATCGTTCTTTATAATGTTGCCTAAAAATCAACATTATGTCGACAAAAACCAAACTATGAACCACCTTCAATACACCCCGTTTTTGTTGTAATATTCGACAAAAACAGTATCAAAGTGATTTCGTTCCTTAAGTAAAAACCGATCATTCATTTTCAATTGAAGGTAAGCGAAATTATATTGCATTTTATTCAACTATTACTTGCTTACACATTGAGTGAAATTAAATTATTGTTTGAAGGAGCTTTCAGTTCGCGGAAAATAGAAGAATGTGACAACTAAAGTTGCCGCTTATTTGCACAAAAACCCATACTAGAAACGAAAATTCAAAATAATAATTATTCGGGTAGAAACAGTACATCAATATACTAACCTCTAATGTAAACATTCTCGATTTGTCAATCTGAAAATAAAAAGTGAGTCCAAAAAGAGCGCCATTTAGGGTGGCTCCGCGCATGAGCAGTGCGAAGGGTAGGATGACAGTGACCGGTAAAAGAAATAAGGCAACCTGTAGAAATTGAAAGACAGTTTCATTATTTAACGACAGTTGATGGCATTGATCACAGAGCAATATACACACACAGGTACCTCACCATAATATTAATAGCTTGTGCAAGTCTCGCGCAAATTCAAACGCTGGAAAAGAGAAAGGGCGTGATTTTATTTCTTTATTGCATGTAGGAACCCAAAGGTTCCATACTGTTTGAATACTTGCAAGATTTTGCAAAGTCTTAACAATTAAAGATGTCCTGCTGATATAAGACTAGTGTGATGTAAAGCGATACAAAGAACGGGACTGGAAACACTTGGGAAAAACCCGTTCAATCTGAAAGATCATTCATTTTAAAGTTCGCACCAGAATTAACCCTTGGCGAGAAATGTATAAATCTGAAATACCCTGATAATCGCTGCTTCTTATTTCGATTGCCACAATCAAAATAAGCCCGATATAAGAACGCGCACAAAAATCCTTTTATAAAACTAAACAAAATAGCCAGTTGTTGTTGTCTCCACCAATTTGTGACTACTGTGTGGTGATTTTTTCACTCGTTGCTTGTTAAGTGTGTTTATTATTATTTTTAAAGTTAACTAATTTACTCTTTTAACAAATCTGATCTCAATTCCCCTGAATCTTGTGTTTTCACTTACTTTTCCGGTTAGTTTCGCTCCAAGACATGTCAATAGTAGTACTAATCCCCAAGTAGAGAGAAGACTAAAAACCAAATTTGGTTTTAGTCCACCGATGTTTGTCAACTCACGCTCTTTGTCTATTATAAGGTAGCTGCAAAACAAAACCAGACAAAGATTTGGAATTCAACGTTATCACACATACTAGAAAACTAAAAAAATGTCATGTAAAACACAACAATATATTTCCACTTGTTTTTCTGACACAGGGGTCTAAACACACTGTGACTAAGGTCTACTGAGCTCAGTATTCTCTGGGTTCAGATTTCGACGAGAGAACAGAAATAAAAAACTTAAAAGATTGATTGACTCTGTCCTCTTTTTTACCAGCGTCACTGGAAGAATACTTTACCTGGCAAACTCGTTCGCGGGGTGGATCTGCGGGGTGTCTTCATAGAAAGACGGTTCGTGGACGTAGGAATACCCTTGACTCTGCAAGGAAACATTCTGTGGAACGACACCTGGCGATGTCATAGCGCTGGAACCATCATAGCAGTGAGCAGTATTCCATTCATGGGAACAGTCTACCCACGGCAGAGTCTCGGACGAGACGGCATAGAATGCATACAGCAGATAATATGACGATAACACGTTGCCAACGGCGTTTTGGAAAACGAGGTAAAGGGTTGCAACCAAACCAAGTCCTGGTTGTCAAAGGGTAGAGAAAAGAAGATATCAACGTCATGGAAACGCCTCCTTGCATTTACAAACTGTTACATTCATGTATTTCAAAGAGATGATAAATTATTGTTTAGTGGAAGTGAACGCTAAAATTCCTGTCATCGAATATTCAGTACCCACATCTTTAATCGATCTATGAAAAGTTTCCTCAAAAAGGTGGTCGTGTCTGTATACAGTTGTTTATAATTTGTCATGGATTATGTGCACGTTTCTTTAGGCATGTGGTGCTTGTCCTGATTTGTCAAAAATGAGAACCGACTGTTTGGGGATTTTTTCTTGCACAATGCAATGTGGTGGTTTTTACAGGGAAGTGGTCTCAAGACATTGGTTAGTTGTATAAAGTTAATATAAATTGAACTTTCAGATTCGAAATCATTCATTAAAATATCATACTTTGCAGTGACATTTATCAACAAACCTTTGAACAACGGCGCGAAGTTCCAAGCCGAGATGAATCCGGAACTTGAGAACTGCCCAAGTGCCATTTCCAACATGAAATACGGGAACATCAAAAGGATTGATAGAATGCTGACAACGATAAGGAAGAGACCTAGAGAAAGATATTGCAGAAAGGTTGGTGACCAAATGAAATCGGCCTATATTATGGGCCGCTGTACAATTAAGACTACATAACTTTGGTGAAGGTATTTCTGCAGTTGCTGGGTAGATTCAAATTGAAGGTGTGTATTAGGTTTGATGGTCTAATAGCCTCAAATTCAGGGTTAGTTTCAGGGTCTGGAGATCACACAAAGTCATAAAATAAAACCGGAATAGCTTTATGCTTGACCAAAAGACAAACACGTAATGTCTAGTTATTACTATTATTAGATGTTCCGACAGCAGTACCACTGCGTGCTGCAGAGAAGCTTTGAAAACTGAAGCCACGAAGTCCTCACCCTGATCCGAATAGATTCCCTCATTAAAGATAATTTTATACCATATTATACATGTATATCTCAGCCCAAACGATTATCTTGCCCTAATGCAAGAGATGTCAATTTCATGTTCCATGTGAATGCAATGAGTTAACTATTAGCTTCGTCCATTTGGAGCATTTGGAGCAAGTCTCAAATAAAGATTTATGACGTTTTTAATCGTATGGTAAATGTAAAATAATACCTAAATGTCTTCAAAAACTAAACGTTTAAAATCAATTACCCCCTCCGTTGGAATACACGAGGTATGGCAAAGTCGTAAACGAATTATGGGCGTTACAAACGGCAATACATGCGAAGATAAACTCGATCTTGTTCCACCAGTTTCCACGTTTGGGGTTCTCGTCTCGGCTCGAGATGGGGAAAGGGCGAGTGGGACGCGGCATAAAGGCATCCGGGGAAGGTCTGCTCGCAGGCACGGGGTTACCGGCTTCATTCTCGGGGGCTGGTGTCACTGGCTCTGGCTCCTCGTAGACGAACCGGCTGCCGTCTGTAACGCCTCTGTTGTTCTGCTCAACTTTGAATCAAATTCAGAAAACATAAGTAGTTATCAAAAGATAGTTTGTGTTTGGAAACATGACACCGAAGAAGTTGGAACATAGTCGGTGATCCATCCAGTCCCATACCCGTTCGCCAGTCCTCGTTTACATGTATAATGCAATACTAACTCAATTGCTCCCCCCCTCTCTCTCTCTCTCTCTCTCTCTCTCTCTGTCTGTCTAAAAAAAAACTTAATGATATAACTAATAATACAATGTCTTTTCAGAAGGCTTGGAAACCAGCACTCATGATTATAGAGTTCACTGACTAAGCCATGGAAAGTCCCACATCATTGTCTTTTTTACAAAGAAGTTTTGAAGACTGATTATATCAGGGTCACTGTACACGGTGATAATTATAATGAAACGGTCTACAGAGGTAAACGAAAGTGAAACTCACAACTAATAACAGTAAGCATGGCAGCACGTGATTTCAGGTCTTCCAAATTGTGGTTGAAAATGGGCATTTAAGAGCACGATTTCCCGCCAATATTAACATTGTGACATTTGATATTCGTGGGGACTGGCTGAGTCTACGTTGCGACGAATGAATATTGCACCGTATACATTTTCATTCTATAGCTAGTATCTGTTCGAGTAGAATGCAGAATTTGTAGATACCTTTCGTTCCATTCATTGTGATTCCAAATCAGGATCTATTCCCAACGTAACCTGTTTCGACAAAGAGAATCAAGTTATTGAATTGAGTTAATTGATTACTTCATACGAGCCGATCAAATTGATCAATGTATACACTGTGCATTGAATAAAAACGTTGTTACAAAACACAACAATAGGAGGTAGGGAGAGTGCGAGTCAGGGAAAATACCATAAATAAACAAAATAGTTTCATTATTAATGTCAGTAAATTATTTGACTGCTATATCAATTAATTTCAATTTTTATCAAAACGATTATGAAGAAATAACACACGTTTTGTGAAGTGGCGTAACCAGACACTTTAAAGGGACCGAGGTGGGGCAAGCGGGGGCAATGACATTTTTATTTATTTATTTATTTATTTTTTTTGGGGGGGGGGGGGTAATTAATCGAACCATTCACCTGTGATTTTTTTTTTGACTCATGGTGGGGGGGGGGGGGGGGCAAGAGGGGCACAATGGTTCTAAGCGATGGCTCCCATCCCCTCTGGTTCTGCCACTGGCTTCCACTGGTTTGGTTAAACAATAGAACTATTTTTCTCTGTGACATACTCCCCTCTGAAATCCTAATCGAGAAAACTGTATCTGAAAACTCAAAACCCAACAGCTGATTTCGGTTGTAACAACCAAATTATAGGACGAGGTTATTACATGCTGCAAATTGTGCACGGTTTTTCAACGTTTTCTCGCTGACTCACACAACGGATTAAGCCCACATTTCCATAGGTTTTGTTATTTCATGTATATGGTTAATCACACAAAACATGAGCACTGTCTGGGACTATTTTGTCAGCTCTACCAAACCTGTACAACACATTTATTATCATCAAAAGCGTTCTCAAAAAGCATTCAAGCGCAGATCGTTACAAGTTCAATATTCACAACACTTTTTTGTGTGAATACAAAGAATACCTTTTCAAGAAACATGATTTTAATACCTGCTTTAATTATTTACTTACATGTATGTCATTCACATAAAGTACATATTATTATATTAATATAAACATGTGAACGCTCAAGGAGACATTAGACTGCACCCAGTCCGCTCCCAGTGAAAAATTGAAATAAAGTATAGAATTCTACAGCAATTGCATACCAATGGGTCTTTTCATACACCTGTCCCGCATAAGTAATTTAAGGATCGCTCGATAAACACGAGATTTATTTATTTGAATGAGACATAATAGATGTGTTTTATTCACTGGCTCCGTGGATATCAGCACCTGGTGCTGTACGCAACGTGATGCTATTTACATACCACAGAGCTGAGGCCAGGTCAACCATGGGTTACTAAACATACTACGCCAGCATCATTTGCTCAAATTACCCTCGTTGGGGTCATGAAGTAGCTGCGGGGAGATGACACGGGGTCGTCACTAACGTCCGCCCCCTTGGAGTTTACAAATGTCATTTGGTGACAGTGGACTTCACACGGAAGAGTTTAATATAGCAATCAATGGGGAAGGGTGTTTTGGCATCAACAAAGAGGAAAGATTACCCAATGTATCAACAACTCTGCCAATCCAAGGGAAATAGTTCAGGCCTGAAAGAATTAATCTTAAGTTAGTCAATGCTACCTCTCAAGTCGAAATAGTAGAACCAATAGTCTGCAAACTATATTTGTTACAAAGAGAATCTGTAGAATTTTTTTTCTTCAAACACTCCTGGTATTGATCACAATGCAAGTGGTATGCATTAAGACAGTTCATCATTTCATCATGAGCTATTCAACAATGTACAGTATTGCATTATTCAACGGTACTCAGTTTATGTAGACCACATGATTCTCATTAATTTGACATCACTATTACAAAAATGATGAGCAACGCTGTCTCTCCACTCCAGGGGCATCCATTATTACAGTTTTAATATTCCCAGTCAGTCTCTCTCACTCCCTAAGGTCATATTATGTCCTTCACTTTTAGTCTAGAAGTTTGAACCAAAGGAAAATTTCTTGAAATCTCAAATTCCAAGGTACAATCACAAGGGGGGTGCGGGGTACAAGATCACATCACGTTCTATTCAATCATCATGTAACGTTGAATAGACTTTCACTAAGCCCTCCAACTTCACGGGCGTGTGTTTGCCAAGGTCCCTGGTACTGGGGATAGTTTCTCACGATACGGACACGCTGAGGTCACGCGGGTCAACAGTACAAAAAGGGGGTCATCGACGACCAGAGTTAGCTAAAGTCACCTTGAAATGCATGTGACTTGGCTGGAAGATTTACAAGGAAGCTACGCCTGTTGTTTATTGCAGTCATTTTCCTGTCTTTGATCAAAGTTCAAGTATCAATACTGTATTATTATGCCATTGGAAAGTACAGCTAATAATTTATTTCCTCTTGAGACGCTTTTCCGTCAGTAGTGTCACCAAAGCAAAAACGGAATAAAATTCATACTCCATAATCTATCGATATTACATAAATATTCTTTACAAATCTGAATATGTCATTCGAGGTCAGAGTTTAGTATTCACTTCTGTGACCAGAGGAACTCTGTGCATAGATTTATGAAGCTTCCAATGTTTCTACTGTTGAAATATGACTTCATTTGTTTCCACGCGTCATTAAATCTCAACACAGACCAAGGCCTTGCCTTCACACGGCAGACTACAGTAGCCCGCACTCACTTCATACCTACCAGCAGACGGAGGTCAAATCTAAAGGCCAGAACAAATATTACACTGAATGGCGTAAACAACATTATTGGTGTTGCAAAGCGGGGGGTTGGGCTGTAGAGTGGGAGTCGTTCTTCAAAACAGAAATGAACGTGGGACGTAGACTACTTTGCTAAAACTTCAATCTGATTTTACAGAGCCATCAATTTTCATGGATCTTGAATTTTCAACTAGTGTTGCAGAATATTCTAAACCTCTGCTCAATATTCAAAAGTACCAGTTCTTCATAATTTAGTCAGTCTGCTCAATTCACGAAATATTGGGTCGTAAGTTCACACTGAAGCACGCAGATAATGGCATTAAATGTACGTTTTAAAGCAAAATTCCAAAAAACAGGTGCGTTAAGACAATGTGCCGAAAAATGACGCTACGCAGATGGTGCCGGCAAGAGTGCCGAAATAACCAACAAATACATAATGAAATACTTTCAACAACATAACAAAAATCAAACTAAGGATTTTATATATATATGTACAATGTATGTATTTTTTTAACGTAAATATCTAAGTAACAAACTATAACATTCAATTCAGAAAGTCCCTTGATAACTTATTTGGCGTTCTGTGAAAATTGACACATTAATACGCGAGTCGTATATTATATATATATATATATAAATAATAATAAGCAAGAGCAATGATTATAATGTATACAATATAACATCCAGCAATGATAACGAAAATGTTTTCATTTGATTAAATTGTCAATAAAAAGACAACCCATCCCTTTAAGATCCGTTTTACATGCTTCAATCACGGAACTAAAACCGCAAGATATATTATGTACAATGAATAAATGGTTTCTAAAACATAATGAGTTCTAAAACTGTACGTGACAAGCATGTGATGATAACTGTAAAACCGTCTGTGTTCTTATCTGCTAAAAGAGAGGGTAGGCCTTCCCTAGATAACTTTGGTAATTGCTCATACAAAAATGTATTATCATAAAAAATTATTCGCTAAAGAGCACTGGAGAGCTGTTCGGTATAATAAAACATTGTTAGAGACGATACCCTTTAAGGTAATGTAGTTTTAGAGAAAAGGGGAGTTGTTCACACAAAATTTTGAATCTGGGAAAGGTTTCAGGCAGGAAGCCATTCTCGGGCATCTGAAAGCACACAATTTTAAGCAACATGGGTGTTTGTTTGTTTCCTTTCATTGTTTTCTTGCAACGTCGTTGTTGTTTTATGCATATGTTGGGATACACCAAGTGAAGGTACTGGTCTTTGTAATTACCAGAAGTATACCCTACCTTAAGTGTAATGCACAAGAGGTTGAACACACATTAACCATGGACCAATCAGCATGCTGCTTTTACGTTTGCGAGCGTATACACGCGCAGTGGACCTGACGCATGCGCAAGCCCTTGGACTGAAAGACGTTGTTCACCTTTGACATTGTTTCCCACCCTGCTGTTTTAACATGACCTCGCGTGTAATATTTCCCCAAATCATTTACGCATCACCATAACTTTTCAACGGCGGTCCCTCCTCGAGAATGTGCACTGTATACAAAGTAAAGGTATTTCGATTACGTCGTGATGGAGAAAACACGACACACATTGCTGGCTAGCTTGACAGACATGCAAAGTTTGAACTCTATGGTTCGAAGGTTTGAAGCAGTGGCTTTACAAATACTCCCAGGAAACCGGGGTTTGTGATAGCTCCGAATAATTGGCAAACTATGGTGAAACTTTGTCCACCTATCATTTTACATTTTGAAGGCTTCTAGTGTTTGTATTTATACACCCCATGGGGAGGGGGGGGGTGTTTGAAACTTTTGGGAAAAATTTAAACAAGTTCAGTAATCTAAATTTTTAAAACACTCACCACCTTTCGAGAGGATACGTAGACAAATACAAGTAGCTGCTATTTGTTTGGAACCCTTTGGCAAAAATCCTAGAATACTTAAGGAAGAACAAGCTTTTTCTTTGGCCGCCCCGTTTTCGGTATGAACATTTGTATTGATTGGGAGATGAAGTCCCCGAAATCTTCACAGTTATGCAAATAGATCATCCTCGGCAGGCCTACGTCACAGACTGAGAAGCTAGAGTCTTCGCCGATGGCCCCCATGGTCATTTCTAGCCTGATCGTAAATCCACACAAGGAATGCAGCGAATTCCAATCTGCCGATCATGCGTAAGCCATTACGGGGGACTGCACCTAGCCATATGATGCATCTCCCATATATCTCAACTCCTAATTAACGAGATACAGCGTTCCTCATTATGTTGCTGTAACGGCGTAAATAATTTATCTGTCAACGTTTCAATGGGAGACAGGTTTTTAATTTGCCTCTGGTAATTACCTGAGAGGGAGGGTTGCTAAAATGCTACGGTCAGAATGGTATCACTCTGTGACATTTTACATATAATTCAAACAACGAGATGGTTCATTCATTAACAAAACAAAACATGCTACGCGCTTCTTTGCAAAACTCAAAATTACACGGGGAGTGTAAACAAGCTTTGTCAACCGTTTCTGTGTATTATGTACTTTCTGTGAATACATTCAAATGAAAGAAATTACACCCATCATAGTGGGCTATTTTTCTAGCTAGAACCAGAACACTGTAACGCGTTTTGGGGTGTATACATGTTGTTTTTATGAGAGTGCACGCTTAATCCACTGCAGGTTACTCGGGAGGAAATGTTCAAAAATTCAATTTTGATTATGCAAAAAAATCCTAGTTGCATTCAACCGTATACAGCAAACTAGAGGCACACAACTGTACAAGGATTTCTGTTGTTGTTTATGGAGAGACTGCTCATTTCACAATAAACTCCAAATCGTGTTGCGCAACCCATCACTTGGGAAAATGTACACGCCTTTGCGTACGCTGTTTCGTCCTTAGTATCTTACAACCATCTTCGCCGCGTCCCCTGTACAGAATATAGGTACTTCTGTTTATTTTGGAATATAGGTGGGGGTGCCAGTCTATTGTTTTATTCTAACCTTGGTTTGGTTGGATCATACCTCCATGGTTGGATCAAGAAGGTGTCAAAGTTTCAGTCTTGTGCTAGCCTATGCATTTTTTACTAGTCTTGAAAATTTTGCAATCAATTTTTAATTTGTAGTTCTTGCATGATGAGCACATTGTTGCATGCAGAGACCCCGAAATTGGCATAGCCGCAGCGTGTGATTGTACAAACAAATTATCAAAAGGGAAAAGATATGTTACTCTAATAATTACAAAGTACAGGGTAGTTGCAATAATCGTAACCCTCCATCCTCGACCGTTGGGAGAATGGAGGGTTACGATTATTGCAACTAAGTTCATACCAGTACCAATCCTCCATCTCTCCAGCAGAGAAATATTTCCATCCGCAATGCTAGCTATGGAGCTAGTTTAAAGTCGAGAAATTCGCATTTAACGTTCCCACAAATCAACACATCAAAATGAGCCCAAATGAGTCTGATTGTTCACGTTCAAACAATGCACCGTTTTCGTTATTTTCACTAAACTTAACCACCAAAATTTCAAAAAAAATTCGCAAGCTGTGCTTATAAATACTCCCATTGAAAGAGGATTGAAGTTAGTTTCAATCTTCAACATGGATATTTACTTTTCTTTTAAAATGTAGTCTGGCAGTACATAGCCTTGCTAATATTTAGCCATTGGTAATGATATTATAACAGAGCATAAAAAAGGTTACAATTTGATCAAAAAGGTAACATTATGACGTTGTTTACTCTTAACACACCCATCCCACCACCCCATTGCCCATCGATAGGCCTTGGTCACAACCGGTGTTGTATTGTACACACGACGTAATCATTGCAGTAATATACATGTAAATGATTTCACCTTGCCTGTTCCATAGACTTTCATCCCACTCTCTGCGCAACCATAAATTAGACTCTTAGTCTTAGAGCGCCCATGATACGCCAAAGTTTCGTTTGAACATGTCTCAATGTATGTTTTAATAAGATGCGATCACAAATCAAATGAACTTACCCTGTATCTGGAAGAGTTTGTCTTGAAAGTGTGCATTCAAAATCCAATTACGAGATGAAGGAAACTACATACTGCCCCATCAGTACCAGTGGTATCCAGTCCAAGCTGTTTGTGTACACACTATTCGACGACAGCTAGAGGTCCCTTCGCATGACCTTGGTGAAATCTCCACTGGAGCGAAGAGGAACACAATAATAGCAGCTCTACGACTGCGCTAAGCTATAACTCGGCCTTTGTTGGGTGCCGTACAGGCTTCAACGGTTCCAAAAACGCTCGAGAGGTATAAACATTCTGGGGGCTGCCCAGGGAGTGGTTGGGTCGTCCCCAACCATCATATCCCTCTCCCTGTACGGTGATATCTCCAACCATGGAGGAAGGATGCTCCAACCCAACTAAAAAACAAGACAACTCCGTGTGCAGACATTTTCGTTATCAAATTTAGGAAATTACGTTAAAAGCAAAGAAGAGTCAATCATTGTATTCGAATGATCCCATCACTAAGTTTACAACAAAGTTTACTGAGCTTCCAAACGTTTTATTTTTATTTCTATTTTTATGTTTAAGAAATGGGTGCTACACTTATTATCTTTACAGTTTCGCGTATTTTGTTGATAAGGGTTGAGTTTTGGTACAGTTCGTTTTCAAAACTGTTTTGGTCTCTTTACTTTAGTATTTCATTTATTTATTTATTGACCAAACCAACAGCGGACGAACCGCCAATTACAGGAAAGGATAATTTACAAATTTACAACAATATTCACATAGACTATGTATGTACATAATTAACAATAACAATTAAAACATCTTTGGAAAGAAAATAAAAGCAACATTTACAAATTAAATAAAATGCAATGGGGAAAAGAAACAAATAAGCATGCACGAATAAGACTAAAATATATATATTTAAGGAACTTACATTAAATTAAATAACAAATATATAAATATATATACATGTATATTGATCAGTAAATTTAAATACTTTTTTTTAGCAGTAACCTTTGATGTTCTTTCTAACGCCGCACTGTTGGTCATGTTTCGTTGTTTGTTCTGCCATTTGACGAACACAAGTATCGATTACCAAAACAAAAACAGCGCCGCTCCGCGTTCAACAAATAAATACCGTGACGTGTTTATGCATAAACCCTGTTTATAAACATAATCATAGCAAGGACCAGACTTGCTCTATGATATAATCATGGAGGTCGTCCATGATATAATCTACATTCGCTGGTATTGGCCGTTTGGTTAGGTGTTTAATTGAGACAAGAAAACCAATGTATTAAACTACACATACTACGAGTGATTCAATTTCACAGATAGCCAAAGCATTATGGCGATAACTAAAAGCAAACGCAACGAAACCCTTTGCTGAATAGGTTTTGATTATTTTTTACGTGTTGACACCGAGTAACTAAACGACTTGGTAAAGTTTAAATTATAACCAGCAATTCGCTCAGGAAATCGAGACGCTCTTTGACCTATCATACAATACAGCTCGCACAGAGGAAGGCTAGTGTAGCATGGTTACTTCTTGTAGGTACATAATAGTGTACCTTGTATTCAGCATGAAGTACATGTATGTACATGTACCATGTACATGTACATGTACCATGTACATGTACATTTGTATACCTACCGTGTGCCGAGGAGCTTCGATATTTTAATAGCACACCCTTGGCTAGTTCAGTCATGGTTCGGTAAACAAACTTTGAATGTACAGCATCAGCATTAAGATGTATACTTTCTGACACCTCACAACAATGCAAGAAGGAAATGCCACCCTTATAAACATGTTCCTTGGGATCAAAGCTTAAAGGTGTTGAAATGGCAGCAGCACGGTGTCCAAGAGCGGAGTTCATCTTGAATTACTCGGCCCTTTTCAAGGGTTTTATCGCATTGGCTATTGCAGTAGTAAGTATAACGATGCTCTACAATGGCGGCTACAGTGCATCAGGGGCTTATGAATTGGGTGAGTGCATAGAAGACATTTTTAATCAGTCTCCGCTTGTTGTAGTGGAATTACTCTAGACCAAATTTGGTACAACCATAATCTAATTCTACCTCCATGGTACAACCCAAAGCCTCAACTTTCTGATCGTGCTGCATCAACACTGCAATTTGTGGATGATTTCGGACAAACACAAGATCGTTTTCTTTGAAACAACGTTAGGAAGTTCACTTTTGTATAGAATAATATTTGTTGTACATCGTTAAATATTTAACTTGCCTTGAACACGTCATGCATAAGATTTGATTTAGTACTAGGCACATTATTGTTCTCGGGGAAGACAGAATAGTCTCGTCTCAAGAAGTTTTTTACTCGATAAATTATCCATTTAATTTTCCCCCCACAACGACATTTTTATAATACCGGATGTACGTGCCTTAACCAGTCAATGTATACATGTAAACCAAAGACAAAAGAATTTGAGATCCGTTGTGTTATTATTATAGTGAGTTCACAGGTCACATATGAAGATACAAATACAGTGATGCAGAACGGATTATCTTCGATTTGTCTCATAGATATACCTTCTTCCTTCAATGGAGGTAAACAATACCATACAACTACAAAGCAGCAGCAGAACCGAGCCGAGGAACGGACGCAGAAAAGGGCCAAACATATCGTGCAGAAGCACTTGGTGAACGGTTCACAGATCCGAGGGTTATCAGAAGATTCGGTCGAAGACTGGCTGATGGATAAAAGTGACGCAGCTCAACAAGATAATCGGAGTGGGATTATACCCAAGATGACCCCATCTGGAGTTCAAATGATATCGTCATCAGATTTGGTGAGTATCACCATGGAGGTAGAAATACCTCAATGGTATCACACAATAAAACTTGGGAGGAAATTTTGTCCGGATAGAAATCCAGAGGAAAAAATTACCTTATAATTTATTTGGAATCAAGAATACGTACATACATCATTGTAGGTCTTTTTTATTTTGGTTTTTGGAATTATTTGTACGTTAAACTCAAGACTCGCTGAAGGCCTTCTCTTTCACAGAGATTCAACAATATTTGTTCCGAAGGATCGAAACAATGGATCCACATATTCATGTATTCATTATTTCATTAGTATTTGTTTAATGATAAATAATAAGCTAAATACCTGTACACCCGGTGGAAATGTACGGACTTCAAAGCTGACTTACATGGGACTGAAGAGGAGCACTCTCCCAGCAGTAGGTTTAATATGTGACAGTTTGTTTCACAAATTTATGTATGCATATATTCAGCAATGACTGTGTGTTGTTGTTGTTGATGTTGTTGGTTTTTTCAGGATGAACCAGAGGAAGAGCTAAGTCTATCAGTGGCAAGTGGTTTTAAGTCACTTCAACTACCCCGTCCTTATTTACCTGCGGTGCAACATAATGAAGAACCACAAACAGTAAGACCACCAGTTCAAATGAACACCACACGCTCCCCTGTGGTCGACCATTTTGTCATAACTACGTGTAACAAATCCTGCCGTTGGTGGCGTGAGCAAGCCAACCGACAACGTCGGGTCCAGGAGACTTGCTCCGACTTGAAAAACATGCAGACGAGTCCCTCCGTAAATTTCAACCTAAGCCCAGAATCTCTTCGCTCCCTCTCGCACCTCTTAGTCCTTGATTCACATAAGCTAATCTATTGCTACATCCCAAAGGTTGGGTGCACCAACTGGAAGCGGATATTCCTCGTCGCTAAAGGGCTTTACCCCTCTGCAAAAGAGATCGAACAAAGAATGACCCATTTGCAAACTGATAAGCACATGCGTCTCTTAAGTTCATATCCCATTAATATAGCAAAACGTATGCTGAACGAATATCAAAAATTTATGTTCGTACGGCATCCCTTTGAGCGAATCGTCTCGGCCTACATTGACAAGTTTGAAATGGATTACCCGAGTAGTACGAAGTTCAGGAGAGAAATAGGTCCCAGCATCATTCGATACGGTGAGAAGTCGTTTAGGAATAATCCACGAAAGATGAAAGACGGGACGTTGTATGTGACTTTTCAGCAATTTGTCCGGTTCGTCAGTGACCCCAACAATCGAGTTCTTGAAGCGCATTGGGCGGAGATGTACAGCGAGTGTCATCCGTGCATGATACACTATGACATACTTGGAAACTATAGTACACTGATCGAAGACGCAAATGTGATCATCGAAACCGCACGGTTGGACCAAGAGTATCCAGCCTCCACCAACCCCACCGGTAGCTCCCAGAGGATGCTTCATTATTTCTCTCAGCTGACATCTGCCGAAATCCAGCTGCTTCGCAAACGATATGCCATTGATTTTAGGCTATTTGGTTACAATGTCCCTGACGGAATAAATATTTGAGTTGTGTACTATACATGCAAGATACTTGTCCAAGTGCCATTAAGTTTGCCATAAAGTTGAGATTTGAAACAGAAAAATGTGAAACAGAAAAATGTGAAACAGACAAATGTGAAACAGAAAGAGAGTTTTATTTGATTTTTGTCTGGCACCCTGACTCAGGTCAATGTATCATGCCTTGCCAAATCGCTTCCAATGTAGACACTTTGAATTCCAAACCGTTGTTGAAGGTATGACTGTGTTGTGAGGGCACCGTCGGTGAGTTTGGCACGGGTTAACCAACATGAAAGTTTCGTTAAACTTCCACAGAGCCCAAGCATCCCACCTTATTTAAATCAGAGCAAGACTTTGATCTTTAGGTTTTTTTATGAAGAATGTGTTCCAAGTTAGAAATGCTGAAAGGTTTACATGCAAGAGTCTTTCTTTCTCAATTCACGCGACCAAACGATTGAAAATCCACTTGTTACTTAACTGCTGAAACAAAGGTTTACATAAGTTTAGGTTCCTTAACAATAATGCATTAATATATTTCAAAAAATAGTTATGTTTAATAATATATCAAATAGGATCATATAGAGACCTATATTTATATTTTTAAGGGGATTTCTCTGTGACGTCAAATTTATTTCTGCTGAAGGACCGATGATGACGTCATGCATGTCATGATACAGAATTTTACGCTTGCGTCCTCAGCATGTGCATTAAGTTAATTCGTGAATTTTGAATGCTGCATGATGAGAATATAATATATATTTCAATCAGTTTTACGCGGTACTTTATTGCAATTTGGTTTTTAAATTTGATTCTGTTTGAGTCGGCTGCTTTGTGTGTGCTTGTATTTAATTATAATTATTGCATCATGTGATTTATTTCGACACTGCCTGATATCAGTAATGATGTTTTCCTACGTGCTGCGTTTTTGGTCTTAAAGACATAACCAGACTCCATCTTTATCCCACCGAGATGACATTAGGAGTAGAAGTATTACATGTATATCCTTTCTATATTCTGACCTTACCCTTAAAGGACGGGTTAATAAGCGTTAGAATGTAGCACCTTAACAGTTGCAATAAGTAATTTATACCACTGCCTTTTGAAAGATTTCGATCTGATCAGTTTTTTAGGCAAACCAAAACTGTAACTCCTTTCCAAGTAAAATTAGTAAAGTGATTAGGTGTGTTTGTGTTTGTCACTGTCAAATATGTCGATGTTTTACGGCACTTTCTCTTACAACTAATATATTTATACATGTAATGAGATTTAGGCCTTTCCAATATTTTGAAAATACAATTGATAAAAAGACATTGAGATTTGAGGTGACAGGTGTATTTTGTTGCTCACTCCCCCTCCCCCCGTCTTCATTGTACATTTACATACACATAGGCCTACTACCCCGTGTGAACATTAGTGAAAGAATAAATCCACCGTGGAGATTATAATACTTTAGTTTCGCGGTCGAATGGATTTTTACATTATTTTGTCACACGTGAACAGTCTTTCAATAATAAATTGAGTTTAAAATTGTTATTTGAAATAATCAACTTGCAAGCCTGGAAAACTTTTTTTTAATAATATTATTATTCTGAAAATAACGATTTCAATCTACATACATGATATTTTTGTCTGTTGATAACACCGTGAAATGGCGAAGAGGATACAGACAATTATGTTCACATTAATCTTCATGAGTAGGACAAATTGTTATTCTGGATACACCTAATTTTGAAATTCGATCAATATATTCATTATTTCCTGGAGTTTTGCAACAACCACCCTACAGGATGGTTGTACTTTACTCATTTTGGATATGGTAAATATTTTTATGACGTCACACTCACACTTGGCCTATTGAGGAAAGTGTTGATTATGCGACATATGTTTGCAAGGAATAAAACAACTACAATATATACATTTTGTTAGAAAATTGTCGCAAAAACTGTACGGTAAAAGTCATTTTACAAAATACATTAAAAGGATATAAATAGTGACATACGAAAATAGTCGGAGAACAGACTAGTAACCTATAGATTTGTGCATACAATCATGGAGCTATAAAAAGCTCCATGATACAATGTATTCTCTTTCACCTCGTAGTTCATTATACACCGAATCTACACAGATTTCCACGGTCAATTCTCCTACTACAATCACGTAAAAAAAATCCCACACCAAAAACTCGGTAGTCTTGGGCCAAAACGTTGTGACTAATCTGTACTTGTTTCCCCCCGACGAGTGTGACAGAGGGCGCGCTTTTGGTGAGACTGCATGGGATGGTTTTATGATTTTTTACAGCATTCCCCTCCACTGAAACGTATTAACTGTGTGAATAATGTAAAGCTATGAAAAAGAAGGAAAACAGCCAAATGAACAAACGCCCCAAGAAAACAAACAAACAAGACCAATTGAAAGTCTGGTAACGTGTAATGAGTCTGCATGTGTCAACAACAAACAACAGATCGAAATGATCAAAACATTTGAGTTGTCGACTGTTCGCTGAGGGCGTAATAAACACTGTAGGCTAAGGAAACGTAAAATAAACAAAACAAAATTCAACCTTATTATTTTGTCTCTCGAATTCCTGCAGATTTAAATTTTAAGCAATTGGTATACGTTTTCAGGCTTACATTCCCGAAAGCCATGAGATAAATTTGAGGTTCAACGTTTGTTTTCACGAATTAGATGCAGCACATTACTTGGTGTATCACTTAGGTTGTACAAACAGTTGTAACGAGTTTTAAGTGAAAAATACCCCCAAACACAAGTTTATACTACGACTTACCAGTTCATGTCAAGCAGCAACCGTGGGTTTTTCTCATGGGTACATAATTTGTGTGAATTGTCCGTCTCAGAAGGTGCAATAAGTAGCTTGATCTTTGGCTTGTTTAGCATGCAGCAGAATAACTCGCTTCAACAGCTTGTTGTTGTGTCACGTGTTTACTGACACGCCTTCTGATTGGAGATGAATGCCGTTCAGAGTGGACAAATTCTTCTTAAAACGCACGTGCAATCGGTGTTACATCATACGCGGCGTAGAACGGGGTGAAATCAACGATCTCTGTCCCTGTGAAGAACCGTCCCGCGTCCCGCCAGTGTCCACAGTACGGAATGTCACATGGAGATATTGTTTGTTGCTCTACAAGGAAATTTAGGAGAGGGGGAGGGGTATACAACAAGGACACATGCACATACAATGGACTTTCCTTAGTCAGTACAGCAACAAGTGACTCAGTGTAACAAAATGCCATCGAGTGTAAAGGCAAAATCATTTATATAAAGTAATATAATAGAGGTCTGTGGTTGAAACCTACTGGCGATTTAATTGCAGTAACCAATTTCTGGAATTTCATCCCAATTTTGTTTGGGATTAATGTGGTGTACAATGCAAACATCCCCGTCGCATTCCCTGTGTACGCTGAAGACTAAAGGAACACTGGCTGGTCTAATTGTAGAAGGAGAGCAGACTATATTTCCCCCCCTAACAGCCTCAGTTTGGTTCCATTGAATTGGACGAGGGAAATAAGGTGGTACCATAAACCTTTCTACTGCAACCAAGGTCGGAAAACTGCGGGAAGCCGTAATTGGAAACTATACACAAATATTTTTTTTAAATAGTGCTGAATGCGGAAACCAATCAATGGATGTATCTTTCAAATTGAAAGTTTTCAGAAATGTTGAATTTGGTCACAACATCAGTTAAGAAGATTGCATGTTTTGCTAACATTTGGCCGTCCATGATAACCAGCGCGGCTTGTTAATCAACGATAGAAAGGTCCAAGACGAACTCTTGTTTTGACCACCATCTTAGTGTTTACGAGGTAGCAAGGCAGACGTGTAAGAATAGAATTAAGGATTTCACAAAACTCAAAAACAGAGCAAGTCGAAATTAAAATGAATGACAATTTTTACTTTTTATTTCAGAATCAATTTTTTTTTTATTGTCAAGTAGTTTTCAACTTAATGTATCCTTTTAGTAGTGGATTTGGGCTCCACTCTTACCTTTCAATATTCTTTTTATAGAAATATTATCTCAATTAAATATATTTTATATACACTTGAAGTTGAAGAAATACCAATACTTTATAAAGCAAGTTTCAGTCAAATGAAACTCTTAGATAATATAGCGACAGGCTTTTTACATTGCCTACGTAATAAAATACCACAATTGTATAACTTTCACAGAAATTTGTGAAGTTATCTTTCTTGTAAAGAATGGTTATACGAACAAAACAAAAACAGTATGGAAAATTATGGTTTCAAGAATAGTGAAAATAGAGAGAGTTTTGTTTCTGGTATCATTTACTGTAACTGTATATTCTGAAGCCATATTTTCAATCTGAGAACAACAGTATTTTATTTAAACGGTTTAGGCCCAATTGAAGAAAGCTGTACGTCATGCTATGGATGTCCTTTTTTGTAAGGATGTGTTTTTGCCAACTTTTCTTAATGTCCTGTGTGTTGTTGTTTTTTTCTTTTTTGATGCAAATCATTGTCGGTAGCCTAATTTTAATATACAGAGTGACGAATACCATCCTAAACAAGCCAACCGTAAGCCACGCTCATTATAAGTGTGGTTCTTCAAAAGTGAACAATTTCCGGTTTGGGTAATTGAAGCAGCAAAATACCACCAAAACACTAGAATATCAATGATAACAAATAACCTTAAAGTGAAGAGTGGCTTTATATCAATTTTCATTTCGGTAGTTATTACCAGTTCTTGCATTTAGCGGTAAAAACCAGGATAGCACAGCGGTTTACCGCACCAAAAGCTTCAAGTTTAACCAATAGTTTAGTTAAAACAAACGGTTTTAGTACCAGACAACACAATGTTTCCTTAAACAGTGGTTTACCAGACTAACACGTTAGTTAAACAGATCCGGACGCTAAGAACTTTTTAGTTTCCACTAGCGCCGCTGCCTATGTCGACCCCTTCGAGTGAGTCGAGACATGCCGGCCCATGGCATGAGTCCGGTGTCTCGTCATCCGAGTCCCAAGTAACCAGCAGTTCGTCCTCTCTCATCCTTGTGTCCTGCCCGTCACTGTGTGATGAATAAGGGCCGACTGGTTGGGGCTCCGACTCTGAGCCGTATGACTGCGATGGATTCACGTCAGTGCGCCCGCTACGGGAGGGATACGGCTGGTTGTCGGTCCGGCCGTTCCGGATGTTCCGGTTGGCTTCTCTTCGCCTGCTCGCGTCGGTCTGTGAACATTTACACGAACGCGTGTTGAACGAATACCCCTTTTTGCAGGCTGGTTGGAGACAGCTCTGGTCCATGACGCATCTGTGGGAAAGACAAAACAAAAAAACAAATGACATTAATTCCAAATTAAAATTAAATCTAATCTGGAAATGGTGGAGCGTTATCAAACATTAACATTAACTAGAAAATAAAAAAGTAGACAATTGAATAAATCAAGACTATTGACACTTAAATGCAGGGCTGCTTGCAAACAAAAGTGAACATTATATACTTTAAATAATACAATTTAAATGCACGTATTCCCAGTAATCCACCCACAAGACAACATGTTTCAAAAAATCCATCGCCACAGATTTTGACTTTTATAACGGCCTCAATTTGTTGAAAAAGGCCAACCCATTAAAGTAGGAAAACACAAACAAGCAGAGGTCGATCTGAGATCCGATGGACAAGGCCAAGGATAGGAAGAAGGACATTTTAAACTTGACCCTCAAGGATGCAAGTATATCCGGGTTCGTTTCCGTTTTTGGCAACGATTGTTTTCAAAGGTCATGTTGAGTTCTTGCATCGAGTCTGATCAAGGCTTAGCAAGAAGGGTGAGAGGATGAATATGCATGTCATGTTTTTACACTTTCAGAATCATGTTAGAGCTTTTTTCGAATTTGTTTTGGCCCGCCCACCCAGACTATTTAATATACCCTGTACACTGAAGAACAAAGTAATGCCTCAAATGAAGCAGATATTTAAGATCAATGTTCTCCCAGCTCAGGGGTTTTCAATGGCTTTTTATGGCTTCCAATATGCAGCTTAAAGTTGAAATAATACTATTATGAGGACATTTCTTTGCCATCTCCCTGTTAGGCATGGAGGTCAGCTATCAAAACAAGGTTGACTTATAACAACGGACAGCACAGACATAACAGGCATACAGACGGTCTAGGGCAGGCTTGGTATTTCCCCCCCTAACAAAAACATTTGATTTTTCCATTATTTTAAATGTAAACGGAATTCCGATTTTCAGTTACTTCTTTTGTTCCACCCAAATCTCCGGAAAAAAAACCATTTGAAACATTGATTATTCTGAATGGTCCCCTACTGTTGGTAAAGTAAGAGATAAAATAAATTTTCCTGAAATGAATGCCAGATTGACTCACCTGCACTCAGCAGCCGAAAGCCGTCTACGCGCTCTCTTTATCTTATTACATCCGCCATCTTTATCAGCGCAGTTACAGTCACATGTTTCTTCGTTTTGCTGGTAGGGCTTGGGGCAGCGTTTGGTGCAGACACATCGGCACAGCACCTCGTCAAACCTCATGGTGTCCGAGCATTCCTGGGGCGAGCAGTGGGGCGTCAGAGGGAGCTCTTTGCAGACGCACTCGGTGTCAGCGTACAGGGAGTGTCTTATGTAGCGAGTTTCTTTCTTAATTGTTTCGTCTGGGATGACCCTCACCACCATGAACTGGAAAACAAATGCACTAATCAAATCCAGTGATTACAACTTTTCTTCTGAAGACCACCAGAGCGTACTGATCGAAACGTCGAGTAGTTATACTATAGGTCATTTCAGAACCACCGAAGTGATATTGTTACGTGTGACACAGCAAATCTAGATTCTTTTGTCAACCATACACAAGTTCAAACCTTACTCAGGTCATTACATTTTTCAAATTTGTCCAAAGAGTTACCCCCCCCCCCAAAAAAAAAAAAAAAAAAAAAATTATCGCCACCTTTGGGGTTTCATGAGTGACGTCACAAATACTCACGGGTCTTGAGACGTTCTCTCTTGTGTTGGCTTTCCCCACGCAAGGGGCGCCTCCACTGCAACATCCGTTACCTTCACATCGCTTCACCATGGTGCACTCTGGGTAGAGGTACACCAAACTTCCTCTTGTGAGGTTCAACTCCTCGTACATGTCAACAAGGACGAGTTTGGGCTCGCCACAGCTGATGTTTTTCCTGTGGCTGTGCACCTCTTCTAGTACTGTAGAAGTAGACGATAAACAGTGTCACAGCAAAATATAACGATATTGGCGAAATGTTTCACATGCCTGAATGAGAAATTATATTTATTCAAACTCTAAAAGGAAAGCAATAAAGTGAGGTAACCTACGTCGGTTGGCTGTTTCAGCTGTGAAATTGGGCCGTTCTGCATCTGTTTCTGTCCTGCCGGCTCGCCAAGCATTCTGGATGGACTCGTTGACCATGTTCGTCCAGCGAGTCTTGACCGTGTCCACGGGGAAAAACACTTGAAGAAATTCAAGTGGCGTCTGTACTTGTGTTATTTTCCGGGTGATCTCCGTCTTGTAGTCCTGATAATGAAAACAATTCGTTAATCACATTCGGTTAAGGAATTTGAAAATGTTCTTTTCTGAAACCAATGTAGGTAAAGTTCTGGACAATCGTTTCCCTACACACCGTGCAACTACATTAAGACTGGGCCCATGTGCAGAAAGCTTCGCAATTAGTTAATACATTCTGTTTTCGGTACTGAGTTTAAGATTCTCTCCCGCAACCCACCCCTCCACCCTTCACACATTGTAACTTTAGACTACACATTCCCAATTCAAGAGAAGTTCTAACATATTTCCTACATCCCATTTACTGTCATCATGATACAGTTTTTGTTTATTTCTCCACTTCCTTCATTTATCAGAATGCCTTCTGTATGAGCTATTCATTTTGCTGTACGGCTTTTTGTCCGCAAAGAAGCTCGACATTCCTGCATTCTCACATTCCTTCTCGCTCGCCCCAGGGGAATTCAGTATCACTATTCAAACAATTATATAAATAAAAGAAACCTATTTATGGGTAAATAAGTGAAAGTTCCATTCCATTATGTACACATTTTCTTGAACCATTTTGTAGACTTTAATGAGTTCGTGACCCCTACCTAATAGATAGTAGTTCTGAAGAGGATATGCGCGTTATCGAATACTTGAAACCTAGATGTAAATATTACCTAGTGCTAATGTCGATAACCTTTTAACGGGGCTGGAAAGTAGGGCAAAGCAGTCAAAACATTTCGCATTCCACACTTTCACTTATTTACAATAATTCTCTTCAAGTTAATCCTGTTAAGAGTTACTCTTGTGGCGTGAGAGGACATCTTGGCGCCGGCAATCCCCACTTATTTCTTTCTTCTTCTTCTTTTTTTTTTTTTGAAATTCTGCAAAATTTTAGAAATGCCACTGGGCGGCCAGTGAAAATGTGCCACTTACCAGGGCATTGGTGTCTGTGGCCCCAATCTTTGATACAGGACCTCATTCCAATTGCTAATATCTCCATACAAACCGCTGTCCCCCTCGGTACCACTAAGTACCAGTTCCCACTATGACCTTTCAATCTCTGCAGTATATATTCAAGTACTCACAATTCAACTTCAACTCTGCCCTCTACGACCGTATGCGACTAGTCATTTTCATGTTTCATGCAGTTAAAGGATAGCAAACAAGGAAATTACTTTGTGTAAACATTTACTCTGACCCTAGTGAAATGATAACGCAATTGACGCTGTAGAAATTGAACTTCCTGTAACAAAACCCACATCGGAAACACGTCATTTGCGTGATGAGTTGAAATAACAATTAACAAAATGCCGCCTTGTACTATAGGCCTATGGTATAAAACAATAGGTTGACCTTAACAATGTATAGGCAGATGTAAGAGATTAATTCAAACAAATAAATGACCTGAGGTGCTCTACTGATTGCGGAAATCTGAAAAAAAAATATACACAAATAAATTGTTGTCAGCTTTTTGAAGGTCAGTTGATGACTATTGTTATATGACACTTGTTTAGCCTGACACCTCTAGGGGTAAATCTTGAAGAAATTCAGTTTCAAGAGCATTTCATTTAATTGGAGTATTTACATGCAACAGGTGCTCATGTGCTCGTAATAAATGAGCAACAACAACAATCAATGAAGTGTTGCTAGTTTTATTGCTTTTCCAAACGTTGCCTGACAACATCATTATTGTAATGATTTGTATGTCTGTACCGTGAAAGCACACCGATTCAACCGCAATTTTCGGGTCAATGTACTCTTCGACTAAAGCCACAACCATTACACAACCAACACACGCGCATCTCGTTAAAGACGGCTCCAAGGTCAATTTCAGCTTTGTGATCCACTCATTTTCCAATAGATAGAGTCCTTATGAACATGAGAAAACAATTACAAGTCTCCAAACGGTGTAAAATGCTACTGTTTTTTAAACCCTTTAAGTGCAATTTGTCACAGTGTCCCAAAACTTTTGATGACGTCGCATTTCAAATATTAGGGTTTTGTACATTTTTGTACAGAGTTTGTTTTTGTTCGTTCCCGAATTTGGTTGATGTTTAATCAAAACGGCATTGATTATGACATCTTGAATGGCAGAGAAATTCCTCTTTGAAATCTACAGATTCATTTGGGTTTCTGTTTAGTGTTGTTGTTGTTAGTATTGTTGTTGTTGTTGTTGTCTGAAAGAGTATCAAATAAGATGACATTTTACACCATTTTAACGCGAGGTTAGAGACTTGTAATTTCCCCTCACTTTCATGGGGATTCTACCTTTGGAAAATGAGTGCATCACAAGACTGGATTTTACCTCACTGAGCCCCTCTTTAAGCTTTACCCTTTTCTAAACAGAGCAAAATGAAAGCAAGCATTTCCGAATACATGTGAACACTGTAAACATTGGCCAAGAAAACAATACAGAGACAGCATCGGAAAGCTTGCAAGACGAAGGCAGAAAGTTGTCAGTAATACAATACATTACAGAAAAAAGGTCGTATGGCCCTCCGTCGGGTCGCTCAAGACAATCCGTGATTAATACTTCTCAATGCTATAAGTTGCAACAGAGATATGGATTTTGACAAGAATGAAATCCTCCATTTTTCCCATCGGTGTTTCATCTCTCAACAGTTGACGAACAGATAAAAGGGCTGACTGAAACGTCCTTTATAAAAACGTGGCATCCTCCATTCTCAGCGATGATTAATGCAGATAGTGTCAAATGTTCAATGAAAGTCTTGGGAGATGCATTGATTTGTTATTTCCTGCTTGATATTAAGGTTAAACCCCCCTTGTTGAAGTATGAACATTAAATCCCGTCTTAGAAGAAAGCAAATAATCATGATCAATTTGAGGGGGACAGGTATTAGTACTACAGCGATTAAAAATAATTCAGCTCGCTGGTTATAAAGGTCATAACCACTACCAACTCTCCGAGAAAATAGTCAAAGTCAAAGATGAGGACATAGCATTTGTTGCTTTTAGCAAGAGTTGCTTTATTCCGATTGCCATAATCAAAATAAGCCTGATATAAACGTGCACAAAATTTCACACAAAACACAAACTATTGTTTTCACTAAAACGTGAATAGTTTGGTTGTAGGCCTACGGTGTGTTAATTGAGGAGTAAGGAATTAAATCACTGAAGTTTGAGAGCGGACACGACTTTTGGAAAAGCACCATTAATAACCGCGACATGAGACATAGCCTCTGCGTGTAATTAGACTATCCGATTTTACAGCTTACTTGTTACTTTATGTCTTCCGGCTGTCTGCAGATAAATCAGCACGTGTCACGAAACCGGCTTTGAATTTGTCGTTGCGCAATGAGTAACCGTGGGTTGCGTGATAATAATACAAACAATGAAGGGGGAAATTGTACTATGGTCCAGGCCATGGATTAAGACGCAAAATCCATTGCCAAATCAACTGAAGGTTTCTTCTTCTTCCTGGTAAAGTGCAGACTTCATGGTTTGCAGTGCTTTATGACTTGGGACTGCCAATTACTCTGGCTATGTTGTTATTTTTGCATGTGCATGACAGTCGCACGACTGAGCAAAAAATGTGTGGAGCATACAAACACCATGTGAGCATCCGACCCAAGGTCATACCAGGAAATCTCCTTGCATGCTACGTACATGTACATGTACATGTACATCTCAGAACTTCACGCCCCCCCCCCCACAAACACACACAACCTGTCATTTAATTCATTATCTGAAGGTTGCTCTGAGGTTATACATTATCTTTAAAGAGGTGGCAAACCTTTCTTTCGAGCAAAGCCACTTACGAAAAACACTGCTTTGGGAAGGTTGTTACACTTGAACTAATGAGAAGTGCGAGCAATAATGTTGTGAATGTTTTTTACATTTACCAAAAAAGGTTCAATCAATACACCAACGGCACGTGAAACCGCTGAAACAATTAAACAACAATGACCTCTGCAGACATACTGATATTCTCCAGGGACTTTACCTGCTCACGAACAGTATGTCAATCAACACAATGTTTTATCAAAAGTGTTGAACTTGAAGACGCAAGGGGTCTGTTGCGTGTTGCAAAATCACATTATATACTGCATGGTCTACCCTTGAACCTTGAGTACTACACACATTATTTTAGGCCATGTTACAAAGTGGAGGCCATTGTGTTTGATGAAACCTACACTTGATTTTCATGCCTTTAATTGAAGCGTGACCAAAACTTCGAATCGGGTTGTCTGTATCTTATAAAAATGACAAGGTTGAACATATAGCAGTGAAATCAACATACCCAGTCAAAGGGAATTATTTACGAGCCAGTTTCCTTGTAATTGTACACGGGAAGATGTTAGCAATTTCTGTAATAAACTGGCAGAGCCAGTCACTGTGTATGTCAAACATAACTTTGAAATATGACCTACCGCCAAGCTCATGGAGGAGACCGGGGACGAGGTTTGGGCTCCCGTCTTACGCCGGAGATTGTTCCTTCTGCTGCTGGCCATCATCACCGACGTCTGGACCCGTGACTTGGTATTTCTATGACTTAGTTCAGGCTTGGATTTCGGTTCTGCATGGACCAGAGATGCTTGCACATAGAGTAATATAAGTAGCGCTCCAGCACACCTCACCCAGCACACTACATCCATCATGGGCTCCGCGTGTTTGCTCAACTAATGTTTATAGCTTTATGACGTTTGCGGAATTCAAATTTGCTTGCATTTGGGGGAGATTCCAATGGTACCTTAACAGCGTGCAGCGAGTTGACTCAGTATGGTAGCACCAGCGGGCAATGTTTAATGTTCTGGAAACCACGTTGATCATTTGCTCATATCTCTCTCTCTCTCCCTCTCTCTACATGACGATGTTTAATTTATTTGGATGGAAGCGGTAGCACAAGTTTGCGTCCTGCTAGCGGGACAGAGCTGAGGGACTGTCCTGCGCTGATACCAGCCGAAGACAACATCGGGGTCAGTAATTTCCGACTGTGGCATGCCCTCAACAACTCGATATCAGCTGGTATGTTTTGATTTGGGCGATTATGATTGGCAAGCGGGCTCATAATTGCAGTGCACTTGACATGGCGGTGTAAGTACAAGGCAGTGTTCAACAAATAGGTTTTTTTATTTTTATAGTTCGGATGATGCATTACCAGGAACAGCTGTCTATTACTGAGTCATATGGTAAGGTTTATAAATAGATCACCGCGGTCAGGTGTTTTAAAATTCCCGCTGAAAACCGACGACAAAAAGCCTACCGCTACAAAAACACTTTCCATGTAGTTTTTAATGAGCTACCCTGTGTGCAAACTTTCGCTTTATGTTTCTGCAACTCGAGGTCGCCGGAGAAGCGGGAAAGCATTTGTGCGTGTGTTTGTATGTGTGGGATGAAATAAAATCAAAACTTGGTCATTTGCCATGACACAATTTCAAGAGTTCAAAGGCCATCATTTAACCAATTGTCGCGTCGGTTGTTTTTATAGCAAGGGGCAAACTATATAACAACACGCAAGACATGTCTGTACTCCATTCTTAGAAATAGCGTTATTTCTGGAGAAAGAAAACATTATTGGGAGAAAGATTTATCTTTAATGGAACGTGTAATATTTTGCTAATCGTTCAATAAAAAACAATAATTTGAAGGGGCTTTTGTTTACTAAGGTAGATAATGATATATCTTAATGGTCACACAGTTATTTGATGTTCTGCGAGAGTAAAGTGGCGCATGGAATTTTAGCCTTCGGGGCCCCGTGAGTCACAAGAAGCAATCCACAGTGGGTTACACGATGTTGTTGGCATCACACGCCCCAATATCCGAGTCATGACGGAACGTTTATCCACACAAACACGCCAAGCAAAGCCAGAACTAACAGAATTAAGATCGACAGCTCTGTCCACTTTGAATTTCTTGTTCAGTAAGTTGTACTTCCTTCCTATGATGAAAAGGGTAACATCTTCTTTTCCCCGAAGAGTATCAATTTCCGATTGCTATGCTTGTTTCATTTTATTGCAACTCTGGGGACGCCTATTTCCGGCCTCGGAATTCCTGATCTTTTTAATGGTTGATTCGTTAAAAGCGAAACAGAACTCTTCGATGAATTCAAGAAAAGGGACACAAACGACAACAACAAGTAAAGTGAATACCGATATTCCAGGAAATGTTTTTGTGATATCATGCGTTTTAAAGTTGTTAATACGTGAGAACATTATATAGTTTTAAAAGTAATCAAAGGTTATCAGAACATAAATCACAGCGCCCTCGTTTGACACTATTTCCGTAACATTGGTGTTAATCCCTTAAAGCACCACCTCATTGGTTGATCTTAAAGTTCGCAGCATGTCCATCGGCCAATGACAGTTCATAAAACCCGCTGAACGGGTGAGATCGGTTATTCACATTAACCTTATGTGAAGCAACTGTCCCTAAAACAATATTGCGCCTTTTTCCAAGTGGGTAGGCCGAACTATAGTTGGGACAGTCCAAACTATAGTCACGACAATTCTAACTTGGGACACTCTCTCAAAAACAACATGACATTTCATAATAAAACAGTATATATTCATGACAATTCCAGCTATCACTGAGGCAGTCCCAAATATTTGTTGGGAAATAAAGAAGTGATGGCTTGATGAAAACAGCACTCATTGTCAAACGTGTTTTAAGGCCACACCGAAGAGTAAACTTTGCACGTACTAATGTGACGGCGCCCTCTACGTCAAGTGTTCAAATAATACACTGCGAGTTTTTGTTGAGAAGAGTTGCTTTCGCTTGAACAAATCATGTGTTCATTCAAACTGATAAGTTCAGTTCACTTCAGAACTTAGACTTGTTAAGTGTCAATGTTATACCACGAAGTCGTTGCAGTTCACGGGTTTCATGAAATTTTCTTTCATTGCATTTTTAGATTTGAAGCTAAATTAACAGACTACTCGTTTAATTCTTCTTTTTCTTACCAGTTTATTTGATCTTTATTAGTAAGAATGCACATACATAATGTCCTTTTACCAGTGTACATGGTTTTAAAAAGTCGTACGTCGATACAGTGACATCTCAAAATACAGCTTCGACACATAACAGTTTTATAATGTAATATCAATATTATATGATACATGTTTCAATAATATGTACATGTACATGTACGCCACGTGATAACAATCATGACTGTTCCCCCTTCATGCGCATGTACAATTGTTTTGAAATAGTTTTCTTGAATAATTATATACATCACTTCAACTGGTTTCATCAAACACAATGATGAATGTTTAACCAGTAGTCACATTCATGAGTATTATAACTTCAACTTATAAAACGTTGATATTGTAATATCTAGGATTTGTTATTTCTACATTATTTCCCTAGTGAAATGCTATAGATCGGTAATCAAAACTGATAACGCAACTTATTATTTTTGTTCTAGTCAACTTTATACCGATCGTTTATTTTACTAGTGAATATTTTCCAACAATCTATACTAGAGTCCAACGTAGTCACTGCAGCCAACATCCATAGCCGCAACCAGCCAACGACCATAGCCGTAGATAAACTGGCTCGACTCGGACGCGACTTCGCGTTCCCAAGATTAAACTCAATGGCAACTATTATATTTTCTTTGTGACATAACACTCAATGCATCGATAATTGATCACGAGCTATAATTTCATTCCATCGATGCTGATGTCGCATTTTCTCAATGTGATCACTGTACGAATAGCGATTATCGAAATAACTTTGCCAGCTATGAGTTTCACTAACAGGTAACGCACCAGCACTACAAAGTACAATACGATTTATAATACCTTACGAATATAGTTCGTAGTATTTATGGACTACCTAAGATATTCTAGGACATCATAACAGAAAACTTTCCTTCCGTATACGGTATAGTTTTACAATCCAAGAGAATTGGCGTGAATAAAACCCCAAGTGCATACTTCCATTTGCACCTTTTTAAATCTGCAACTATATCACCAGACATATTTTAACAATAAATAAATTAACTGCTATAAGTGTGGCGCCACTAATTTAAAGTAATGTTACGCTTGAAATCATTTGTATTGACATTTTGTAGGGAAGGTCAGTCTGAAAAGGTCGAGCCATAGTTTATATTTTTACACTTCGAGTGATCACCAAGTACCTGGCAACAGGTCACTTCACACTGCAACTTAAAAAAATAAGCAGTTTTGTATTGACGTGGGAATACTCAGCAAAAGTAAAATATATTACAGTGCCACAGCAAAAGCGATGATATCAAAAATACTCTATAGCTACGTAATTTCTTATCATTACTAACAGCTTATTTATTACTCTTTTTGTATGATACGGATCGCATAAAAATGGGATAAATTGTACATAATTTTTTCGTGGGCAAAATTAGACGCACTTATAAAACACTGCGATATTGCGTTGTATAGTAGAAGTAGAAAACGCATCCAGATATCTTGTAAGTAGAGTACCGAACTGTGTACATACATAAATATCCAATTACTTGTGTATGTAAATTATTTTATTGTATTATTCTAGCTATGTGAACACAATTAAGACACCGAACAAATCGTGTAAAATTTGCTCGAAGATGTAATGGGTTTTTCTGTTTTTTAAATATAAACAACAAATAAATTATTTTCAGCAATTCGAGCTTAACGGCATCAATTTAGAACCACTCTTTTACGGACAACTTCAAGAAAATTCTGAATACAAGGGTATGTTCACAAAAACTGTGTCCTATCATAACATCGCTGAGTTTGGGTAGAGAAATACAAAATGGTGACAGTTTATTTTCGAAATGCCTTTTTCTTCTTCTTCTTTTCTTTTTTGCTTCAATGCAAGACATAATAGGAGATAACTGAAGATTGAGTGGTTTCTATCTCAGATCTGCAAGTACTTGACGTTAGTAGACGTAACTGAGATTGGGCGCTCCCAATTGGGCACCCTCGCTTGACATTAACTCCGAACAATAAAATCCTTGGAATTCATGATTCAATTGCGCCCTCTTGTGAATGTAAGTGTTCCTTGGTAAAAGTTGGGAGAAAAAATAGTTCTTCTGTTGTGACGATTGCTACTGCTGTTATGTAAAGTGTTTGGTGTCATTGAATCGAACCGTTGGATGAATGCAATACATTTTTTTGGTTTTGCAGTTGAGAAAATTTCAAGTCTGCAAAGCACATGTGTATAGTACTTGCGTATTTCTAGATAAGATACAATAAAGTTTGCATTAATACCATGTATATGACAAAGTCCATCATAACCGGTGGTGTAATGAACTCTGATGCTTGAGGTTGTACTAGTAGAAACCTGGTATTCTGGGTCTTTTTGGAATCACCACAACTCAAGGGAGAGTTTTTTCATTACCAAAGACTAGTGGTGTTACCAGAAACTCTTAGTAGATGTATATCCAACATGCAAAGTTTTAAATCATACTCATGTACATTGTGTCATAGCAAACGCTACTTTAGATTGTATCTCCACCATCCAAAGTTTCACACCCTTCTTATGTACATGGTGTTACAGCAAACCGTAGATTGTATCCCCACCATCAAAAGTTTCAAATCCTACTTATGTACATGGTGTTA
>CM021530.1:12306531-12321535 GCA_010994315.2 Pisaster ochraceus
TTACTGCAAACCTTACTAGGTTGTATCTCCACCATGCAAAGTTTCAAATCCTACGCAAGTACATAGTGTTACCGCAAACAGTACTAGATTGATCTCTACTATCCATTCAAAAATACGATCCTACTTATTTCCAGGTAGTTTTACAAATGTTCCCTAAAGTTTTACTATTTTTTACTAAGACAGTACTTGCTGTAACATTAAATTCACGAGAAATTTATATTATCTCTTATGAATTGCGTATGTACTGTCTGCGGTTTACAATTATTTATAAGGCAGATTACACGGTAGAGTCATTATCGGTTTAACCAATACTTACATTTCATAACATCATATACAGAATACACACAGAAATTGTATTCAAAACAAGAATTTTTTAAAAATAATAATAATTATAATAATACAAATGACCTAAAAGCACCATAAAATATCTCCCAAATCTACAATAATGGCTTAGTGATAGTTAGCGTTGCGTGGCCTCTTTAATATCAATGTGTTTTTCAGGACGAAATCGCAACGCACAACAGCCTAAAGTGGACTGGTGCCCTGCTCTGTGTTTCATTTCCTGGCATTAAGCAAGGACAGGATATCGGACTGGTTATAATCCTTTTATTTGAAATAAGGTGCACATGAGGGAGAAAAATGAATAAATAATAACTATCCTTAGATTATTTAACTTCCGTACTGAATACAATGTTATATTACATCAATAATTTGTGTTGGATTTCAACTTCTGACAGGTGTTACTTGACGTAACCCGTGTGTAGTGATGACTATGACCTTGTGGGAAAGAAACAAACGACGCGGAGCAAGTCTACCAAACGAGCAGTCCCAAACGATGTTGCCAGCATAGTACTCAGTTTGTATAATTATCTTTTACATATATATAAAACTTGTTAGTAAAAAATCAATGTTCTAGCTATTTAACATGCGTTTTATAAGATGTAAACCCAGACGAATGACCTATTTTCCACCGTAGAAACTGGTTGCTACAGTACAGAACATTGCTTCTGTTTCAAATCCCTCAGTCTTTGTATACGCGTGACGGAACTACGGCCATGGAGAAAATAGTCTGGTTCTGTATAGATTATCAGGCAGGTGATCGAACTAATACAAGGGGTACCAGCGAAGCTGGCCGAACCATTTCCATCGGAGTGGTGTTACGCAACTCAGAGGCTCTAAATCATGTAGAAAGACGTTATGATCAGTCGACAGTGCAATAACATTGCTACGCCACACAGCTAGGGCTCCAATCCAAATAAACCACACAAGTTAAATACAATTTAGGGCCCGCCCATTGGCCCAGGAAGCTTTTATGTATACTCTGAGTTACAAGGCGATACCACGTTACCTTCGGCGATACGTGAGCGTGAACCAATGTGAACCAATGTGAACCGCGAATCAACGCTATGGTGTGATTTCACCGCTACCAACCCTTCCTTACATGGGGTCTCTTCCCATTCTCCCTTGTGCGTTATAAACCACACTAAAATATATAAATATCTGTGCACACGTCAGGAAACCAGACTTGGTTTCTTTTTTTAAATTATCACAAAAGTGTGTTCATTTGCTTTTCACTCCTGAACCAAATTATCTCGATTGCTGCTCCTGGACGCATTTACACTTGCTCAAAGAAAATCGTCCGTTGACGCAATTGGGAGTGGCGCATAATCCTCTTCGAACACAGCTGAAAAAGGGGGGACAAAATAATTATTATTAAATATAATTTGGGAGAATATTTCAGTTAACACCACCAAATACTTGTGTTAATACATCGGGTTTTTTTATAAGTAAAGGGGTTAAAGTCAAATGATCAGTTGTGTGCAAGATTGTTTCTTGGATATCATTTGAGATTTAAAATGTACATACTCGCACTCCTCGACAGACAGCTTCAAGTCCTTGCGTCCCCGTTGGATGTTCTTACAGACCCGGTTATTCATCAAGCAATCACAGGCACACGTATTCTCGTCCTGCAGGAAGGGTTTGGGGCACCGGTAGTGACAGGTGCAGCCACACTGGCCGTAACTCCACACCTTGCCGTTCGGGCAGTCCGTCTCGGGCGGGGAACAGAAATCGGGTTTCTCCACACATTCGCAGTGAACGTCCTCCACGATGGAACGCGTAGTGACCAATGTATTCACCAAGAACTGCAAGTTGAGGGAGAGAATTTATGTGTTGCATTGAAACGGAAAATGGATCAACATACTGATTTAGGGTCGATTTCACAAAGCACTAAGATAGATCTTAAGTGCGAGTCAATCTTCACTGCTAAGCAAAGTGTGACGTCACGTACCGACACCTCATCCCAAGATGAATCTTAGTCCTTTGTGAAATCGAACCCTTTTCACACAAGCTCACACAAAATGGTTCGGTCAAAATACACAATAAATGGACTGCAGTACTTAAAACATGTGGCTTGTTTGTAATGAGAAGTTGATGCAGGAGTTCGCACTGTCACTCTTGAATTTCTCTCGATTGGGGTCATCGATTCTCTCATTGGAAGACGGAATGTCTGAAAAGATTACATATACCCTGATTGGGATAGCTTGGTAGAATGTGTCGCTGCATCAAATGGGTCACCCGATTGTGGACAGTATCCTTATTTGGGAGAAAGGGTTCCAATCAGGATAAAGATACCTTCCTATTGGGATGATTCGGGATAGTTTCTTACCAGTTTGGAAACATTCTGTTTGCCGTTACTTCTAGGCACGCACTCCTGGTCGTCACGACAACAGCCTCCACGTTTACAGCGTTGAACCACAATGCATGCTGGGAAGACTTTGGTGTCGAAGCCCTTGGGGATGTTGAGTTCTTTGTAGCTGTCGAGGACCGTGTCACGTGGCTGGCAGGTTGCCCGTGCATTTTCCCGCTCAATTGTCTTCATGTTTAACATTGTTGGCGCTGAAATGTTGAAATAAATGAAATGTTGCCCTGGTTAACGTTAATCAGTCGAAAGACTCTGTATCTTAACACAGTCATGTTTGTTTCGGTAGCAATAATGCATGGTCAATCTGCAAAGGCACCAGACTAATTTTCTCACAGCCTCGTGTCCGTTACATTGTCTGAATGATTTAAAATGGATGCAAAGTCACTTGAACCACGAGAATGTATTTCAACAACATGATAATGTATAACGATTGGAGCCAGGCTTTGAGGCGTTTTCGAAATGACGTCTCCGCCTCAGGCTCACACATAAATCAATTAAGACATTGGAAGCCGCGTGCTGAACGCACATAGCTGCACAATGGCTGATGGAATCAAAGCCTCAGCTGCAGCCGGAGTCTGCAAAGGTCCCTAGATATACATATGATTTTAATGAAGTCTTGAAGCCTGTATGACACAAGAAACATTGATTTAATGTCTAAACATTATAGCGTTTCACATGACTGGCACAACCACAAAGACCATTGTTACACAAAATCTGATCACGAATGGCGAACTGAAGCAGTTTTCGAAAGGTGGAGAAAAAAATCCTTTTTGGTGTATAAGCTCCATTTCAGTGTGTAATCATTTATACCTTAGGTTTTGACACATGGTATGCGACGATGTGGCGCGAACAGAATAACAATCCAAAGTGATGTATAGCATATACACGTGATGTCACATTTTATTTATTCTGTAAATAACGGCTCCAAAATTGATTCGGATAAAATGTCCCAGGTGTTGGGGAGGGATTGAAAAGAGTCAGAAATTCTTAACAAAGCAAAATATACTGATGATGTGTAGGGCCATGAGTTAGAAAAGGTCAAAGTTGAACTTAACTGGAAACAGAAAACATGGTGTTGGTGTGACGGGTGGTATAGGCTACCCCGTTACAGGTGCATACATACATTATGTGTTTATATGCACACAGACCAATCGTGGAAAATTGCAGTCAATTATTGGACTTGATACCAGTTTATTTAGCAGTGAGAATCTAGTTCATATTCTTAATACGTCATTACACAACCGGCACATGGCAATCAACATTCAGAACAGTTATTCACCGGGGTTTTTTTTTTCAAAGTAAAATTTGAAATCAAGTAGCGTGGGGGCTTGTCTTTTAACAAAAATGTTTACAATTCTTAACTTTGTTTGATTAGTTATGTCGTAGCTCTTTTAAAGGTTATACCGGCCTTAGAAATTTGAAACAGTCGAAACTAACTTTATAAAAGTTACTTTCATACTTTCTGTCCAAATATGATAGCAGATTTGCCGAGCGTTATGTAAACACTTGGCGTTCTCGCATTCCTCCCCAAAGGCGAGACGCCTCAGTGGTGTGTCATTAAGATATGAAGCGGAACACCTTTCCTATTCACTTATCAGTTCTTCATTAATACTTTAGCCTCTAACAAGTTCTGCTTTGGCAAAAAATGATTCGTCCTGGTGATTGTCAACGATCTTTCAAAATGAATAGTGAGATCGAAAGTTTCGCTTGGTGGAGAGATATGGATGCTCTACTCCATTGTACCAACAAAACATTCGATTACACTACAAAGTCATTTCCTCACAGTAAAGGCTATATGACATCCCTATGTGTTTCCATGTGCGTCTTTAACACATTTACAGAAAACAAATGACTAAGATCAAAATACTTTCTGTCCCTGACCACTGTACAGTGATCTTAAGATTTACTTTCTCTGTAGGTTTAAACCTAGATATGAATTCAAGTTGTTTTGCGAAGGAATGTTTCGATCTAATGCAAAGTTAACTGAATTATATTGTTTAGTTTTGGTGGTTTTAAGTTGAACGTTTTTAATGATCATAGTATCTAATTGGGTCCGGAAACAGTAGGTCCTAAGTTAAGTACAATTAGAATATCATCAATTTATTTAGTTTGTACAGCATTGTTTGAATTCTACCATAATTCCCATGCATCGATTCGCGATACTGGCACCAATTTGCGGATAGTTTGCAGTGCGGTATAAAGGTGATGCTTTTGCAGCCGGCGTCGTGGGAAGCTTGTACCCCCTTACACTACTTACGTCCGTGTGAACGCCCTACGGCAGTAAACCAAACCACCATATCGACACACCGACGGCACCAGCAAAGCTCAGTCACAAGCCGGGTACTTTGCACCGTTGACCGGCCAACAAATCCATTCAATTTGCCCCCAAGAGACTCTTCATATGCCTCGCTGGACCTTTCACGTCAAAACGTCCAAGCACGATCGCATTTACACTTTGATATTTCTGCCCAGCTGCGATTGTATACCTCTTTACCGCAGAAACTTATCGAGAAATGTAAACGATATATCCTCTAAAAGTGACAATATAAAAGATTTAAGGTATCATTAGTGGTTGATCAGGTGACAGTCAATGAAGTCCATGAACGTCCCATTACCTTCACCTCATGCATAAGTTCATTCTGTGTTATTCTACTAAAACACTGAGATGGAAGTAACAAATGACGAAAACTTCCATTCAAGACTATTGTGATTAATGGTGCTTTTAGCTACTACGTGTTTTGGGGTTTTGTTGTTTGATTTAGCGTTCCATAACGGACCCACATAATATGCAAAGCGTAGATGAGTCTTTAGTTCTCAGCGAAGTCGCATCGATACCCCGGAATATTCTGCTGACGCGTCTACGTCTGTTTTCGGCAAAATGTCCTTTCAGGTTTTTGTTTCTTCTTTCGGATCAAGAGTCTGTCGAATTTACAAGCAGATTCCCTTGTGTATTAGCTATTAATAAATTGATTCTGATATTCTCTTTTATATTGCTGTCAACGAGGACTTCATAATCCACGCGGTCTTTCCCCACGCAAGTACCGCAGACCGGCCACTGATTCAAGAAACACGCGAGTCTTTCCTTAAAATATACGACAGTTATGAACGACCTGTCAGTTCTACGAAAATTTGATGGTCAGAAATCTATGAAATAATTCAAACGAGCGCTGATTTTAAAAACACATTTCGGGGTAATGAGTCTACGGACTATCAGAACCAATCGTAATTCTCTCTTGCACTTTTTAAACGTTTCTAACAACAGACTGTTTTTAGGGGGCGCCATATAATCCAACCAGTTTGCCTGCAGGCATGTCTGCTATACTATGACAGGATAAACTGGTTTCGAAAGTAAAGAACCTCATAGCAAACGTTCGGTCATATGTAAAGGAATTATAAGACAATTGTGTGGATTTTTCGAGCACTTCCCGCTCAATCTTTCATCAATTGAAAACATGGTCAAATGGGAACATAATACGAGAGCTTCATTCAAAGTTAGCTCTTGAAAATAAAAAATGAAAAGTCTGATCGGCTTGCGTCGACAGACAACTCGGCGAAATGTAATAACTTTTCGTCTGCCATTAAAAAGTTTACCATTTGTGTTATTTAAATGAAAACGAAGATTGTATAGCGACAGAATCAGCATAAAGAAGATGTCTACGAAAGGCGGCGTGGTTTACACAGCAATTAGTGGACACCCATCTCGATCTTTATAATATACTTGATCGTTTTCAAACTTGTAGTGATTGATGTTGAGTGATCTCATGAAGAATACTCTAAATGTTATCATTGTGCCTTGGAAATCAAGAACTCAGTTGCACCCTCTTTCTCGGGGTTTATCACCGCGGCCTCCACGCGCCGGTTTTGATGTGGACATGCAAGTTGATTTTTATGTGTTTGTCTGCGGGGTATCACAATTATTGCACCTTAACTAATTTAAGAGAATTGAAAAACGTGTGATTGTCAACGGGATCTATCTATTATCACCTGGCTGTTTTGAGAGGTTTTTTTTTTTTTTTGGGGGGGGGGGTTATTAGCGGCTCGACTCTTCTGTTTGATCTCGACATGCGTCTTGCGCTTTATGTGTTTATCTGCAGGGCATGGAGTTCATTGTTGGTTAATATATTAGGAAAATACAACAACATGTGATTGTATTTGGGAAGGGGAAACAAAGCGGCGCAGACCAGAGGTGTGCTTTATGCTTTTCATTTCTATGACTATTTGAAACTTCTAGCTGGAGGGTCTACGGATCGGCACAGTGGTCTTATTATTGTAGTCAGTATAGGAAGCGGTATCTAACTTTTGCCCAGGAAAGGTTGCGTGAAAAGTGAACAACTGTTGGGTTTTAATTGTCCAATTTCGCTTCTACGGAGCTGCAGTGTGGGTATTAATTACCTCATCTTCCACTCGACAGGCTTCGCCGCGTGCGCACCAAACTGGAGATCCCTCCACCAACCTTTTCATTCTTCGCCCCTGTCTGTCATATTCATTCGTGACGCTTCGCTTTTGTTACCCGATGAATGCCTCACCCTTGAAGTTGCTGCAGTTACGTTTCAAAACTCACACATCCACCAGTTGGAGACCTCGGGTTGAGGCAACGCTCGATTTGATCAGAAAGAGCAATTAAAATGATGGTGTGGGTTACAGGCGGGGGAGCGCTAGAAGGTTATTAATTATATCAGTCTCTATTCGCGCCGCTGTGGATGATTATTGTCACGTAGTTCATCAATGATAGCGAAGTAGTTGGTCATGTAATCTATTGTCCAATATTGCATTTTATTGCACTGTCACACAGTACCTTGCAATGACAATAAAAGCAACTTGCATAACTGAACTTGTTGTTCCTTTAACAATTTATGGAGTCATTCTGTAAACATTTTGGTTTGCAACACAGTGATGTAATCATTGGATTTTATGCAGTTAGACGTATATCACAAGTGGTACTATTTTATAGGTTTTGGCAATTCAAGCAACACAAAAAGTCATACCACCCATAATTTAAGTCAGCGCCCAACTATTTGTTTATCAGAGGGTGTACAGGTTGCACGTGGTATGAGAGTATACAGGCCCGTTCCAATTTTGTTCCCAAAATACCATTTTTTTAAAGCAAAGGAAAACATGTCAAGTAATATTTTCACGTGCAGTTTCACGGAAGAATCCCGGCGCGATAGAAAACGAGGACCGTGTTTACCTTAAAGTGTATTATTACTTCAGAAAATTAATCAATGTCAGCCAAAGAAATCCAACAACTGACAATTTTGCTCCGTTCTAAATTACTGCAAGATTAATTTATCACCATACGAAAAACATTTCCAAGCACGTTTGAGGAAAGTCAGTCAATTTATGTGAAATGAATGATGAATCTGAAAATCGTCACCGGTCTGTGATTGATTCCACATTGAAAAGAACTTCGAATACTCGGCACCTTTAAGGTGCTTCTAAAACTCCATGCATCTTTGAATGTTTGGGTGTTTATATATTTCTTCTAATTCTTACAATGTGTGAATGACCTTTTAGGGATTTGCGAAGAAACAAGCCCGGGGAAAAACATAAAAACGAGAAATTTTGTTAATCATGCTTTAACGAAACAACTCTAACAAAAAAACATCCTTCAACAAGTAAGCGAATCTCAGTACAAAAATGACTAACAATTCATCATCCAGTGAGTCATGAAAGATCTTCCATAAAAATAGAAGCCGATTCCCGATTCCATATCCCAAGTAAGTTGTAGGACGTTCCGTTCTTATATCCTTAGAGACTGAGCAATTTCATAATGTCAATCAAAAATAATGCATAAAGGCTTGTGATAGTAGTGCGTGTACTTTGTTGTTGTTTTAGGATCTTAAACCTGGTTCATTTATCAGTATCTTCGAGAGTTACCTGTTATAACTCCGTGGCTATTACAGAGGGAGGTAACTCACAACAACACAGTACTTTCGAATTAGTAACAATGTTTAACACGTCCGTCTTGTCCCGTATAATGTAAAGGACATGTAAAAAGTCTATGTTCATCTGAAGAAGTTGTAATCCAGGGAGAGCAACTCATCTATTGCAGGCTGGTATTAATTTGTCATCGTTGAAGTATCCAATCAGTTATGGCAAGGGCCATTTCCCCCACTCCATGTTACATGAAATGATGTAATATGAAGGGGAAACCCCTGTGGGTTATCGAGCATTTCAAGATGAGGGGCGCTTTCGACGTGATGCTATTTCTGGAATACTTGAGGTTAAGTCCACACGTCAAGTAATACTGGTGCCTCGTTTCACCAGAGTCAAACAGCTGTTACCTTCACCTGTTTCCATGTCCCTTTTCGACACTCAAAACCTTAACTTTTAGTCGTTGGTGGCATAAGAAAGCATCTCATATTATTTTCTGTTTCGGGAGTTCAGTGATCTTATTCCGTCAATCTTCGTCACATTATAGTGAGATCAACTGTCGGCTTTGGTGTTGGTTGAGAGCTCGGTTTGGCGAGATTATCTGGCTTGGTCTCTGGCATTTAACACAATTCGATAATGAATATTTACAGTCAAACAACGTCACGCGCGTCAACATGCGTCCAATTGTTTCACATTGTGGCGTTGAACATACAAACATGAGCCGTTGATATGTAGCTCACCGCATAACCCACAGGAGTGTTTGCAGTATTGGTATGACTGTTATAGATAGCTGTAGTCTATTAATCCAAGGGGTTATGCCTATGGTAATTCTTTTATTGCCGTTCTGGGATTAGAAGTATATTCCCTTCCAAATATCGTACTTTCAAGTTGGCAGATCCACATGTCTTGTCAGACCATCCAGGCATCTACATATTTGAGGGCGGTGACCCGGCATATTTCCATTCCTTCCCCAAAGTAAACAAGGTATCGAAGAGCGATGGGCACGGTGTAGATATCGTTGCTATCGTCAGTAGACGTACGTTGAATTGTATCACATATAAGTGCCAAATTCTTGACAGGCCGTTACACGGAAAAGATGTCATCTCCCTGGAGGTGGACATCTTAGATTGGCTTTAGGGGAATGGACATGGTTTGAAAATCTCGGTGGATTCTTTTTGCTGAATGCCAATGACGGATAAGAGACAATACTAGGGCACTAATGATAAACACAATATAGAATGCGCGGTTTTTCAACGGTTTCATTGTGTACACGAAGACAGCATCAGCAACTACAGCAAGGCTACAGTAGTTTGGGTTGGAGCGTGTTTAGAAAGCGTGTTTCATAACAAATCGTTTTTATAATCAATCTTAATGTTAACAGAGAACTAGAGAAAGAGCATATTCTCAAGTAATCCATCTGAATTATTGAAATTGTCTACCCTTCTTTAAGATGACAGCACCCCAAGCAAACTATAACTCATAAATAGACTGATGATTACGGTCAGCTTTACATCATGTAAGATTATAAACTCAGCACAATTTGGTTCTGCAATCTAATCATCGATTCAATACCTTTAACAAACCTCGCCCGAGTGACGCGAATTTATTGCCGCACACAATCAATGTATCAACTATGGAATGTCGGTATCGAGAGGCATTTTTATGTTCTCTAAAAAAGTTTTGCAAGTATTAACCGACGAGTATTATTAATAGTACCCTTTCAGCCAGCCCATGACGCACCTGAAATAACTCCCTGAACCCTACCTAGATTCCCTGCTTACCCTTTAATCAAGGATAGAACTAAATATTTCACATTGAAATCGGCGTCCCTTTGTTAGTTTGTAAATTTACCCTTTTCACCTTTTTTGACTGGAGGTATGCAACGCAAGCAACTACAAACCAAGCGCTTACAAAAACTGTCGGATTCTTTATAACAGGCCGAAAAAAATTACTTCATTTCATACATTTAATGACTGGTCATGGAATTGCAAGTTTACCGCCATAACTGAAAACAGAAAGAAGTGAAAATTGCTTACGTTTCAATTTCCCCGCTCTGCCGAGCCTGACTCTGTTGTTAGCGGAGCTTTCGCCGTCCACCCCAGATCTGTTGGGGAAATTTTTCTGTAAGTAATCTTCTACCGTGTTGACGGGCAACGTTGTGTCATCTGATCTTTGCGTTGACTGAAAAAGGAGAAACACAAGTTTAACAGAATGTGATAAGTTTTTTATTAATTGTGATCGATGAGTTTGGAGATGTTGGAACCTTCTTCAGATCCCTATTTGCGGTAAAACCCCTGATTAATTAAACATAACAATGATTCACCCTAATTTACATTAACTTGTATTCTTTATAATGTATAAATAAGAAACATCTTAGGATAATGTATGCCTATTTTAGAATGGCTGCATTGGTCATCTTCTCCATATAAGTAAAGCCAACAGTAGAGTGTCCCCCTTACCCCGGAACTAGGCCCTAGACAAGTCCTCTACGGGTGAGGATACATAATTTCCCTTATTAAGTCATGCAAGAAGAAGCAGTCACTTGTAACTGCTTCCGAGGTGCCTGTCTTCCTTTAAGGTAAGTGCCCCAAGGCATGGAGCATGAGGGCTTGAACTAGTTTCTCACGACTTCGAGTCAATGCTCTAAACTGACTAAACTTTAAATCCACTTTTTCTTTGCGTCCGAAAAAGCTTTGCGCCATTTTACAGTTGTACAAGAATTAAAGATGATTTGCTCACTTGCCATTTTCCAGCCTGCATCGACAGCCCATGGAGCAATGGACAAACGAACAGGCAAACTATGAAAGACTGGTTGGTGAATTTTTGAAGAATTTGAATCGTAAGAAGTTGGAACAAGGACCGCTCTACAAACTTTACCAAAAAAATTACCGACTTTGTCTCAAAAAAGTTAGGCCTGTTTTATACTGAATTTCACACTGAGATGTCTCTTTGCCTTTTTTCGGCATTATCGTCAAAACAAACAATGTACTAATTTAAAAGTAAAGACTGGTTTTAATTTCAAAATTGCATGCTATATTTAAGTTTACACTTCTTCCCAATGACTGTGGGTGGAGGTTTTTGTCAGTGATATGTGTTTCCGTCGAGATTTGCTCAATTGTAGAGCTGTAACTAATATATGTTTAAATATGAGGAGACACTTTGCCATTTTTCGGCAGACATTCTGCAAACCAAACACCCTATAAACATACTTATGCAATGGCTGCACAATCCTTATGACTCTACTTCAAATATACATCTTTTGAACATCATTTACAAACATTATAATAGTGAAAATAAGCCCATAGTTATTAACCACCTTGCCTTAACTACGTTAATTATTATCAGAAGTTTAATTTGATAAATGGTGCAAAAATCATTACCTGGTCTGATGATATTAATACGCAACCAATAAGTAAATAAACATTTACACGTGGTGTTAATGAATAATAAGTCAAATCTACACAAATTGAAAGAAAAGGGTATGCTATTGAAACCAAATCCCACACAAACAACATGAATGATTTCTTATGGTTAAATCAATATTGATTGTGATTGAACTAAGAATGACGCAGCACTGTTTAGCCGATATAGACATTCCAACATTGAAAGTCAACTAGCAAGGGCATTGTGAAGCATTTATAGCAGGTAATCTAAAATGCGCTTTCCTATTATTTACAACTGGTCTGCCTCAGTGCACTTGTTGTTTCTTCAAGTTTACGAAATTTAAGCGACTGAAGAAAAAAACCTTCATTGGGATATTGTAACATAGACATGACCTTAATCGTTGTTGATGCACAGATATAACTCATTCCTGGTGACGATTTGTTCCTATGAAAACTATTTATATTAAGTATTTTCCCAATATTTGTCATCTGCCATTGTTCCATCGGTACTAGCTCTAGGTCAATGTGATTTTATTGTTTCCATCTGAAATCTCCCAAACCTTGTCCGTCTTTGACATTGACCAAGTACTCTCCCCCTCTATACGAAATTTAAATTATTTCATTTATTCATAGTCTGTCCTTTAACCTGCAGACGATGGTTGAAAATGATAACTCGTATGCACAATTCCTTGCATGAACACTGCCCTATTAAGCAAGCTATAAATTTACAGTCGTGACAGGTTTTGTAAAAGAGAACAAATGTTGGCTAGGAGTATCAATCTAGGTAGAAGCGAACAAAGGGGGTCAGTTAGAGTGCTGCAGTGGGTACTGAAACGTAGTTCTCTTTACCCTCGGTCAAGGCTCCAAAGAGGCTGGTTCCTCGGGAAGTATTTGTCCTTGTTAAATTTGTCAACAAGTAACGAATAATTTCCTCTTCTCGGGTCGTTCAGCAGTTGTAAATCTCAACAGTATATGTAATACGACGGAGGTCCTTGCATTGTGGCACTAACATCGGGCTAAATATAGCAGAATATCAGTCTATAACAACTGTAGTGATGTTTGGACATATTACCTAAACGTACCAACACAATAATCGTGTCTAAAATAGTATATGTATTATCAATTAGTAATTATAAAGTAGCGGTAGTTCGTTGGAATTGATAAAGAGTCGCTTTCATTTTATTTTGACAAAAATCAAATTTCTCAGCATTATTAGTTTTGACACGGCAAATTATCAGATTTGGGCAATATAACTTGGGAATATAAATGCTATCATGTCCCAGTGCTGTCTTTTAGTAAGCTTAATCCCCAAACACAAGGAAATCCGATTACGACCCCCCCCCCTCCAATTATATTAATGAAATCTACCTGTTTATATACCGTTCCCAAACCAAAGCTCTAATTTGTAAAGCCGTAATTTGCGTGTTTTTTTTCTCTCTTTTTTCTCTCTTTTTTTTTCTTTCTTTCTTTCTTTCTTTCGGGGATAAACAATAATATCCTCTTGGCAGAAGCAGTGACTCTGGGAGTGCACGATTTGTTCACTTTCAAGTGTGTACTTAGGAATAACATTCTCGCTCTGAAAAGGTTATGTCCTCTTTATTGTGTTTTGATTCAAACAATAACTTTATAGTAGAGGAAAACTGGCATTGTTATTTAGGTCTTCGTGGATTTTTATATTTGGATTAACATAGTTCACAATTTATATCGACTTGACCTCTACTGGGGTTTTATGCATGCATACAATAGCGGTATTGCTGATAAACCTATAGCATCAATGCACAATTGCATCTTCATAACGATTGTTGAATAGCAAAACTCAATGTCCCAAAAATATTGCTGTATCAAATGTTGTGAAACTTTATATTTACGGTAATTGTGCTGATATCAAAAAATTGATGCAAGTTTGTACAAAAAACAGACACTTCTATTTATATAGTAAGCTTGCAGTTTGAGCTGAGATTTAAAACTGGAGATATGTAGAATGAACTTCTTTAAATATTTTCGGTGTTGATGAGCAAATACGCCCAGGAAGTGGGCGGTTTTGTCATGGAACGTCACACTTTGTTCTCTGTGATGCTGTTTTAAACATCATGTTTTGGACAAAACCATTTATAATAGGGTGGGGTTACTAATGAAAACTTTGATTTCAGGCGTGCCGGCATATCCATTCAAGCAGTGTTGGACCCTCAGTTACGTCATCAAGGCAAATTTCAATTACATATTTTTTCTGGAAAATGAACTAGGCCAAGGCGGAAGCGAGTAAATTACAAATGGGCAACTGTTCCACGTGACCAGTGAAGCAGCCAATTAAAAAGCAGACATACAGGGCAGTTTGTCACAATGAAGAACGTGTCAGACCGATTGATACTTCAACGTGTTGTGACATTTCCTGCCTTTTCCATTACATTTCTACCCATAATAACTCCATGAACCTTGGCCACTTTTTTTTGTTGAAACCTATTTATGTCGATAGATTTGTACAGGTGCGTATGTTATGACAAAGTATAGTGCCAAACGGCGACAATGTAGTGCAATTTGTGTGGTTTATGTACACGAAGTCAGTTCGATAAGATTGTGTTTCAGCATTCTGGCAAGGGGCGGGAACTCAAAACCGCTAGGAAAAAAAAAAAAACAGGCAGTTGATCAACCTTTCATTCAATTCTGACACAACATGCAAAAAGATTTTGGTAAATCCTCACATCTAAAGCTGGTTAAGGTGTTTATATAAATAACTGACGAGGCGTCGCTTATTGGGTAAATATGTTAAGTCAGTGTGTTCTTTGTGATCTTGAGCTAGATTTATTACCCACGGTTTTTTTCTTCAACTTATCGTGCATGAATTCCATTATAGCAAATGCTGTCAAAATTCCTGAAGTGTTCAATTACTCGAATGAGAAGGTCTGAGCTACACCTCTATCCAGCAAGTTTAATTGGGATGACCAGCAATCCATCTCCCCCGTTTTACCCATTTATTATCTCTTACCCCAAACACACACACCCAGCCGTACGGATCCGGTTTGTGGGGTACTGCTATTGTTGTTCT
>CM021530.1:12321752-12338738 GCA_010994315.2 Pisaster ochraceus
TAAAGTCCTCGGTTTGAATGGATAGACACGCTCACACACACACACACACAAAATGTCTCCAGGAATAATGAAAAAAGAACACCCTCGCTTTCATATTGTTGCCATTTGTCTCAGGGGGTAAAACGGTATTATTTACAGGTACCTGGCCTGGAGCTAGTTTCATGCCTGGATCGTTTGATGTGGGTTGTGGAGGAAACACTCGGTCGACCGCAGTACACATTTTCCCTATGGTGACTGGACTCAAATAGCTTAAATGTAACATGTTGTGCACCCTGGGATGTGGGCAAGGCATTCAAGGGGTTTGTAGCTCCTTCTCCTCATTGCCTTCTGTGCAACAAGGGGTCTACTTCCAACAAGGGGTCTACTTCCACAGTACACTTTGTACGGCGTATTGTATATCTAGTTCAAAAGTCACTCAACCTGGGTTCAAGGCAACTTCGGAACTTTTCCAGAGTAGACCTTCCCTATGTTTGTATTGGAAGACCCTCCCTGCCTCTGCGTCAACAACATCCATTGATCAATTTCTGGCAAAAAGTATATCTGTTTCTAAACACTTTAAGCAAACTGACCGAGCACATCCCATAACCGGTCAAGTTCTATCACCCACTCATCAACGGGTTCCGCAACCACAAGTGCAATATTGCGATTTGATACAGGAGAAAAAAAGTACCCTAAATTTATATAGAAAAAACAACCCTAAGTTAAAGTTATTTCGTTCTATTGAAAATCATGCGATAACTTGGATAAACGGAAGTTATCCTTTAGTTCTTCAAAAGAGTAAAGTACGATTACATAGCACCTGGGTCTACAATACACAAAACTAACACGGCGTTGATCTGAAAACAGAATAACAGTCATTTGCTTTTTGTAAAATAAGAAGAAGAAAAGTTGAGCATATAAAGATGTTCTGTGGACCCCCCCCCCACTTTGCCTACAAGTCCCCCCCCCCCTAAGTCCGATCTATTGAAACAAAAGGAAGTACATTGGATAGGTCAATGGCACCTGGTCATGAGGTCAAATGGGGTCACATTGGTTTGAGATTGTTTCAAAGATTCCTCACCGAGAGACTCGAAGACACCGGTATTTCAAGACTTTACTTCCCGTCTCACCTATCAATCCCCACTGAGCTCCGCCGATCACCCACTCCCAGCCAACGGGCAAGGAGTGACAAGCCGGCCAGTAAGGGTCCCGTGGGTGGACCTATCGATACGGTAGAGTGTATACGGATAATACTCCAGTTACCCATTCGAGTCCATGTTGGGATCACCCTAGGTGGTCTTGCCCGCTTCTTGGGGAAAACCAAACATGGATGGAGATCCCGTATGACAATTACAATGAGACAAACTACTCTACAAAGAACAGTAGGAGAATTATTGACGCATTCTTTGAAATGGAAAAAAACAAGCAAACAAACAAACAAAAAGAAGGTCGCAAGAAGCGACCTAGTTAGAGAGGTACAAGAAAACTGGGCTAGAGAGTATCTTAAACTTGAAACCATTTTGATAAAGCTTAGCAACATGTAGAGATTCCAAGCGACATTGAAACCATCAACTGCATACTATTCTGAAAAGGGCTAGGTTTGTTGTTGCATGTTTTCTTTGAATAGGGTAGAGAAGATACCGAACCAAGTCCATCACAGCTTTGAGCTAAACAAGAGTCAACGTTGTGCTACAGCGTAAGTTGGGTTTTTAGAATTGGGTTCACCAAACAGTCTAGTTTTTAACTGATGTAAAGTTTGCTTACAATACAGAAATCGTGTTCAACAGTGGGTCCATGCGAACCAGTGACGACCCACATGTTTTGGTTTATTGTATTTGAGTCACTTTAAAGTACAAATTAAAATGCTCTTTCAACTTAGTTTTCTTTTCTTTTTTCATTTTTATTAACCATTTTGTGTTTTATACTTCAGGCCTATTTTTTTAAACAAACATGAACTCAATGGTATTTTTTAAATGGGAAAATTTATTGCTTAAGAAAATATGATGAAAACCGAAACAGGTGAAGTACATCAAACTTTCCATATTTGGCCAGAAGCGAAACTTGCAAAGGGAATCATTCCGATAGTTAACACGGCCATCAAGGTGCAATAAATCCAAACAGCCAAGGTTGGTTTGAGGTTTGTAAGTCATCCTCGGCAAAATAGCTTCTGACAGCTGCTTTAGGGAAAGAAAATGGAAACAGATTCAGAAATCAAGCGTGGATCGAAGGAATTTCCAAAGAATACATTGTCAAATTTATGTTACTGTTTGATTTGTATGAATGGGGGTGAGGTAGATCAAACTTGCTGGGGACCTTTGCGCTTGTTCCACACTTTTGTTCTTTTCGATCTGCATGTACTTCATGTTGACACCATATTACTGGGTGATTCTTTTGTATCCTTCAATATTTGACCTTATTATATCTGTGTATATTTGGATGAGCTTTTTATAGTCACACGAGGGGATGTCAGAATTAAAACTGTAGCCTCCGAACAAACTAATCAGCGGTTACATCCGCGGTCCTGTATACTGTGTACAGCGTTTGCTGAAAGATGTGTTTGAAAAACATGTTCAAATGTTTGCTTTCTGGTGTGTCCCGTCGTTGAAATATAATTGAGTCGGTATGTCAGGTCGGATTGCCAGTGATATACATCATTCCGTTTTTCAGTTTGGAAAGTCCCGGGTGCCACTTAAGCCCCCCCCCCCCTTTTGCTCCAGACTAACTTTTTTTTTTTAGGCAGACTACCAGACGTACCCTTTATCAATACCCACTCGGAGAGTACAACAAAAGATACAATATGACACATGCCTTAAAGCTTTTAGAAAACAAGAAAAAAATACATCCAAATGGTTGAAGCATGGTTGAAGCAGACACCATGAGCGCCAGAGTCAATTCTTTTTCCTGGGGGTTTTATCACTGGTTGACGGTGGACCAGTTGGCCCACATCCAGTCTAAATGGACGTACGGGATCTTCAGGAATTCGACCGTAATTGGAAAAGAGAATAATAACAGAGTACTGCCCATGTAAAGAATACATATATTGAGTTGGAAGGGAGTGGGAAAGTTACAACACAAAATTCGGTATGGTCATGCTCCGTCACCTCCTAAAAGGGTTTGGGGGTATCTTTGAAAATAACCTTGCAATTCAGTCATTTCTGCCCTCGGGATAAATGCAATTCACTGGCTACCCTTATTTGCAGGGGGTGATACACAAACAAGAGAATTTTACGAATTTATGGTGGTTATTCTTTAACCCTGGCATTCCCTCACTTGCTGAATTCAACCGGTCTCATGTTACAGAGTTTAAAATACATGCACTTTGAGTTCTGAGACAAGTGTAAATTGAATTCAAAATCTCCATTTATGATCTAAAACAAAAAAGGAATCATTTTGTTCTCTTCTTTCCCAAAGTCAATGCACCTACGCGGTTTTGGAGACTGTAACCATATCTTAAGTACTGGTGATTGACTCAGAATCCACAGGGAGTTCTGAAATATGAAATGAAATACATGGCAGGGGTACGGGATGTTATCCCCCAGCGACGGATCAAAAGAGACCGAAAAGTGGACTTGCTTGGAGCCACAGTCTCCCTCCTCACTCAGGGACTTGTTTTGTTTCCCGTCTCATTAGCCCCACATTTAAAGCGGGTTCCTGCTGTTTGTCTCAACTTAATTCTTGGCATTACGCTCTGAAAGTGTCAACCTTGTCTCACGTGTCGGGTTAAGCGCTGGGCATTTGCTAATGACCAATGGTGGATGTGTTTGGGGTGCGCGGGAAAATCTAGTTTTAAGGTCATTGCCGGGCTTAATTAAGAAACACCTTTGTAAAAGTATACTTCTGCTTTTATTTCCATATGCATAATTTATATATGCAAATTTAAATATGCTAATGTGTTTGATGGTATCCCGTATAGCACTAGTTCACGCTCGATTAATTAGTCTTTATTTGATCCATGGTCGGCCATTTTTATTGGAGTCCTACGCTATGTTTTGGTATTGTTAATCTTGTTTTGACAGCCTTCGGTGATGGAAAAAACAAGTACTTTTGAATCGGTGCTGGCAACAAGTAAATAGTAGGGAGTAAGCATTGGTACAAATACCACAATGAATAACATCAAGACTTGGTCTGCAACGAGGCAGTGGAACACAGCGAACAATAGCGACGTATTGATTTCCTTCAGCGAAGTCAAACGTCATGCATGCACCACCAATCGAATATAAAACATCACCCAAGGCAACTGTACTAAAACTAGCCCATTCTGCCCAAAACGGCAACAGTGCATGCCTAACAAAGTCTTCCTTTTTTTCTTTTGTAGCTTTTCTTTTCAGAAGTCTACACAACAAAGTGACACAGAACCGGTAGTCAATTTTAAAGTTATGTGTGGCTGTTAAAAAAAGTATTGAAACGATTGCTTATAAGGAATCCGACGACCTTTGTCTCGTTTGCATATGACCCGTATGCAAATTAGTCGAATGGAATTACTCAACCTCATGTTCTCTCACCCATTACAACAACACTGTCATGCAGAAAAAAATGAGTTACTCCACTTCAGCAAAATGTGACAGTTTAACACAACACTATAAACCTTTAATTTCCCACAAACTCAACCATTCCGGGGACTAAGTTAATCTGAAATTCCTCTCGCTGACTGCGTAAAATTATTGAGCATAAATCCAGTTCAAAGCAACTTCTATACAGTGTTACCCGGTAGATGTTCGTGCATAAACTTAATTATATTTCGTTGCCTGATCCAATGGCTTTACAAGAAAGGGGGCTGTTTTATTAACATTTTCCTGTTGCAGGAATTATAAAGTGGCTGTTTTGAACAAAACATCCAAGTATGCAAACAATGTGAACTTGCAAACATTTGTTAACACAAAGCAGAGGGTCCGCAGATTTAGTTACTTGCTGTGAACAACTCAAGTATAAACATTTTATTCACACCTTAAATCGTACGGTTTCAATTAAACATTTCACGACTTTACACTTATCACCAGTAAACGATACTTTTTGGAAGGGAAATAAACTATGCAAATATTCAAATATTTATTTCATTGTATTGAGGAATTTTCATCGAACGCAACTAACTTTACATAACTCACTTGTAGACGATGTAAGAGTATAGGATAGTGTTTTACCCGTTGAAGATGCTATACATCTTGGCGTGGGGTACCTTTAGGTTTGAAAGGATAAAAACATGGTTGTTTAATTTTAGTCTGAAAGCTTACTGATCATGAAAGTTCATACTAGAACCATGTTTTTCCTGTGAAATGTTTCCCTCTGAAATGAAGTCATACTCGAGAAAACTGTAGCTGAAACCTAAACATTAAGGACAATGTGTTTCCTGCTGAATATTGCGTATGGGTTTTTTTTCTTGGGGGAGGGTCACTATTTCCCCCTGACTCCCACAACAGACTAAGCCCCAATTTCCAAAGGTTTAATAAAAGTTCATGTGGTTGATCACACAAAATGTGAATACTGTCTGCGACTATTTTGTCAGCTCTACCAATCCTGTAAAATATCTTAAACATTTCACGAGTAACTTTGTTTTACAAAATGGTTTTATAATATGCTTTGATTTGAAGAGTGATTTTTCGGTTAAGAACAGATGTTTTCCAATTCTGAACTGCGAGTCAATCCTATGGCTTTTGTTTTCTTCACTTAAAAATACAGTCCTGGTTTCTGTACAATTACCCTTTTGGAAGGAATCGTTAAGTGCATAACAAACGACTTCGTAATTTGATAATAGATCGCTGTTGATCCGCCATGTGTAGAGTGATGTTGGAGCAAAACAGAGCGAATTTGGCTGAGCAAAACATCGATGTGGGTACGGTGAAAGTTCCACGTTGGAACCAAAAGTTCCTTAATGTGGCTGGAAAAAAAAACCGCACGTCTAAATTTAGAACTTTACAGAAATTTAACCGTCTTGGCTCTCTTCAATTAAACTGGAACTATCATTGACACGGCTTGTAATAAGGTGAAGTCCAGTGACAAGGAACTAACCTGGTAATCGCAATTTGAAAAATTAAGACAGTTTCAGCAAACTGTCTGAAACGTTGAGATACTCTGATAATTCTGCATTTGTTATCAACTCGCTTCTTCCAACTAGATACTAATTGCATGGTGTTACTCATAAACCTTGTAGTCTCGGATGATATACTTGTATAATTCTTTCAATCAGTTTGTAGGGACTTTAAGCTGAGGAAAAAGTCAGCCAGACACCTTCGGCAGAGAACCGATATCTTGATATGAAATAATGTCCCGGACCATTAACTGTAAAAGGTTGACCCGTAAGCGCAACATCCAGAGCAGTGCGTTTCGTATTCCAACTCTGGGAACACCTGCCGTCTCCGTGGAGTATTTCAAGATCAGTCAATATAAATCCTGGCTCTTGTCACCCAGCAAAAATGTTTGGGTTGGAGGGAAATTTTAAACGTGGCAACTTTTTAAAGGGCTTGAATTCTTTGGCGGGACAGTTGCTCGTGGTTTTTGTTTATGCTCAACATGACGCCGTACAACTTGAGCCGTTACACCAGCCCTAGGGTTATATCCAAAGGATGTTGCTTTTATATATATTGAAGGTTTTTGCCGTGTATGAAATAAACACTGCTCTCATAATGATGTTTTATGTACACCATTCTAGATGAAGTCTTTTTACCTTTTGACGACATGTTTTTGCAAAACGTGGTCACTCTAAAAAGAGTCACAAATTGGTTCTATTCTAAATGTTTTGAGTGTTAGCATCTTGATAAATATTGTTAATGATGTAATTTCCTGCTATTGCGTCTGTATCTAATGTAAAAACCTGATGCATCCAATTGCTCACGGTTTTAAGCAACAGTGATTTGCTACGGCATTTTAACAATACCTGTTACTTTGGGGGCCAGTGTTACCTTTTGGCAAATCAAATCGCCAGACATTCAAAATGCGATCTAAAAGTCACACCCTCTCAAATGGTCTAGCTTACAAGGAGATCATTTACCTATAAGATAAATGTGTTATGACAGACAAAGTACAAGTTTATTGCAGCTGTAAAAGTCTGTCATCTCACCAGCATACCAATCGTTAGCTGCTGCATATTCAAGTTACACGGCAGGGGCTGGATACCAGCTTAACCATAAATTTTTAACAGTGGACTACAAAAATGCCTCATGCATGTCACGCAATACAAAGCATGAAAATAGATCAGCAATAACTTTGCACTTACTGTAAAATGTGTTTTTTTGCTTTTTGGTGAATACAAAAGCATTTGCACTTTTGATATGGTTCCAAACAAAGAAATAATGATGATGTATTGATCGCAAAAGGCGCCTTTTTGGTGGATAGGTTGAAGGATTTTTTTTTCTTCAACCGGACATATTTTTTTTAGCCTGTCCCAACCACTTCCTGATATCCGGTAACTACTTTGTAGCAATGTTAAGGAAAACATAAAATAGTAGATGTTTTATTCGTTATTCTGAGTCACTGTTTAAGAGTTAACTTGCCCCAATAATATTCATTGAAGTTTGTTCGCAGAACTTTGTTATAAAGGTTTCATAATTACCTCATTTTAACTAGGCTGACACCACAGTTCGAATTACCCAACCTTTCAGACATTAAACTACCAAATGACACTAACATTAACAACCCACAACTACCTGATCATTACAATGTTTTCTCTATCTTCAAAATTTATATGGACATATACAATTTGAAGCTAGTCTACATCGATTACGGTTGAACTTAAATAAACAAAAAATACAATGCATCATCTTCCATTGCGATAATGCTGTTTTGTTTCGATGCCAACCCAGTATTTTTTTGCAATTACCGTTTGTGGCCGAGATGAGCAAGACATAAATATTGTCTGTGTATGCTGAATATTTTTTCGTCAATTGACAATTCTTCGAACGTACATGTAGCATAGACCGATCACCTTCTCAGTAATATGCGTAAGTTCAAGTAGAGTTCGCAAACATCAGTGATGAGAACATTAACAGTGTAATACGAGGATCAGAACACCATCATTCGTGTAAAGAGTGTATAGCTAAGCTATTCACTGATAAATAAATAAAAAGTACAGGAACCATTATCAGTAATGCAAGGTCTTGTTCCAAATGAATTTCAAGATATCTAATACACAGACTTATACGTTGAGATATCTGGGGTCCTCAGATGCTCCCATACCCTGGATATCGCTTGGCATCTATAGCGGGTAGGGAGAAATAACAAGAATTGATTGCTACTGTCACCCGATACTTGTCATTTTTATTCCTCTAAAAATAGAAGTTGAATTTACTTTCAGATGCTCTTGCAATGCATCGCTACGAAATGGAGAGTTTAGGAGTGATGCTGGGGGGGGGGACGATGTGGTTCGCTTAAAATTAGCCTAAAATATCAGAATGTCTTTAACTTATATTTGAGCACTGTTCTATGTTAAATCGGATTTCAATTTATCAAGAATGCCCATTTTAGACGGAACTTTGTTATAACAAATAACACAGAATGCTACAAATTGTGAAACCATTATTTGTGAACTTAAGTGCTCGTTATCAACAAAGGGGATACAGGTTGAGATAACGTGCTCCCAAGGACGAAGATTCATGGTTGCGGAAGGCTTTCAAGAGTATTTTGTTTTATATGTGACTTGTTTTCCCACTTGACATTACTAGCCTGGCTAATTATACACCAAGATGTATTTTACAGGGGATCAATGAGAGGACATTATAATGGGGATAACTCAACCCCGTAAAAGCTGCCCAGGTGCTCGTTTTACTGTGACACTTGCCTCAATGTGAAATAAGAACTGTATGACTTTAAGGGGCCACGCAGCGTACCTTACTATAGGGCAGTCTGTTTTAGGGTAGAGCGCATTGAAAGATAAGCCAGAATTCCCCGTGTAGGCTGAGATTAATCAAGTCTTTCTTATATACATTATGACCCCAATCAGTTTCAGTTGTACTTCCCGTCTCCCCAAGGCAAACATGCTATAGAGTTGCCGCTACAAGGAGTTACACCTCGGGCTACGAAGGGGAGACTCTGGCCTGGCCTGAATGCCCAAAAGGCAGCCCTCCCTCCCCACAAGACCAAAAACAAAATGTGCGAGATGCCTGCTGATTCCAACTCCCCTTGTTGGAATTTTAAACTTTACAACAGGCCCGATAAGGGTAGCATCAAGCTATTTTTAGTCGGTCTTTTGGGTTGGGAGCTGACTAGGTTGGGTATTTTTTGTTTTATCTTTTCCAGACAAACCTGATGATGAATTAAGATCTAGGTATATATGGTACCTATGTGACCAACGCAGCATATGGAAATATCTCCCACAATTCCGGAACAACCACTGCCTAACCAATTTATAGACCAAAGAGCAAAGCATTTTGCTGTTGGTGGAAACCAATACTAAGTCTACAATCAGTTGGATCTCTAAGTTCCTTACTACTTCAAATTGAAGCCTTAACTATTCATGTAGTAAGTTAAAGATAACCTTTAAACAACACTAAGTTATCCAGCCCTCTGCCTACATGTTCTTATCACATCCCGTCTTGCCTTTTGTACACAGAGCCGATCCACAAATTCAATTTGTCGTTCTCGAAATCGAGCAAACGGCCAGTCCACCCACAACTTCCCTCAAAGTGATGACGTAGTCACTTTGAGAAGTTAACAAGACCATCGAGTCAAGGTCAGTCAGTGCATAAACGTTAATAGACCCAAGAATGTTGTTACCCGTTTGACATAACTGGTAAAAATAAGGTGTTGATAATATTAAAACCTCAAAAAAGATTCCTTTCTTATGTTCTTTGTTGAGCGGTAGAAGCAGTGGGCGCCTGGCGTGTCTAGGAGTAAACGTTCATGGTATTGGCGCTATATGATTGCCTAATTTGATGACGGATGGTGCGTCCCTGTGGGTTCGACAGTCACATCAGGGGGAGAAAGTCTGGCCCGGGGCACATTCTCCCTGCCAGTTTATCGCATTATGAGAATGTTAACCCCTTATCCACTAAGACCAAGATTACCCCGCTGACTTCAAACATCAAGTGTTTTTTAACAACGTTAAATGAAACAAATTATGCCTATTTGGAGGCAGACATTGGCTGAAACAGGCTTTGCTTGTGTTGTTTCATAATTTAATGCAAACTTTCGCATTGTTCTGGAAAAACAATCTTACAAGTATGTGATTACGGGGAAATACTTCAAATTCTTGAACCTCGTAAAAGTTGATTACGAAAATTTGTTTTATCAAAGGTCAGTTTTGAGTTGAACTTCACATTCAAATAAACTAGTGTTTTCTCCGAATGTGTAACTGTAACATCAGTTAAGGCTCCGCCTTTTTCATGAAATCCACAGCTTCTAGTATGGTTGTTATGATCAATATTTTATTAAACTTACATTTTAAGTTTCGAAAAAATTACTTTTTGATCAAATCATAACTGTTCAAGAACCATTATATATGTATATTTTATAATCTAACAGTTTGGATTAAAAAAAAAAAGATACACGGTGCGGTGTGACGAACAAGTATAATTCCTTTTGGTGAATTTTTGCTCATTTTTATAGTTTATTTTAGCTCAGGCAATTCAAGTCATAACCTCCAGTTATTGTTACGTGACACGATGAGCCTCCGGACAATCGTTTTCATAATTCATTTAGTGACCTCGTCAGGTGAAACCTAATTCGTGCATGGCCTTGGTGAGGCTCAAATTATTCAAATTAAACTATCCCCTCGGCCTCATTAAAAAAACACACTTAACTACGGGGTGTGTATTGTGTGTCTACTCCCCTACAAAAACAAGTCCTGTCTATTGGGTAACAGTTGTTGCGTATTGCCACACAGTTTACAATGCCCGTTGTAAGGTATCCCTCATCCACCATTACATGAAATTAATATATCTGAACTGGTGACAATTGCGTCGGTGGTAGAGATATGGCGTGAAAGGTGTGTTAAAGTAGTGCCCTGCTTTGTTAAGTTTCAATCTTTACGCGAAGAGAAGACTAGCTTTAGATGAAATGCAGCGATCTATTTAGTCTTGACCTTTCAGCCAAACATTATATTTCGTGTATTTCCACATTCATAAATATGTCAATTTTTACTACAGTGATTTATCTACAGGAACAGTTGCCACGTTTTTGAGCAAGCTCCATCGCAATATAAAACAAAAATGTGGTTTAAATTCAGTTTGCTGTAAGTTGTGTTTCCCGTCTCTTACGGCGATGATTCACGGTGTAGGCTAATTAGCGAAGTGGTGTTACTTTGGCGTGTTCGTACCATTACGCGTTCCCCCATTCCCCTACAAGAGAAGTTGAACAAACCGCATAATGTCTAATATGAAGTCAGACGTACCCCAGGTCAGCAGTGGATTACGTGTAATTAAGCCGTACTGCTGCGCGTGAGAGTGAGGGTGAAGTGTACACACACCTGGGTCATTTAATAAAGCTTACCTGTCGCGAGTCATCCAGTGCATGAGAAGTTGACAATCCACTATTGAGAATAATGAGGTAGCAGAAAAGATAAACCATCCAACCCCTGGTAAGAGCCCGCGAGGAGTAAGACATCCATGTTGAAGTGATAGCGAGGCAACTCTGCAGCAAAGTTAATAGTACGCCCATGTCCGGGTGGTTCCGATGATGAGTCCCGTTGGCTTGACGCCAGTACGGCGTGGATGTTCCGGCAGTTAACCTCCCGGCCATGCCGGTACCTGCATTTGGGCTAGCCCGGTTCACACACGATGGGCAAGTCCCCTTTATCGTCCCGGTGACGGCAGGGGTACGCTGGGCGCAACAACGATGCGGCTTCTCGCTACGACGATGATGGGTGCATGTACCTGGTGTGATCACCGCCGATGTACTGTTTGTCCCATCGCATCCACAATCAAAATACCGTGTGCAGCCTCCCCAGTCCGCCGAGCACCAATTTAAACCCGTCTCGCTTCGTTGACTGTTCATCTTTAAAAATTCAGAAAGTAGGCATTAACCGGTCATACATCGATGCCAGTGTTACATTTTCAGGAATCCTCAACAGTTGATTTGAGGACGCGTCTCACTTTAACAGCAAGTCTACTTTCCGATAGATTCCAATCTCATCAGTGTTTGTTCTCCCTCTGGGTGAGTGAGAAAATCAGAACACGCTGTCGTGAGTGCAGTACAACACAACCCCACTGTCTGCAACCATTTACCCTTATCCTGTCGATTGGAGCTTTTCACACAAATGAAGAAAAAAAATCCTCCGACGACCAGCCTTAAAACTTACACATAATGGGTATCGCCACTGCGCTGACAATTTCAACAGTGGTGCATCAATTTCATATGGAGAAAAATATCCCAATCGGCCTTCTCGGTTGAGAGACCACGATGAAAAACCAACTTGCAATCAGTGGTGCGTCACCTACGCAAGCGCATCGCTTCCCTGACTCCATACACCAGTGTCATTAACACACACACACACACAAAATTACAACCGTGCAAGTTGCTTTCTCTCAGTGTGTCCGGATGCTGCTGCTAGGAAAGATGGGTTGTCAACCTCTGCAGGGGGGTCACACACTTTTCATTGTTTCCTCATTAAGAAGTGCCCTTTAGCTTTGATGAAGCAGACTGAGGCTGATGGGAGCGACAGTTGTTTGACTGATAATGCGACCACGTGGCCCTCAAATACTCAATCTGTGTCGGGTTGTTATAGATGTAGGTATCAAGATAGACCCACACACGCTGATGTAAACTTATCACCTTGCTCTTGAGCTCAACTCCAATTCGCTTTCGCTCTTAGTCCCACAAACCTACTCCAACCTATGGGATGTGGGTACGAGGGCGGACCCAATTGTTGGGTGACACAATGCAAATTAAGGTCACAGCTGCAGGTTACACGAGACGTAACAGAGTCCCTTTAAAGACAGACGAAAATCCCTTCAGGTTGAACACTTTATCAGACCCTATTGGGTGACAGTCAACGATACACCCACCATTCATGTTGCGTAGTCACCACATGTGAATGAACTTAGAACTACCAATTGAATGTATCTACATGTGTTTATATAAAGGCAGAGAGCAAGATCAAGTACGCCATCGTTGTCCACAAACGGTGTCTAGCCCCGGCCGCGTCCAAGTAGCCACCAGCCTTCAGCACGCACACCAACCACATCATACATACTTTGTAAAAAAAAGGTTGTTGAAATAATTCAGATTTGAAGCCCATAGATGCCCAATACCAAGGTCTCCCGTCAATGTTGATGTACTCCGTAAAAGCAGATGGAAATGTACGACGGGGCCTGCGCTAAATGATTGCCCCCCAGTTCACCTGGGACTTGCACGCAGAAAGGGTTGCCATGCTCCCGCGTTCCAAGCCAAGCCGAGGGAGCACGAACTGTATTATTTAGGCAATTTGATACACACAACGACCAATGCCGAGGAGTAGAATGGAGAAATTATGCCCCAGACATCTGGTAAAGGTTTTTAGGGGGAAATATCTCTTTCCGATCATACAGAAACACTTGACAGGCAGTGGAGCCCTGCACCGAAGCTGCAACATCAGTGCGCATGTCTTGTTCGTGGCAACACAAACTGCTTACGAAAGTTCGGCCAGCAGCCCCCCCCCCCGCATTTTCTTGTCTGCTACCTGCAGAATTCTTTGGGTTCAGAAAGTCATAATGTAAAACAAGTATCAGTGAACTTAATCTAAACAGAGCTGTTGCCGTCAATTTGTTTGATGGGCAAGCGGGATACACAAAAACATTCTCTTTACATTCAAGTGTTAAAGTCTATTACGTGCATATCGCAAAACTGGACTTATGTGTAAACAATTCTGGTGGTTTATAATAGACCTATTACAACTGTTTGGGTAATTATTTGTTTGGCAAAACATTAACCAGTTTCCTTTAGCCATCCTCTGTTATTCAATTGACATAAGATGTTCCCCTTAACGGATGTTGCTTTTTCTTTTATCACCCTTGAAAGAAACCGAATTAGAGTCTTTGTTTACCAAAACAAACATCAACCACACAAATTAAATAATAGCAATCATATAGAATTACATTTACCATGATATCATTCATTTTTCAAGCCGTCAATCACCGTGATTTGAAACGTTTTCCAGGCACCCTGAATTTGTTTTTTTCCAGTCATATAAAAAAATGTACTTTTCTTTAGAAGATAGCTGGCAATTAGTTTCACTGAGAAGACGAAGGTCATGCTTAAAAAGTGCAGTATTGTGGGCATAAATTAACCATTGAGCTTGAAATTAACTCGTTGGGGACCGAGTGGATGGTTTCTGTTTTCACATGAATGGTTTCACAAGGAACTTTAATGGCCGTCTACAAAGATCATCAGACAGTCGTGTCACGCAAAGAAAATAAATAACAATGATAATAATAAATAAAGTTACCAGGTATACAAATTATAAACCATGCAACGAATAACCCGATGTTATTTTACACGCATGAAATGGTCATAATGAGTTTTGCTATTCCAGGAATGCTGCCGCAGCAATTCAAATTAATTCATTCGTTTTTAATCACACAGTTAAAAGTAGAGTATTAACAAACTTTGTTTGGGCTCTCCAGAAAAGAAAATATCTACGATTGGTTAAATCCATTCTTGTAATTCACTTGAAGTGACTACACAAACAGCTCATCTGTGAACATTTACCTCAGTAAGCAGTGGTAATAATTGCATTGTAGACAACACACCCAAGCATTGAAGTTATTTTGAAATGTACATGTTCACTTTTGCAATACTGAATTTCAGCTAGTGTCATCAACTCTACTAAATCAGGCAATAAGTTTTCCCTAAAGTTTAAAGTGTCATAAATTTAAACTGATTATCAATTAGATGAGTTGGAAATGTTTTGATATCAACATTTACAACTTTTAATACAAAAGCTCGATGTTTAGTCTTCTTGTAAAAATCATACTTTAAAAGGTGTGGTTCAATTGATATTAGTATAAATTCTACCATTGACTTTTTAAGTATACATTCCTGCTATTTCACTACACAACCAGCACCAGAACTAGGGTAACCCTTTAGGGGGCACAAGGGGGTGCACCATTTTTCGAGGGGACACTTCTGGCTAAATAAAACTGTAGTTTCCGGGTTGCATTCCTCTTTAACGAACCCCTTTTCAGCGCTCTTGTTGAGCCACCTACTGGTTTTGTTTTTGTTATGATAATTTGACGTGAACGTACAAAAAAATACCATTGTCTGCGTCTGAAAAAAATTGTAATAAAAACATTGAAATTATAACATTAAAGCTTATAAAGTGTAACATTTGTTCTGGTTATTTTGAATCTCAAAAGTTCACATTTCAAATGGGGGCAGTGGCAGGGGCACGGACATCGATTGGGGGGGGGGGGCTCGTGCCCTTTTCTTAGATACATCACTGTACACAACTGAGTGCTCTTGTCAGAGACAGAGAGTGATGTTTTGCTGCGATCGCTGTCCAATTTCCTCATTTGAACGAGATGAGCTAACACTTTCACAGACCAGTTGGTTGACGTAAATAACCCATACATCAAATCTAACCAGTGGCTGGAACAGCTGAATATTTATACCTTCTTTAATTTCGCGACCAAATCCAAGCTGCCCATGCACATCTTTGACCAAGCACATAGGTGGTAAACAACTACCAATTTGCATGCAAATGAGCTTCAATATTTTTCACATTTACGGTGTTTAAAAAAAATCAAGTGCATACCTTCTTGCAAACAGAGTAACGGCCTAGTGCCCTTGGTAAATCACAGTTGGTTTTAAATTTAGACGCCGAGTTGTGATTTCCGTAGTCTGTCCCGATGTATTATTGATACATCTCCAGTGAAGCTTTCACTTTCTGTTGAATTTAAACTGTCTGCACCCGAGTCAAGTCGCATGTTTAACAATGTGTGGTCGTTGCTGGGGGGGGGGGTTCTAAGGGGGGCGTTGCTCTCCTTCATGGACTTATATCCTGTACTTTACACGTCTTCATGCGGAAATTCATTCACTTTGTAATTAGTGTAACTTCCTTGACACGGATTCCGATCAAGAGAAATGCAAATTTGGTTAGCACTAGCAGTACCCTGATAGACCTGTATGATGTAACCGCCACTTTACTTTTCTTCGGTTCAAGTCGATATAAACCAAACCGAAGCTGAAGAGGGAAATCCGTCTGGTCCCTGTTCGTGAAATGAGATTTACATCTGACATTGGTATTGGGTGTACAGTGACTACGACAGCGGTGACAGCAGTGTGCCGTGCGTTCCCTTTAAACGTCTGCAAACCGCAGGCCACTTGACTTGTGCAATTTCCGAAGCAGCTTGCTATTTTTAGAGGTGACCATCCATGCGTTGCACTTGGCAACTCACTGGAGACCATGAAGATGGCGTACACAACCAATGATAGATAACTTGAGGATGGATCATTAGGCACGGGACGGTAAACAAGGCATTAACTCGGAATGATTAATGAGGTTTAAGCGGGTTTTGTTCCACTTGTCTGGACAGTGCATGTCAGACGGTATTTAGTTGAATTCCCACCGAAACATTCATGTTAACAGGTTGTTCGTCTTTTGGAAAAAGCGCAAATTACGTCTGGCACAATTCTGCATAATCGAAAACCCTTATGGTGCGGGGGAATATGTTTCAATAGTTATGGTTTAAGTTTGTGCTTGTTGACATACCGGCACAACACTCCTCGTTGTCTTTATTTTGGATTTGAAACTCCAAAATAGACACATTGCAAATTGACCTTAATTTTAGAGAAGATAGCAGAATGGGGACACGTACTTCGACTTGTAATGTTATTCTTGCGGAAGGTTGTTAGAAATCCAATACTATACACCAACTCGGTTTGTTTACCCGTTGTCCAAAAATATACCTCTGTAGTAATTTTGAAGGACACGGTAGAATCCCTTGGTGGCATTTCTAGTCTGAACGTGAACATAGACTGGCATTACAATAATGTTAAAATTAACAAGGCAGTAACTCATGCGAGACGTTCATGACGCAAACATAAATCGTTTTCTTTTTTTTCGGGGGGGGGGGGGTTCAAGTTGAAACATATCCCCGGCCAGGG
>CM021530.1:12339738-12370987 GCA_010994315.2 Pisaster ochraceus
CGATTTTAGTTTAATTGGCTCGTCTCGACCCTATGAGTTGGACCAGCCTGAGCACGGCTTAGTCTCGGCTCGATGAGCTGGGTCGGCCTGAGATCGGCTTAGTTCGGCTAGAGTTTGATTGGTTCATTTCGACCCTATTAGCTCGGCCGGCCTGAGATCGGCCCAGTTTGATTTGAGTTTAATTGGCTCATCTCGACCCTGGAGCTGGACCAGCCTGAGATCGGCTTAGTTCTGCTTGGTTTACTTAGCTTATCCCTACCCTAAAAGCTGGACCTGTCTGATATCGGCTTGATTCGGCTTGAGTTTACTTGACTGGTGTCGACTGTATGAGCTGGGTCAACTTGAGATTGGCTCAGTTCGACCTGAGTTTTTATTGCTCGTTTCGACCCTGTGAGGTGGGCCAGGCTATAAAGCTCAGCTCTGTTCAGCTTGAACTAACTGGTCTTGTCTTGATCCTATGAGCTGGGTCGGCCTGAAATCGGCTCAGTTTGGCTTGAGTTTTCATTGCTCGTCTCATACGTATGAACTGGGCCACAAGATCGGCTTAATTTAGATTGAGTTTATACTTAGCTCGTCTCGAACCTGGACCAGTTCTGTTCGGCTTGAGTTTACTTGGCTTATCTCGGTACGACTTGTTCATCGAGATGTGGTCCGGCATGAGCCTGACTCATCTCGGCTCTTATCCTTCTGATCAACTCAGTTACAATCGTTTTGATATTTGTTGAGTTAGTATTGTTATCGTTGTGTTATATTTGTGTATATGTGTTTCTATTATTAAAGTGGCTTAACAACAGGTAATTTAAGATAAGAATCGCACTATGTTCCCTTTTTTGCCTGAGAGAGTCTATGACATTTATACCCTTTCTGATAGAAACCTTAGACACCCTTGAGGGGGTTCACAGCACACCCCATGGGAGGCTGAGGGTGTCCCCAATCGAACTTTACACGGCTTGCTCCCTGGCCTGTCAGATTGTAATGTAGCGGTTATTGGCAAAATTGTGGTTTTCAATTGAATTGTACAGGCACACCCAAGTTGCCTTTTAACGTGTAATTACAACATGCTATTGATATGACCGATGTGATGGAAATTTGATAAGCTACATGGGCACCACACAGCGCTGTAACCTTTTATATAATCTCATATTCAAATAGATCTCGACATTAAAAACATGAAACAATAACTTGTTATACAAAGCGTGTATAAGAATGCAGAAAAAATAGACATCACAGGCAACACAACATTTGAGTTGGCAGGAAAGAGAAATGGTAAAACAAAACTGGTAAATATGATATTGAGAACGTTTTTGAGGTAGTCGCCTAATTTTTGCAAAGAATCCATGGTTTATAAATCTATTGTGACAGAACTGAAATAACTCTATAGAACACATTGTTCATTGCGCAAAATGTGCAAAATCCCAAGGTATAATGCTAAAGGCATTTTATTGACGCAATATACAAAACACAATCATTTCAAGGGACCACTTTTTAAACAACATCAAACTCAAAACCAATTACAGTATAAGCACATTAATACTTGAGTTATGGATTAACAACCGAGTTATAGATGTGTTGATGTTGTTTTGTTGGTGTTTGAAACTGCCATAGGAGGTTGGATCATAACGCAAAACTTATTACCAACTACACATTACGAGACCAATAAATCATCGCTGGTCTACTTCGATAAAACTTGATTCAAAGGTGAAAGGAAATGAAAACAATACAACATGACTCTACCCACACACAAAAACTTGAAATGGAGCGAAGCGAACAAGCCCCGAATGTAAACAATTTGATATTTCAAATGACCTACACCCATACATTCCGATGTTTAAACTGACATGCCTAACAATACGGCCTAAATACGCCCACCGCAAACCTAGTCTATACATGCCGGCGGTTTTCAGGTCTTTTCAGTCGGCTTCGGGACACAAAACCCTGGTTTTTTACCAAAGATATATCGTTTCCTACACATTCCTGTTGACTAAAAACACAAAAACACAACAAACAATGATTTCCAACCTCCCCTTGCATTTTTGGGTGTGGATCACACTTGCATTTTAAACGTTTTTACAAGTATTTGGTGTCAACGACTTTTTAAAACTGTGGTTTGTTTTTGTCATCGAAAAAAGATGCACCACACGGATACTTGATAAATGTTTTGAGGTGTTTTTACAACAAGTGTCTGAGTGAGGAAATCGAAAAACATTCCCCGGGAGGTGACAAATAGATTTAATTTCACCAGAATCTGTCTTTTATTTGATGGAAGGAAGGTATTTACCGAACAAAAAGATCGCGTATGCACGCAGCGATGCAAGGGAGGGTTTTTAAATAAATGATGCGGTGGTATCCCGTTTCAAAACGTTGCGGTGATACCCAGTGCTGGTCCCATTTTTCATCTTCGTCACCCCCTGTCCAGGAGGACAACCCCGGTGTGGTTTCTTTTATAGAGCCAGGTTCGATGACCGTGTGTTGTTTTTCTATTAAAATGCTTCTCTATTTGCCGTGAAATTCATCACTTAATACAGGGGAAAATTTTGCCACCTCATATTCGATACCGTGTCCATTACAATCTACCAATGCCGTCCCAATCACAATTTGACCCCATGCCGTATGCGGACAATAACCCACGATCACCGGTGAAAATATGTCCGATAAATTGGTAGTTGGACGAGTAAACAAGTCCCCCCCCCCTCTCAAAAAAAGAAAGAAAGAGAAGAAAAGGAACATATCTTAGCAGGTTAGTCGTGTCTGTTAAGGGTGTCTGGGCGTCTGCAAGAGGGCCAAAAGGTGCTCCTTTAAATGCCCCAAATCCTTGGGAGGTGTCCCCCGTGTGCCATTGGTCGCCCCTGCCGGTGTTTCGGGCGAGCTTTCGCCATCTGTCTGACGGTTCAGAGCGCTTACCCTCACAACTACAAGACAAGTGAAACACTTGGTTTTTGCAGATGGTTTAATCTCCCATTCTAATTATGAACCAATAGGGTGACAACACGGTCAAGGGTCCTGCCTACTGTCAAGGCTCAGTTCATGATGTTTCCAATATGTGTCCACGCTCCGGCCAACCACAATAGAGGACACCTAGGACATAAATATCCTTGTCATAACGTAAGGTGATAGTTTACAACCAATCATAAAGCGGAGGGTGGTTAAACAAAAATTAGAACATGTAAGACAAAATCCAGTGACCATTTAATAAAGAATGAGCTATTCGAGACGCCATGTCCCCCTTTCTCACCACTTTCCCCCCAGGTCCTGAACACGACCTGCCTTGTTGACCTTTTGGACCCGTCGCAATTTCAATTTTGAAGGATACGAACTTATTTGTCCTTCGCCCGATGTGATGAGGAAAAAGTAAAGTCCCGATAGATATCAAACGCCCTTTCATGCATGCCGTTTAATTCATTGCGTGCAATTGCTTTCAGTCGTTCTGATGATCATTTTCTTTGTTGTTCGTACCCTTAGGCGACAGTCGGAGTTTTAAAAGAAAACCGCCGTTAATTAAAAATAATAATAATAACTCAATGATTTTTATATTTTCGTGCACACCGATTTCCTCTTAATAGAAATGTCAACTTGGGGGAGATATTTACCACAAAGAAACAAGGAACTTGAAAAGGGTGCCATTTTCTAGTATAACCTCAGCGCCATACCAAATTCACCGTTGACGAAGAGCAATATGAAATGGTTGAGAGATTTGTTTGTTAATTCCGTTTCGTGTAATCGGTAATTAAACTAGCAAAGTAACCTTCAAATCAACAGAAAATAACACAGAGGTTCCGAAGCTAAAAACACCCACGGCCCACTTCAGCTGTGTACTAAACACATTTCGTACTTGCCCAAAATAAGTAAATTAAATCAAAGAAACGTGAGCTTCTTGCGCCGTATGAGGGCTTAAAGGGACAATGAAGTTACAGATTCACCAGTTCTTTCAGACACCGATACAGAATCTGAATATGGCGATGCAGTTCTACGTAGGTTTAAAAGAATACATGCATGCACATGTTTTGAACTTTCAAATCTGACGCTTCATTATTCATGAGACATGTTTACTTATTGTCTCAGTTTGTACATGTAAAAACCATTATGGAAATCCACTGCGACAGTGTGGCGGATAAATTAATTGGGAAATTCTTCGACCCCCGCCTCCGAGGGGGACGAAAAATGGTTAATGGAATTGCACCTTATTACAGCATTCAGAGTTGAAGCAATTGGGGGCGACGAGTGATGATGTCCCACTGAATGCTTTGGAATAGAGTCGAGCATATGTCGCGGACACATTTTGCGGCGAAAGCAAAAGCGAGAAGGATTTGTAGGTCGTCGGGCCCACGGTTGGCTTGGTTCGTTATCGACCACGCTTTATTAATGAGTTCTACATCCTAACCCTTGATTAGTTTTTGATCTCAATGAGCAAGAATGTAACGCTACCATTTATCTAAAAAAGAAATTACACTAAATCACAAAACTAACCTAACTACAGTACATTGCAATAGGGGGTGGCAAATTAAAAAAATTAAGTGAAGGGAGTTTACAGTTTCTTTGGTGACTATTTCCTTAAAGTGGAGAACTCACTTCTGTCCACCCTGTTTGCACATCCGTATTAATTTGTGATGAAATACAAAAGGCAAGGGAGACTATGGGTTATGACATATCTCGGGTTCAATTACAATCAAAGCATTAGTTCCGGGGGACAAAAATGATCTTGTAAACTTCATTAAAATCGTACGATCAAAGCCTGTTTTATTTCAGTCTTGATCTGCAGGAGTTAAATCGATGACAGTCCAGCCCCCTGGGCACCACATCATTGCCATTGTTCCTATACAAGTTGTAGTTGGCCCTCACGCTAGACCGATACCTAAGGGACCGGCTGTTAGCACGTCCTTAGTGGCGCCGGATGCTCAATCGATTTGAGGTCAACGAGGTCAAGCTCTCCTGAACACATTGAGGTGTCCGTGTTTGTTATGTCCCATGATGCCATGCTGCCAATTGTTCCGTTAAAAGGGGGAGAGTGTACGATGGAATGGAGAACGTTGACCCGGAAACTGGGAGGTCGTTCAAAGTTCTCAACATTTTCAAGATTGCTAAGTAAGAGTCCTACTTTCCAAGACCCCCCGCACCCGAATTATTACTAATCAATATTAACTTCCTACTCTATTTTTGCACCAAGGTGCTCCAGACCAGCAGTGTCTGTTCAGTGCGGAGCTTCAAGAGTGTCATATCACTTATCCAGATAACCTTATAATTTATACCACCAGGTCGACTTACTTAGAATATGCCGACTTGTCCTGATATCTTATCCCACCAAGAGGACTTGCCGAAAATAATATGTCGAGTTGTCCTGATAATTTGTCTCACCAAGAGGACTTACTGAAACTCGGATGTCGACTTGTCCTGTTAATTTATCTCACCAAGACGACTGACTGAAACTCAATATGGTGAGTCGACTTCTAAGGTTTCAATAAGTCGTCTTGAAAAGGCGACTGTGTTACGACAAGTCGAATTATTCTATAAAATAAAGTCAACTTTTGGCCAGAAGAATAATTTACATGGTTATCTGGATAAGTGGTATCCATGTTGACTTCTTCTTTTTGCAAAGTTGATTATTTCAAAGACGAGAATCTACTGAGTGCTCCTGTGATTTTCTTGCTATGTGATGGTTGGGGGTTTTTTTTCTCAACCATCTTGGATCATTTTGACAAACATGGAACTCCGTTTTCAACTTCGTTTTCAACCCCGTTTTTAAATAAATGATTACATTGCTACGTTTTACAATGGTTGTCGAATTTCCAACTCTGTATAAGGGACCAAAGACTCACCGGTTACGCATTGGACCCCATGAACAAATTAAAAGAGCCATTGATGACCAGCACACATGCCTCTGGACGACAGACCTATGTGCCCAATTGGCCTTATACTGCGACAAGTATTCGATTAACTTAAACTGGGGGAGATTCCGTATAAAATAATCATCGAAATAAGTTAAATTATTACATCACAGCTAATTGGACCTAGGTATAATAAAATAGAGGAAAGAATGTGATCTCTAAATATATGTTCAAGATATATGGAAGGATAATTAGTGAAAAGTCATTTCTGCTTTAAGTTTTGCTTTTATTATTGGGTGTCTGCTGATTTAACATCACAGTGGTAGATATCTTGGTTTGGGCAGATGGTTGTGATGAATGTGCTTCGTGAAATCACAATGCAGCTCTAGATTTTCCCTCGCCAACTTTTGCACTGTGCAAAGTTGACAGCAAAATTTATCATTTCAAGGAATAGATTAAAGAAATAAAGAACTTGAAGTGTATTTGTTCATGGTTTAAAGCGTGTAAAAGGCTCTCTTGCACCAACAAAACAAATATATTATATTTTATGACGTTGGAAACAGAAAAGGGTTGACAATTTAAACAAACAAATCCGACCACAGCGGCTATATAACTCCAAGTCTTCAGTCATTTTCCTTTACATGTAGACCGAAACGTACTACTGTGTCGTGGCTGTTTGCCAGAGTAAAACAACCTCTTGTGTGTATTCTATCTTTTTTGTCAACGAATTCAAAGCACGTATTCCGCCGCCAAATCCCTACTTTCTGCGTCTCGGTTTGAAGAAAGCCCACATCCATTTCAATATACACCACATTGTGAAAATATGAAATCAGTTTTCTTTTCTTTCCGTTGGGTACCATTGACAATGACATTCGTCATATGAACTGATCGATTCATGCAATAATTATTTAGAAGAGCTCGCGGCACCTTTCGTAAGTCAGCACTTTCTTTTGTGGCCTTTTTTGAGTTGTTGCAAAATGGGACGCCGATCAAAACTCGCTGTAAATTTGGCGGCTATTTTTTAATGTTAAGGTCATTGGCCTTTCCTCCTTGTTAATATCCTTTTAAAAAAACAAGCATGACCAAAATGAGATGTATAAGCCTAAACCGTAGAAATTGTCGATATACCTCATTTCGATTGCAAAACAAAGGCTGACAAATGGTTTAAGTGTAGTGTTAACAAAATTCAGGCATATAATATATTTTTTTCTGAAACTCCGTAAGTTTATTGCAGTTTTCGTGCATCGTGCAACCCGTTTATTTTTTTCATCGGCTAGCTCACCAGCTTGGAAATTGTGACTGACATTCAGCTTAATTAATCTACATATTAAAAACAAACAGACAGTGAAATATTTCAGGCCCTCGGTAATGGTTTCACATGGGTAGTAGGGGGGCCTTGCATCTAACCAAAAGTGGTTTACAATGAGCTTTGAGGTATGAACCGCAAGAAGTTAAGTAAGTCTTGTCCATTTCATCGTGGATTACCGGCCCCACACTCCCACTGATTGAAGTGTATAATGGTGGGTGGTAAATAGGCTCTTCCACTTTCACACGAAATAATTGCAACAGACACCGACAAAAAAAAAACCACAAAGGACTCACCGCAATTGAAAATCATTCAGAAGTGGAATTGCAGGTCATACACTCATTTTCTGCGTATAGTAGTTGGACCTCCATGAGAATCAGTTATTGACTAAGTCATTATTGAAGCTAGAGACATCTTCATGCGAAGCGAAGGCTAACAGACAAAGATCAGATATATATTTATGATCATAAGTCTGGCCAGGCATTCCATTTCAAGGCCATACGCATTGAAACAGGTCTTGTAACAAACACCGTGTATATTGCCCACTTCTTCGGCCTCTTTCCAACCAATGAGTTTGTTCCAAAAGGTTAATTGCACCTCTTGTGACGATTGTCCTTATTTTACAACAAACCATATTGCGATTTTGCAAGGTAAATCACTGCTCCCCAAATCGGAAGAACTTCAATGTAAGATAAAGTTGACCGTACAAGACCTGAACTCTACCCTTTGATACCGACTTTTTGAACACACCATATGAACTCCTGAATTCGCACGTCTTCTAGCCCTCGTTCCAACAATCCCACCCGTAGGCCAACATTTACAAAGTTAAATCTTGTTTTATGTAAAGGTGACTACTTGGTTAGCTATTAAAGTGTTCCAAGCACAAAGCAAATCGAGATCATTGACGGGAAGTGAATGGTTCTACCCCCGTCTTAAGGTCAGGTAAAGAAAAGGTTTACACGATAACGGCTAAGATTAAGCACCGACCAGAGGCGAGACTTACCCTTAGTTGTTTAAGGGGGACGTATGTCGGTTTGCAACGGGGAAATGTGTCGGTGCTACTTTGGGTCGGTCAAAAGGGTGTTTGACAGTAAAGTCCGACGGCAGGGTGGGCAAAAGGTAGAACACAGCTGATTTAAAAGCCATTATATACTTCCGACTTGGCGGTTTATCTGAGCAGAAAATCATTGGCCTTTAGTCACATGTTTCTGTGAAATGTGCTGGTTCAGTTTACAGGATGGAAGGTGCTGGAAAAGCATGGAGAAGGGGGCAGCGAACGAATATAAATGCTCTAAAAGTTTGAGTCAGGCGCCATTAAGTTCTCGTGTGCTTCAAATTTTGTTTAGATTGTTGCGATAGTGAAACGTACATTGATGTACCATGGCGGGCCTTGAAAGTGCCTGGCTTCTGTGGTCAACCGGTTGTACCGGTGAACTGTTGGTGGAGTGATGTACAAGATTCATTTATTTCAATGATTGTTGTATATCGAGTCTCAGCAGATAAGTTGGAATGTTTTATTACGTAATTCAATACTTTTCGCAGTATAAAACAACAGAGGCGTATGTGCCGGTCATCATGGCACTTTGACTTTGTTCATAGGGTGGAATGTGTTACCGGTTGGTCCGTTACTTAAGTTGGAGATTTGTCAACCATTGTAAATTGTAGCAATGTAATAAATTAATTGAATACAGAGTTGTTGCGCCTTCTTCTGCATCAAGTTGGTTATTATGATCCTGGTTAAAAACATTTTTTTAAATTACAGCTGGAGGTATGCGATTGACAACCCAAACCCTTGGTTTTCTAGGTGCAAACACCACACTGACCGGTTCCAGGCTCACCCATTTGGGAAAGGGAACCTATTTTTAAGGGAACTTTGTTGTAAGTCGGCTCCTTTTGGGCTACTATACTTCTCCAACGGCTATGCGTTTGTCGTTGGTGTCGATGTTTTAAACTGTTTTCTAGTAGTGAATGTAAACTGACTTTTCAAATCTGTACGCATTCCCTGGATACGGTTATTAGCTGTGTTTCGTAAGTTGTTATTACTGGAATTCTGATTGAACGATAAGAAAGGTATTTACATGTTGGGGGAAAATAGGGACTGGGTCTTTTCAAATGTTTTTATCAAAATCCCTGTACCAGCCTCAATAGAAGGTACATATTACGTTTACAAAGTTTGTTGTCGTTTTTTTTCCAGTCGTAAAGTAAGCTCTGTTCGGGCCATATTGGTGCAGTAAAAAAAAGCTGTAATAAAAAAAGTGAAGTAAACAGTTTTTCACTAGAAATCCGTCTCCAAAAGAAAGTTGCAAAGCTAAGCGGTATAGCTTAACAACAGGTATGCTCATAAAACTACTTCAGCTCACATCAAGGTCGTCAATGCGTTAAATCATAAACTTCAAATTGAATAATTAACTGTACGATCTTGCATATGCTTAGAATCTTGTTTAATTTTATTTGCCATAAAATGCCATGAATAACTTTGTGGACACTAACACATTTTGTCAAGTTCAACTCGGGGATACATGGTCGAGTTTTATGCGCAGTGTATATGCCACTGAAGCGCAGACGTAAATTTTTACACAAACAATTTGTAAATCACGGATGATGCTAACTGAGCCTGACAACAGCACAATCGGTCTACTGCGGCTGCGTGGGATGCTGGCGACGAGCTTGGATTAAACACTTTCATTTGCGATGAAGAATGAAAACTCTGTGAAAAATATTGCTTTGTCATTATATTTGTTCCAACTCAGTTACTTTGGAGTTACAAGTGACATTTGATGCCCGTGGAAAGGTCAACTGATGTGGACCTCAGATTAGCTCTGGTGGATGTTCTGGAGCTAAAATCAGCCCATTTAGTTCAAAATGTTCTGAACCTATTTCTTACATGAGTGAGTAATTACACTCATTTCTAAAAACAACAACATCAAACTTTATAGAAATGATTGTTCTGCGGGTACAAGCAAATGCTAACAAATTATACACAGAACGGGGGAAATCGCAAGCTCACATCAGTCCTGAACTTAGAATAACCTTCTTCGGGTTTACACCCCCCTTGTAGTCTTAACAATAAAATTGGTAAACAGAATTAAATAAAATACGTTCAGTTCAAATAAAATCCAAATCAGATTTTATGGACGTCAATAGCTATTGGAACGCAATATTCGTGAAAGAAAGTGAACGTGTGTATCGTATAGGAAATGTCTCCGACCCCTAGACAAAAGTTCAAAGTTTAAAGTTCTACTGTGAGTTAGATTTATTGTATAATGATTGATAGATAACGCCATGGTGTTTCCCGGAACCTACCTTCTGAATAAAATATTGCATTACTTTTTTAAATACTCCGGAAACGACTATTCCTTTTTATTTGTAACTATATAAGGAAGTCATTTCAATCAAAATGAAATCAAAATGTGCATTTAATATTGAATCTTTTTTTAACTAAACTGTATTTCTCCGATAATTAATGGTGTGTGTGTTTAATAGTTGAAAATATCTTGTAAGTTTGCCAAACTCGTTGGTTATAATTTATAACAGCACGAAATATGGACCTCTCGATTCTCTGTATAATTTATTAATATCATTTGTTCTGCTAATCGAAGCTATAGTTGTTCGTTCGGATCAGGTTTCTCGGGGGCAATCAAGGGGCAGGAAAAACGGGGGTAATAAATCGGTGTAATAAAACGCGGCCATCGGCGAGTCACTTGATGTTAATCACGGTTATGCAGGTTCGACATGTGACACACTTACATATGTAATTTCCTTCGATATGAATCTACAACAATTCCGATTTCATTTTTGGCTTAGATTGTTATCTTTGAGCTGGCCGCTCGCATTTTACAATTAAATACACATGGGGTATAACGGTGTAGGGCCGAGTTTAACGGGAGTTAAATTGAGGGTTCGGGGGACGTGTGTCAAATGGATTGGATGAAATGCAATTCAAATAGATCTGTAGCTGATTGTGCGGAGATTTCAACCTGAGGAAGGGCCTTTTGAGTTGATATTGGGGCTTACAATGGGCAAAGTTTGTCAATTTCACTATTCTTATTTTCACTGTCACTAGTGGGGAAAACTCCAATAGACGATTTTCACCCTCTCTTTATAGATTGCGCTCTTTTGTAAAATGAAATTATGAAAGTCGTTTCCTTTTCCATACCGGTATGTAAAACAAAACGTGACAGGTTTTCCAAGAGAGACTTTTACCATAAACTTTTCGTGGTCAACAGACGCCCGTTGATTGGTTCATTTGAAGCTATTAATAAGCAAATGAGCAACGATCGTCATCGAATATCAATGACATTGCTCAAGATTGGTTGAATCACGTGGTTGAAACCGATGAACTCCTGCGCGGGCCCAAGTAGCTCCCTTCCCCGGATGGGAATTACATTAAGATTCCGCATCTCACAAAAATGTAATCTTCCCCGAGGGGTGGGTCGCACCAGGGAATTTGAACTGGGTCAAAAGTTTGCTCCGATGCTGACTTGGGCGCATTCTGTGAATAATGGTCCGAACAAGTAGCCTGAAATAAAGAGGAAAATATGGGGAAAATTGGGTCACAACTTGTTTGAACTTGAGTGATTTTGACAAAACCTGAAGGAGTTGTTGACTTTCCCGGTGACAGTGAGGGACAGATAGCCCGAACTATCGGCCCAGCGTCATATGTCACAACACACCACTCCAAAAGGTGTAGGCCCCAGCGTGTTTATGCCAGGGGTTGATCTTGACTTCAATTTCAGGGTATTTTAAGGTCCATGGCGGCAGTGCACGGCAAGAACTTTTATTATCTAGATGGGAGCGAAAGTGCAACTTGGGGAAAAAAAATCTATTAGACCGAGATTTCTCCCCGGGCTAGTTCTGTCTGCTTTAAGACTTATCTGGGGTTACACTTGGATATATGAGATCATCCCAGTGTGTGTTTGTCGAAGGAATTCCATGCGATTGACAAACGAAATGGAGACAGAGCGTAACTGAGGGGCGGGGCCACAAACCGTACGCTCAGGGGGTTGACTCCAAGCGGTAAATTCCTCCCAGGGTGGTCGGTTGTTAAGTTCTTGTTCACAAGGTTTTTTTTTCAGAGGTGTCGCTTGAAAGGGACTACTCGATTACAATAAATAAACATTGTTTGATATTTTTTCAAACATGGACTTGGGGAATATAAATACCTGTACCCAAAACATATCCAGTGCCGGTAACATTGTGCCCCTCCCCAGCCCTCCGCATGCGTTCCGCACCTCTCGACACAACAACTGACCCAGTTTGTATATTGAAGGTATTAAGCTGTTTGATCTGATTTTGTCGAAAACTTGTAAATATTCTAGCTTTAAGATCTTGTGTCACACCACATTCTAACCGATGCTGTATTCCACTGACAGTCTCGTGGTCTGTTCCAAATGCTCTTGGTCTGTTTATGACAGTCCGCATTCCTTACTGTTCTAATGTCTTGTGACATTTTCGCATACCAGATTCCTCTACCTCCATTGTTGTTTTGATAACGAGAGCATGAACTTGACGTATATCTCAATACATGTCCACACGTCCTCGTCTGGTCTTCTGCCAGCAACATTCACTTCACCCCATGATTTTCCCAACATAGAACAATATTATTCCAGTAGACAAACAAACACAGATATGTGTTGACTACCTGGGCGCCCAGGCCAAACAGAAAAATGCATTTTATCCGGGATATATAATACGATCCAATGACCAGGGGACAAGAACATGAGCGAACATGAGGCAGACACATGCAGATTTTTACCCCAGGGGTATCAAAGCTCAGGTAGATTAAGGTATGAGGGGTCGGGGTCGCGTTAACTCCTGCCCTGGGTTGAGAACGAGGACAGACAAATGCACGTTTTACTTTTTCATACATGGACTCTACTCCTTTCTCTCTGAGGTGTTTTCGATGTCGTTTCCGACCTTTTTTTTTCGAGGACAGATCAAAATAATCTTAGATTTGCACGAGTGGAAAGGATAATGTTATTTCTGGGAGCGGCACGGTCCAATACATGTGGATTGCGTTTGAGTTAAACTGGAGGAGAGCGGTGTTCCTTCGCACACGGTTGATTAGAGACGGGGGTCCAGACACGCCCAACTGACACTTGCAATTATGCTTTACCGTTCAATCCATATTCTATTGGGATGACTTTAATTGCCAATGAATGCTTGCAATGTATAGGGAATTCAAGCTGCAAGCATTTCAGTATTTCGCAAGGAGGATGGTTTTCATGGGGGCTGGTTTTTTTTTTTTAGACTTATGTCGAGGCGTACTTTACTCATTGCGAGAGTCGTGTTCGAGGGCGCAATCTGGGTAGGGGATGTTCGTAGTACAATTCTCTCCATCTATCTTGAATTAAGACTAATAATGATCAACCCTAAACATATACTAATCTTTACAAAAACATTCCTTGCGGTTTAAGACGTCTAACTCAACACTAAAAGGACATTGCCTATGCTTCGAATCCTCCCACATTCCCCGAATTCCCAGATAGACATTGAATAAACTCGATTGAGTACGAAGTACAGTAACCAATAGATTCTACAAATTATGTTACACCCTTTCACGGTTTTCTTTTTAATTTGAGTGTATATTACTATCGTCGACCAGTATAGGACACGGTATAGACATCGATCACGTCAAACATCCAAGTGACAGAATGAAGAGAAAAAAACATCACATTTTCTATATGGTTTTGTCCATGCCGTGACAGGAATTCCTATGAAACGTGCATAATTCTGTGCAGTGGTGTAGACCAAGGAAGTCGAGTTAAGTAAACAAGCACTTCATTATGTTTTGACCCCAAAAAAAATTTATCGAAAAAAATAATTACCTAAAGTCAGTGGCTTGTTACCAAAGATTCAACAGTGTCACGTTCAGCAAACGTAAACCTGGCCTATTCAAAAAAATAGAACCTTTGTTAAACTGAGTTGAAAGTATTTCTGTGGACCAAGTTCGACTATTATTGTAAAGGTTGCGTCATGAGAAACATAAACTATAATTTGTTATCCCGTTTCGACTGGAAAGAAATTTTCCAAACGCTCCAGTAAATTTAATCCCATAGACATTGTGTGTTAAGCAACCAGGCCTTAACTAGCAGCCTAAGTCCCCAAATGTGGCCCATCGAAACAATGTTGATTATTTGTTGATGGGTTCTTCTCAAACAGCTCAGTTTGATGGAGTCCCTGTGACCTAAACTGACATTTTCACATTTTGTTTTTCTCTAGTCTCCAGTTAGTTTGCTTTTTGGATCGTAAACCAGGAAAACGCCTGGAGGCAACGCGGGCAAAGACATAAATTGGGGCGAGTACGGAGGGCTATTTTAATGTATCGAACCACTCATTTGGGCCTTTTTTGTTTCCCATTTGGGAGAGGTTCTTAGCGGGGAGTGCCACCGCGGCCACCCCAACCCCCATGGTAAAGCCACTGTTAAATATTGTAAACAGTTCTCGTCAAGTTTACACCTTAAATGAAGACTTGGAAGTCTTGGAAGCCAAGAAGACTTGGCTGATCAATTTAAAAATGTCATCAAATGGTGCCACCTGGATGTTTTGAATTGGACACCCCCCCCCCAAACCAATGAAAATGTCTGGTTATGCCACTGAACATCCTATAGCACTGATATTTATTGGCCAATACACGAGTGCCATCAGATAACTGTCACGTTCTCTTTGATTTAGTGTAGCAATTAACGATCTGCTGAAATGCCCTGTTTATTCTATTCACAAGGAACGTTATATCAGAAGTTTGTGCCTGAAAATATAAAGTGTTAATAGATAGCCTGCATCAGATGTTCCGCTAGTTGTCCACAATAGTAATACACACCAAGCGATACCGTATTCAACACCTAACCCCAACCCGCAGTATTAAACTGTTGTTCCGGGAGGATTGATTTTGAAGGTCGAGTTCTCCCAAACTTGGTCTGGCTATGCATCCACTTGCTGTCGTTTCAAAACAGCAAAATCATTAAGTGCACAAATAAATTACACCCCCATCAGCCTACGGGTCAATGATCCGACGTTATGCGAATAAAGGTCACCATAATATCACAAGAAAACTCCAGGGAAAGGAAAATATGACCAGAAAAGTACTATGGCCGTTTACTGGCTCGTCACCCGCCCCCCCCCCCCCCAACACACACACACCCGTGATTTCACGCACTGACTGGAGAGCACGACTAACCCATTAGCGAAATTGATTTCAAAAAGAACGACAGTCGTCATTTACTGATCGACGTTGCCGCCAAGTCACGAAGCCTGTCCGGCTGAGCTGAAATTCCTCATCAATTTCACATCTTTGTTTTTTCCCCCACCACACCATTTGTATGAACAACGATGGGCCCACTGTCCTCAAAACTGTCGTATTAACTTATTTAAGAATTCATCAAAAAAAAGTACAAGGGAACAATTTTTAGGGTGACTGCTCTCGATGTTCGGTCGGTCGGGCTAACGGAAAAACCTACCGAAAGACACCGATGGTAAGGAAACTTTCAAAATCAGACGACATTTTCAACGCAACTGTTCTCTTTTCATGTCAAGCATCAATGAAACCTTGAAATCGTGACCCGAATAACAAGGCCTATACGCGCAAAATCTGCAAGTGCCAGTTTTAGCCTTCACTGAATGCGAGTATAGATAACACTTTTCTGGTGAAGATCACGGGACGAAGCGGGAACATCCCAATCAGGCCACGGGATGTTAGAGCAGTGTTGACGGCCAAAGATTACCCGTCAATGCCACTCAGCAATCGGGACGCTGGGTATAACAAATTCAAAGCAAAGCAATTCTCGTGGAAGGAATTGCCAATTTTGGCAGTATTTTCCATGAGGTTGTGTAACCCCTGTACTGCACTTTTAAGGGTTATCAACACAGGCTTATAAGTAAACGTCCAAATGAATATGATGTTAAGAGAAACACTTGACCTTGTCCCATTCAAGATGGTGTTTGGCAGTAGCCCCGCTCTCCCCTCCACCACTATCACTTTCATGAGTTTTTGGAATAATATTTTGAAGCCCCCCCCCCCCGCCGTACTTGTAAACCAAACAAAATTTTGCAACTTCACCGAAGCTATATTTATATATACATTCTCCCGGTCACTTCCGTAATTGTTGTCATAAATAATATGACATTCTTGCAAATAGTTCCCAAAAGGTCGATGCCTCTGAAGAAGTCAAGGCCGAGCATGTCATTGGAACAACATCCAGGGGGCACGGGCTAATGTTTCAATTTTGATTACCATGCACCTGTGATAGAGTAATTGCTCCTTTCAAAGTCGTGCTAGGTCCCCAGGTTTCATTTTACTAGAAAACTTTTCGGGTTTGTTTTCCCCCTCGCAACGCGGCGAGGACTTATTTCTAGACGAAATGTTACAAATTGCGGAGACAGGTGAGCAGTTATGTGACATTTATGTGACGTTTATGTGACAATTGAGGGAGTCATTTCTAAAATGTTTATTTTTAAAATAAAAAAAGTGACCTCGACCCTTTCTTGAAGAAATTGTTGTTTGAAGAACGAAATAGCTGTTGTAAACTGCTCACCAAACCAACTAAAATGACCTGTGGTATAAATGCGGGAAAAGTTCGATTAGCCTCACGTGTCGACCCCACAGAAGGGTCTTTGCTTTGAGAACGACTCGTAGGGTCGAAAGGTGTAGGCTTTATCCCACTTGTGGCAATTTTTGTTTACGGGCATTTTATGATAAAAGTTTTGTAATACTATGACGGCATAATGTGACGACATAGCTTTTGTTGCATTCAGTCGTTAGATTACAAGGAATTTGAACACATAATTATTCATGTGAAGCTTTGCTTCAACCCTAACGTACAAACCAAACCAAAGGTATAATGAGTTTGATTTACATTAATTAAAGTTAAAAAGACACAGGCCCATATGTTATAAAACATGCTCTATCTAAAGATCGAACGTTGTCTTTCGATCCAATCCAACCCCGACATACTTTGCCTTTCACCTCTGTAGACCCCCGGTTCAAATCCCACCTCAGACCGGAGCTCGTGTGTATTGGGTTCAGTCCCTATACTTGAGTGCGTGGATTCTCCCCATTATAGGTTTTCTTCCAACATCTAAAACTGAACATTTCTTCATCGACTCATAGTCATTATGTTGTTTGCGCTAAGTAGCTGTTAGATGTGTAGAACAAGAAATAAATTCTCGTAAGAACAATAATAGGCATAAGTTGCTTACACTATATTACTACCTCTATTCATTTGGGCATTAAGCATTCCTGAGATATCCTCAACTCCTTATGCAGCACCGGCAGCCATGAAGAAACATTCTATAGTTTCAGTGCCAATAAAGATATTTTAATGTAATTCATCTGGAGCATTCATGCAACATTACACGTACGCTGTCGCGTTGATTCATAACTGATCATCCGAGTTATGCAAACATTCGATTAGCGACTGCACATAAATCAAAAAGGTGATTAGTTTTTTTGAAAACACTCGTGTTGATTCATGTTCGTTGAACCATGTTTGATCCATAGTTGTTATGAATAACCGGAAGTGACGGGGCTGCATTCTCAACGTCAGCATCTTATCCCATAAGACATTGACTGTTTGTCTGGCACACTCACAGAAAGGGGCCACTTTTGGGGTGATGTTCACTGGTACCAATTCCCCAACCACCCTACCCGCACCAACTGTTTGGGTATCTCCTTCTAAGTAAGGCTCGAAGCGTTGCACGGTGTGGGACGTGACAGCAATCTACACTTCTTGGTGGTTCTGAGAAGAACCAATGGTGGGAAAGTCTCGTCGTTTCGAACAGTGTGCTCTATTGGTCTTCAGGGGAATGCTGGTCAAAATAATGGTTAGGAACAGCCACATATCATTACATAGTTATCACCAATAACTAGTTTGATCTCACCTTCCTTTACTCTGTGTCAACTTTAATTTTTCACTCTCTTGTAGCCTTCTCTCTGTTGCCCTTCCTATATATCTCAATCATCGAATAATGTATTGTGAATTTCGAAACCCTAATCCCAAAGATTTGATTGCTATACTCTCGTTGGTGCCTCAAAGGGTACTCGGAAAACCTTGTACAGATTGCAATTACGGAAACCCTTCCGGTAGAAGAGATTAGCATTAAAGCCCAAAAGTGGGCTTAATGCGTAACTGATCCACCCAATCAAGTGGGTTTTATGCCAATTTGTATACAAATCCGTCAATGAGCTCGCGGTTCATTCTGCACATGTAACTTGAAATTAAGTCGACGTGCCAAAAGCGGTCGAAATGTTAACGAAAGTGTTCCTTCAATTTTATATAATGAGAGGCTCGGTGTAGTATGGTTTAATATTAATTCTGTTTATGATCTAAGACATGAATCTTCGAAGTGACCGATCGGTATACTTTATATAGGTATGGTCCAAAGGTATTTTGAGGGGGGAACTGACGTTTATTCAGAACTTAAAATAGTTTTACTTTCAAACGGAAAAACAAGCAAACAAACTTTCAGATCGGCTCAGCATTTCCATCAGTAGTTTTGTGAAATATCAAAGTCGGTCTTTAATGATGTGACTTAATAGGGGTATGTAGTGTACAATGTTCATTGAAACATTAACCACCACCAGACAACTATTATTAAGTATTCTATTCAGCAATAGTCTAGGATACGGTCATATAGCGTCTAGCGGTCGGGTAAATGGGGAGGGGTGTCATACCACGAGACGCCATCCCCCGTACCCCAAGGGGATAAAGCTCGGTTATCATTATGACCACTCAAAAGCAAATATTTACCCTTGGTGAGAAAGTGTCGCTTCTTCACAAACACAACGTTTGTGTGGACACAGAATCAAACTATAGGAGTCTCAAAATGGTCCCCACAAGGTGTGGGTTTAGACCCTATGGACATCTTCTTTTGGAGCCGGTGATTCTGGCTCACCTCCAGGTTACAAAGTGTCACCCTAATCGCTCGGACAGGTCAGTTTGTTTGTAACAGCCGAACATCTTTCGAAACTTTCGGTGTTTTGTTTGTTGTGACAGACACCAGACAAGTGGTCTCCTAACTACCGCGTATTTTTTGTTGGATGTCTCGATGGTAAATTAAGATGAAGGCTCTCATTACACAAGGACATTCATGTAGGAGTAATTCCGAGCTAAGATCAAACTATAAAAGAGTGGAAGGAATTAAGTGGTGGAACCCGACATCCTAAGTAGTTATTCCACCAAAAATGTTAACTCCGGGGAAAAAAAAGTCAAATAAGAGCTCGAAATGGATCGACGGACAATGATCCAATTGAACTTTTACGAGTGAATAAAATAATTAGAGCCTACCGTTTCTTTGGTTTAACATGATTGACTTGCCCACTTTGCACACGTGTCTTGATCCGTGGATTTCTTTACATAATATAATATTTACGAAAGGGATGCTACTGCTTTAAGGCTCCGTGTGTACTCCAAGGGGGCAGGAGGAAGTAAACCCGACCCCAACTTCCCGGTATTGCCTCAATCATTTTCAAGATGCAATTACAAGGACAGGGGGACAGTCCAGGGTGGAAGGTCCACACGGGTTCTCCTCCTCCAATCAGATAGGAAATTACAAACGACATGTCTGAGGAGGTCCTACCTGATTGAGTAAATCAAGCTGACAAAAACAATGTCAAAATCGGAATAGTCTATACGCGTTCACGACACGGCGAATTAGATCAGTCTCGTTGATAAATTACTGGCTATAGTAAATTAATTCAGTTAATTGAGAAGGGGTACGTGAAAAATAGCCCAATAGGTCCACACACTTTGTCCATACAATGAGCAAGGTAAATTTAATAAGCCAATGTTGCGACTGTGCTTTTCATCTTTAATGACTTCTGACAGTTGTAACTAACATGTTTCAGATGTGTATATAAACACTTTATTGATTGTTGTTTTGAAGGCGAATGCAGAAAAATAAAAACGCACAACTTCCGTAAAGTCAGTCTGCCAACAGATGTAATTTACATTTATACCCACACTTATTTCAGCGATTTTAAACAAACTGGTGTACAATTGTTTACTTGTAACTATAGGGCAATGTTGTGCACACCAACCAAACCATTGTTTTGGTTGTTTTATTGTTAGCGTTACAATATTATTTTACACAAATGAATGTACGTCGGCCAAACTGTTGGCTGATTTTTAACAGGTATTTTTCGCTGCAGTTTTAAACGGCACCTTAATTGGCTCAATTGGACTGGAAATTTATCAAATTGCCCCAAAAGGGGGTCGTTAATGGTGTTGGTGTCGGGTTGGGACTCTATCAGTCAGTTGTGATTTATTTAACAACCGCACGCTATGGGCTAGAAGGGTTTCAGCAGTCTGGCCGTTCCAACTTAGTAATAGTATAAGGTTGCTTTATGCTTCAACATGGAAACAAGATCGGCAAAGTCTTGGTGTATTTGTTTCACCTTGGGTTAATCTGGGAGCCCGTGTATTGATGGATATAGCTGTTGTTTTTCTCACGGTTTTATTTTGCGTTTGTTTTTCAGAAGACCTGTGGTATTCAAAATGAGCTTCACTCCTGATGCGCACATTTAAGAATAAATTAATTGCTTTCGTTTGCCTTTATGTAGTATTGTGGTTTTATTTTAACAAGACTTTGTCTTGACAATCTTCACTAAAATATTTGTAAGGGATAATGAACAAGGAAAACAACTTGTTACTCAAATAATATTTGGGAGAAAATATGTAAACCTTTATTTGTTACGAACAATTATTTTCCTTTATGCAAGGTCGGTGGTATGAGTGGGTCCTTCGCCGCCCTTTACAACACATCCCCCACTACACCCGTAGATGAGTTCGATATAAGTTCACCAAAAAACCTCAGAAAACCGGCAAAACTTCAAAGTGTGACCACTGATCTTCTCGTGAAATTGTTAATAGGCATTCGCGACGTCCTTCCAATGGCTGAAACAACACGGCCTGCTGAGAAAGAAAATTGCAGTGCAGCTGCCTTGCCGAACAACGGCATGTTTAACGCACACAAATTACATGTTTACATGTTTCCCAGAAACAGCAAGAGGTGTTGTCTCAGGAAACCTGATGAGCTTGAAGTGATAGTGTCTCAGTTCTGAGGTGACTGAGGTCAAGGATGCAGGTTAAGTCTGGTATACTGACAGAGGGCGCCCTACTCGGACTAGGGCTTCCGTTTGAGTATGTCCGTGGCCGCAGTGCACTCACAGTGAACTTTCAAGCTTCCTATGTCCGTAGAAGCAGGCATTGCAAAATGCTTCTTTTCAGTTGTTGAACATATAAAGGTCAATTTATGCTCCGGGAACCTAATGTTTCGTTTCATAAATGGGTTAAAAAGTAACTGACATATGATGCGCATGTCTGTTCAATGTCGCCAGCCGTCAGCCCGGGAAGTCGTCCTTTTTGAAATGGAAAAAAAGTGGAAAAACATAATTAAAAGTCGGTGATAAGCTGTAAGGTGGGCACAGCTGATAAGGCTCGAGTAACACGCACGGTACAGAGGAGCACCATTGGAACATCATTCATCAAAGCCAACAATCGGGAGACATTTCTAATTTACCAATTTGCCTAAAAAAAATAAACAGCTGACGTTGATATCGGATTTTCATTAAGCAGGCATGTATCCCCAATCCTGTTTTTGAGACTACAGCGTCACCAGACCTTGTTAAATCACGCAATAAAAGTTTATGCTCAGCAACGATCCAACACTCTTAGTCTTATTTTGACATTATTCAATCTCTACTCTAATTTGTTTTCCCCACAGAAACAACATTTTGAAACACACTTTCGGAAAACATAGCATTGCAAAAGGCGCCATTAAAACCCGTGGGACCAAGGAATTGTGCTTGGGTTTTAATTGATAACAAAAGGTCATCTAGAAGTCTGTCGTTGGAGTTTGACATACGGTGGAAGTTATAACCCCAATGGAGGTCAGGAAAAACGGATGGGCTCGATATCCCCCGGATGAGGTAATATCTATTATTAGCTCCTTTGTGATTAGGTATCCCTGGATGGGGGGAATCCCCAATTTAAATCCCAGACTTGACATTAGAAGAGCATTAGTGTTGGACATTTATGTTATTCGTGGCAGGAGAGTAACTGCACATCAACGAATAATGTGCTAAAATAATCAGGATCACAAAACATGTTTACAACCGTTACGTTATCTTCAAACACAGAGGGCGCTCTATCATTCCACCGTAATAAGGTTCAGCCTTTTCCATACAATACTCAGGGACTCATTATCATGCAATACAATTTATTGTCCAATTCTCTTAAAACTAAGAGTAAGTGGATACATTGGTAAGCCCAACCAACGGTGCATGTTTTGGCATGTGTATACGACCGTTCAAATGTGGATATGAACAATGGTGCTATCCGGTAATCAGTAAGGTCAACGTCATCCACATTGCATAACACGATAATTTCTACCCCAAGTAATTACCAATAATAGAGGCTCAGTTTGAACGTAACCCATAGAGGTTTTCTTATTGGGTTTGATTGGAACAATGGCTACATCATCGGGAAAAAAACTGACCGAAATGCTGTATGTTTTCTTTTAAACACTTTCACTGTTTTTAGTTACCAAAACGTGTTTGACTTGTAGTGTTGAGTGTGTAACATTTAACAAGGTTTGTACGTGAATGCCAATATAATTATAGGTAGACTGTTAATATAGGTTTTTAATAAAGGTTATCTACAAAGGTCACGTACACATACGTGGTATATCCCAACTCAATAATTGACTGGACATTTATAGCAAATTTGAGGCAGTGGTGTGAAAGGGTTAAACTCGACACTTTAGCTGCCTAGAGTTAGTGAGCCAGGGCCTTATCTCACCTTCCGACATTTTGAAAGTGAGAAAAACTAAACTTGTGGATCCAACCACTGTATAAAACTCTTTGGGGGAGGTGTTGGTACTGAGAGAACCGGTGTGGTTTCAACGTTTCAAACAGTATAGGCTATGGTCTATACGGCCGCTCTTCTTTAGAAGAGTATGCTAGTATATCGATTCCACATCGTTCTTTTTAGAACCGCCACTTCTCCCAAGAGTTGTATACATCATGGTATGTATAGGTACCCGCAAGTTTACTACACTCATCATGCAATGCTTCAAACATCACTTTGAAGGAGCGAACTCCCCCTATAGCTACCAATCTGATCACCATAAATGCGTTCATCAGAACGGAAAACGACGTAATGAAATTCACATGGAAGGAAAAGGGTACAGGCGAAACTTTCGCTTTGTTGTAAGGCGCAACCGGGTAGGGTGCTTACTACACCGTTTTCATGACTAGGCACTGCAGGAGCCTGCAGGCTCATCACACATGCTGACTAGAAACATTTTTCACCCATAGCCAAAGGGGTCGGGGCAATTGTTATTTGATAATTGAGATGTTTTCCTGTTTTCCAATTCCTTGACCTGAATAAATGTAAGTTTTGGTTCCCATGCTCGAAGGGTTGTATCATGTAACGGGCACACACAGAACAGACCGTAGGCCTACCAGTCTCGTGAACAAAACACTTTTTGACAGGCTTTTTTAAGCGTAGTATAAACTTATAAATTGTCAATCATTTCTTAACTTCTTAAATATCATCATTGTTTTAACCACAAATTACAAATCTTCCTAAATCAACTTTTTCGAAAATTATATCTGTCTTTTTTTTTTATCAGAAGTTAGATAAAACGCCCCCCCCCCCCCCCCACCACCACCAACCAAGCACCGCCCCCCGGCAGTCGCCCGGCGAGCTGACCGTGAGTAACCTATCAGTTCGTGTTTACCGCAATGCACTTTGGGATTCAAGATGGACGCCAATGCGATACACACATGAGTGTGACAGCGGGTAGAACAGGTAAATATTCAAGAGTATCACGATCGTGTTTGTGTTTTGCTCCTGATCTGTATTCCAAATTGTCAACTGAGGTCATGATTAGTAGTACTAGTAGTTCTAGTAGACGGCCTTAGTTGTAAATTTCCTCCATTGTCACGGGCGATCTGGGGCATAAGTCACTCGATTTCCAAATGACAGTTGTAACTTTTCAGCTCCTGGGATGGGACTCCGAATTAGTAATGCTGCTGGTTTCAGAATCCCGTTTCTCGCAAAGTAACGTACTGACTATTGTGTGTGAAGCTTTTAGGTATTGTAGTTGCTTTAGAAGTTAAACGGAAAATGTACCAATTACCGATCTACCGGCTAGATCAGCAGAAGACTGATCAAATGAAGACTGTACGTACGCCGGTACGGGGGGAAACTACTTATGTCTATAAACGTGTATTTTGGTCTGGAGTTCAATAATTAATAGTTAGTTAGCTTGTTAGACTTATTAGAGAACATTTGATTGAGTTTAGCCTCTTAAAAATTTGCCAGTCAAATGATTTACAATGTACTTTAACTAAATACTTCATGACATTATTCAATTACTTTTTTCTACTACTTTACTGTACTTCTCATCAGCAATCCCAGCATGCTCAATTAATTTGTTGACAAAACATGACAAAACTGTGTCATTCCTTGCTAACTAAAGTTCCTTACATCACATTTATGAAATCAGGACAGTCCATTCTAGGATCAATGGGTTGCATTGTTATCAAGTGGGGGGTTTAGAAACACTTCTTTGTTTGACAGACTTCAATTATTTAACTTCCCTTTCCCGTATCTGTCACTGATTAAAGAATTTCCTCTCATATTTAACTTTCACAGCCAATTTTTAACTCCATCGGCGTAGCTTGGTCAGCGCACCATTGTGACGATATTAAAGAAATGGATAGATTTGCAGAATTCTTAGAAAGATGGTGAGTTTACAACAAAGTCACAAAACAAAAAATATCAAACTAATGTCCCAACTGTGTCAAACATTTCGATCAACTAGAAACTGATTATTACAAAACCTATTTATTTACATTTCTACTCTTTGCTTTACAGACATCAACCTTGGAAGAGGCAATTCAGACGGCTGAGGTATGTATGATATTTGAGCAATGAACATTTAAACTTTGGCATATTTTGATCTCACAGGAGCACTACTGCTGGGTTTTATTGTACTGCTGGCCTAATTGTTTTCAAACTTTCTTGTTTCTTAAATGGTGCTATTTTTTTGGCTGTGATTTATATTGCTAAAACTGTGAAACACACTTTGTTAAACAGTGGAGTGTCCAGTAATTGTGTCTTTTACTGCCAATGCTGTGCGTGTTTTTAAGAATCTGCAGGTCTGATGCTTCCCGGAGGCAATTGCTTCTGTTGCCCTGTGAAACATTCCAATAGAAATTTCCATTTTCCTCATAGAGGTGCCCTTTTACAAATGAGAAAACGCCTTGGTGCCCTTACCCTTTCAGGCCTGTATCTGAGTAAGGCTGTTGCGATCACATCATCTGGTGTTTATGTTTAAAATGGTACCCCCTTGATTTTTATTTTTTTTATTTATTATTTTTTTTCAGGCCATTTTACTTCATGCCGAACACAAGCCTACAAAGCCCAAGACTTTAGGAAACAGCAAATGGTAAGTGAAGCCTGACTATCTCATAATTAATTGGGGGAGATTGTAAAACATGGTTACGTAAATTCAGGGCTAGAAGTAACAGCGCGCCAAAGTCTAGTAATTCCAGCAGTAACTCAGAAACTAAACAATTCCTCCAGTCGTGTGTTTTCTGAACACATATTTTAAAGAAATGTACTCATGTACGCCTAAGCTTTTCAACTTCAAACCTTCTCATATTCCTAAGCAAAGCAAATAGAAAACAATCCATAAATATTTTAGGTCTTGTGAGAAGTACAAAATCTGATTCTAGCGGTGATTTGTCTTGAAATTCAAGCCTTGGTTTTGGAGCGCAACTTTTTTTAATAGAGTTGTTCAGAATTTTCTTAACCCTAACCTTCCCAAATCCTTCTGTATGGTGTACCCTCTTTGCCGAAGTGAAGTATTCACAAGGACCAGGGGCGGTAAGCCCAAATAACCATCAGGTGTCACTGGGTCAGGCATTCCAATCTTATCTAAGTCCAAATAGATTGGTGCTGAGACCACCTGTAAGCAAAAAGGCCTAGGGAGTTAAGGGTTTTAATCTACAATTCATAACAAAATCCCGCTTTTCCTCATGTACTGATTGTTTCTACAGGAAGTCACTGCAGCACAGACTGCATGAGTTGTACTCAGAAGAATGCAGTAAACCTCCTAGCAGTAAGGTGAGAACTAACCATTGCATCTATTTATCATTCACTATCATCCTCATCAACTGTCTTATCCCACACACAATGCTCTTTCTTTGCAAGTTAAATCACATTTTCAGGTCATGAATTTGGGGATAGCAACAGTATTACAAAAAAGAAAATCTGATTTTGTGTAAGATTGTTTGTGACAGTTCCCCATTACCTTCAGTAATTTGAGATTGTAATTTCTTCTCCTCATTTTCACAGGAAAAGTTTTTTAGAACCATGATAAATGGCACATAAGTTTGTTGTGTTTGTTCTTTCACAGCATCTCAAGACAGGGGTCCATCTTCTGGACAAGTTAGCCAAGAGAGAAAAACTAACATGTCTTATAGTGAGTCTGGGTAGTCAGGGCTACTCCTTGATGCTGCGTGGAGAAAATGGGGCCGGTAAGAACTTGATACTACTGTTAATATCAATGAATACATTTCCCTCATCACCAGGCATATTTAAACCATTCCTCGTGATTACCTAACTTCTTGTTGGCATTGAACCTCAAAGGGTTTATTCCCCCAACATGTTATCTCTGCCATAACGAGTCCCCATTTACACACCTGGGCGAAGGGAAGCAAACTATGGTTAAGTTTCTTGTCTTGGCACTGCAACCAGCATGACCAGGAATGTAATTGGCCCTTTATTGGTACCGGATGCACATCAGAGGGACTGTTTACTGCATATTTGGTACAAGGTGTGTCATCCATCAATTATGAGTCAGTCACAGTGATCACCAAGGAAAGCAGTTTGAACGCTTTTCTTGTCTATATTTACAGAAACTGAAACGATGCGACTTCCTTATGAGGTAAGATTATTTTCCTTCATTATTCTCATTAACATTCCTCATTGTGCCAACACCGAGAATTTTGGTTTTACCGTTATGAGTCCACAGGCTACACTATTACTGAGGTAGAATTCAAACCCACCAACCCTGCAGTCTAGTGCAGATGCACAACAGATAATTGAAACAAAATTGTACGACACGTCATGTTGGAGTCTATTCATCTGTTTCACTCTTTGGTAAGATGTCATTCATCAGGTACTTTGTTTTTGTTTCGTTTCACAGGAATCAGAGCTTTTGGAATATCTGGATGCAGAAGAGGTAAATACATTCCCAATCTTGTAACGGTTAATCAACACAATGAACCTCAAAGTCTACCAGTGTCTCTGGATGATTTTAACCCAAAAACCCACACAAGAAAACGTGACTGCTGAAAAATTAAACGGTCTGGCGCTTTGACAGGAGTCTTTCTCACAGGCTAAATGACAACAAAACACACACAGACAAGTATACCCTTGTAACAGAAGCAGTCAAGCGGAAATAAATGAAGAAGGGTGACAAAGGGAGGGGTGGAAACTATTAGTGGAAACATGACAACAGATCGACACCCAAAACTGTTGAACGACTTTAAGAACACAGGCTGACAAAAGTAATAGATGGTTCAGCTTAACATCAGTTAAAAACTATGGCAAAAGCTTATAACATTACCGAAAATAGTGCAAACTATGCTTTATTTTCACGAGCTAGCCCTATTACTATCGGTGCAGTTTCCTGCCCAACTGGCTCTTGTCACAAAATTCCACAGTACACAAGCCATAGGGTTTCCACATAATACCAGTTGTCCAAACAGAAGAAACCCATGCACCCAATGCTAGCCTAGATGGTATGGTCTGTGGTACCAGTGTAAAGACATGTGGCATAATATGTTACAAAAGATACCTTAAGTTACAGATTGTCAGTCAGAAGGTTTTACAATGACCTCACTCAACTTGCAAGTCTTTTTGAGTTTCAAATGTCTGTGAGAGCTATTAAATAAATCAGACATGTTTTCCATCAGACTTTACTATGTTTATTTATTATTTTTTTCATTTCAGCTTCCACCCGTTCTGGTGGATCTGTTGGAGAAATCCCAATCAAATATCTTCTATAATGGCTGTGTCATAACTGAGGTGCGTGATTACAGGCAATGCGGTAATGGGCATAACTACACCACACGCTATGTGCTGCTCAGACCGACCTCCCAGGTAAATAAACACAATGGATTGTTCAGATTATAGAAATGGTCTTGCAGGAGTATCAGTCTTCTGAATTAAAACCACAATCTGAAAATTTGTTTTTATGTGTATTTTCAAAATGTTCAACATGTATGCAAACCAGGGATTGCTTTCTTTCAATCAGTTTAATGTTTGTGCTTGTGAGATAAATATTCCTGTCTTTTTCTATTCCAGACTCTCCTTTGTGACATAAACTTGATTTCAAATGATGGCAACAGGTTTACAAATGTAAGTCAAAGTATTGTGTCTACACAAATCATATTTTACCCCTCCTACTGTCTGCCCATTTAACGGTATCATCTGTGGTGTTGAATGATGGGTAAACCATGCCAGACTGCTATGTGATTTCCTGTGGTGAATGGATCTATACAGAACACAGTCAACCCTCCTACTGTCTGCCCATTCAATGTCATCCACTTTATCCTTGAATGATAGATGAACTATAATGATAGATGAACTGTAATCACTTTAACGGCATGGCTACATCTCTAATCATCAAGTATTTGTGTTTCTTCTTCTCAGGATGAGAAGCTTCATCTCGAGAGCCAATTACTCCTGGCAACCCAAGAGCCTCTATGCCTGGACCCATCACCAGCTGTAACATGTCTAGAGAACAAGATACATCAGGACAGACATAGACTGAATGGGAGAGCGCTCAAAAGGTAAGCACATCTTTGTATTGCTGGACACACAGGAGTAAAACAAAGGGGGATGCAGGAGATATTCACCCCTCCATTTGTTTAACATGGGGAATGGCCCATAGAATCCTGCCCCCCCCCCTTCCAGCCAGCAGTGAAAATACTACACAAATGCTTCTTTGAGTACAGTTCCATAAAAAGACTACTTCTCCATTTACCTCTAAAATCACTGTTTCCTGAGCTGACATTGAGCAATTTCTTCCAACAATCATTACCAAAGCCATTAACTCTTTACACACGCCGGTTGAGACTGATTTTCCAATAATTTCAAAGCCCTGGAAATAGCTACAGACTAGGTGTTTCAAAATCCTCTTCCCAGATTCGCGCAGTTACATATGGGACATTCAGAAAGTTTAACCCTCTGAAAAACAATTAAGATAGTCATTGATTTCAGTGGGGTTTTTTTTATTCTAATGTTGGGCATCTGCGTGAAGAAGACCCACAAGAATTGATATGTTATTAGTCCTTTGGGATGATTATGTAAGTAAAGAAAACATGGTGGGTTATGTATTTTTTCTTTGACAACACCCATTCATGACACCTGATGGACACAATAACATTATTATTTTAATTGAATAACCAAGGTCATTATTCTGAATGGGGCGATTGTGATTGACTTTTATGATTGTGAACAGATGTATGAAGAGGCATTCCCACATCATGAGGGCTCGGCAAGCTGCTCTAAAGACTCTACCTCCTCCCAAGGAACTTGGCTTACAAGACTTCCTTTGTAAAAGGAAAGACAGGACGCCTACACTGCCTGTCAACTTAAAAGTCGGCAAAACGGTAAATATGTTTACTCAGCATTCTCCCTCAGCCGGGATTCATTAAAACCGAATACTAGTGAAAACAACTAAGGACCAGTCAAAGTTCTCTGCAAGTGGTTCCGGCTGGCTAATTCAGCGGTGTAAAGCATCACTATTTCATATGAAATATGGACTAGTGTAAAAAGCTGACGTGCAAGCCAAATGACAACTTAATGGTCCTGCTGGTTAGTCACATAAACAGTTAGGGGCAAACTTTGTTACGTTCTTAAGAAAGAAGCCATCTCAGAATAAAAAGTAAACAGAGGAAAGGAACAAAAATGAAGTCTGCCTCTTTGTGTGCATCAGAACTAGTGCTGGCATTAGGTTATATTAGTGTACACTGGAAACTAAACCAAAATGGCTGTGTTCTTTTTCAGCCAATGCTCTTACATTATCCGTTCTCCATTGTTTCATCTCTGACTTTTGTGAGTAGAGTGTACAACATGTTACATTCCACCGAATCAAATTTCTTTGTTTTACTTTGCCAATGTATACCAAGTGGAAAGTAATTTCACATTAAATAGCTGATGGGCCTGATTAAGTTGTTCATCTTATCAACAGTGTGTGGATATGTGGAAGCAGAGAGAGATTGACCATCCACCAGCGGACATCAGCATGGTAAGTTCAACTAAACTACAACATTATTCAACACTTTGTCTTCATTTTTACAAAGTGTGGCTACGTTTGGTGAACTTTTAACGCAAGTGGTATGTGGAAATAATTAGAAAAAATTTCGATAATAATTAAGTAAAAATGAGTCACACTTCTGAACCCCCCACAACTCAAAGAGAGCTTGTGTGTTACCATAAACCCTACTAGATTGTATTTCCACCATGCCACTTCACAGTTTGTGTGTGGAAGACAAACATCCAAAAGATTGTATGAAATGAATCTTCAATTATTATTTGTATCCAGGTTGAACAGCTTTCAACGTGCCAAGAAAGACCGAGGCCAAGTAGCAACTCATTGGTAAGCAAGAGTCTCAACTACGAATAGAATCCACTCATATTTCATTTTTACATAGATAAGTTTTCTGCTTTTAGGATAAAATATTACAGATAGAAGAACCAGTTTATTTCAAAGAATCCTTCAAGCATTGAGTCATCATCCGTGTGTACATCCGAGTTAGCTTAAGCTAGATACAACTTTTTGACACTTTCAAACTGGCTTGTAACATAAATACTATTTTAGAAGGTACAACATATGTGCTATTTTAGGAGACACATTTTTGAACTGACACAACGGAGTTATCCATAAGTGTTTATCGGTCCAATCAGGCTTGGTTTTACCTGATACTTCCAGTCTGTACTTGTAAATGAAATCAGAACACTGTCTCTACACTTAGGGCATTGCTTTCCCATTACTACAGGCCTCGAAATAACCCACGGCACCCACAGCAGTTGCTGTGGTGCCC
>CM021530.1:12429488-12443183 GCA_010994315.2 Pisaster ochraceus
CTGTGTAGAGAGAAACTGTGGATAAGGCGCCTCCAGACCTTTCAATCCCATAGTCTGAGCATCCAAGAAAGAAATGACTACATGTAATAACTTTTTGTCTTTGCCTTCTCCCGTTTACCACAGACATCCCTCCTTGAGTGCTTTGATCACTAATTTATTACTTTTCTCTCCCTCTTCCCATCACTGATTTTGTCTTTTGTGCTCCGCATAAACAAGCCCCCCCCCCCTTGTTACCCTCCTCTTTGTTCATCCTTTTCATCTCTATTATCTCTTTCCGCTTTTGTTACACCAGTATACCTGTTTATGTGTGATGTGTTGTCATTTAGCCTCTGCTCTGGTCGAAACGCCAGGCCACTATTTGTATACATAAGTATAATTTCCTAACCAATCTATTTGTTAGTGAAGAAGTGTTGGATTATGATATGTTACTTGCCTTGTTGTGGATTCACTATCAGTGTGAGAATATTCAATGTAAATGCCCTCGATATCGCTCTTCCAACTTGCAGTGGCATCTCCAACATTAAAGATTGCAGTAGTCGAGCCCGTATACCGTTGGCAAACCTGCAATAACACCAGGTTGAGAAGCTCAGGTTGTTAAAATAACCTTGATAATAACATCAGGTACTCAGCAGTACAGTGTTTTAGTCAAGGCATACCTGGTTTAAACCTGTGGCCAACATTGGTAATTATCAAAGAAAATTTTTTTCAAACCTTGCGTGACCCAAAATATACACAAAATAACAAACCTGGGAAAGTTTAAATTCAATTGGTCATCAGAGATACAAGAAAATAGTGAAAAAACACATTCCTGGTTTACTCATTGCTAAAAAAACTATTGCACTTCAGGCAAAAATATTTCAAGGTAAGTTTCCTACCATGATCATCTTTATACCAAGTACATGTAAGTTATGTGTGAATCTGAGATGTAATGCACACCCTTCGAAGCAGACTTTATGAATGCTGAAAGTTTTAGTAAAACATAAAATGGTTACTGGTCAAAATAAAATGAAATAAGATATTGATTTTAACTGGATTTTCTAATAACATATGTCACAAATAATACAACCAGCCCTAGCAAGATGGAATTGGAGGGCTGTCAACAATAATTGGCTCGAGACCTTCTACGAAAAAGCAGTCAAACCATTACAGTTAACACAGAGTTTATAGGTTTAGTGCATCAAAATCAAGTTCTGGTGGTTAAGTCATCAGGGTGTGAGTTTGTGCCCAGGTCATGACACTTGTTTCTTTGAGCATGATGCTTTACTATAATTGCTTCTCTTCACCCAGGGGTATAAATGGGTGCCTGCTGTGAGGGTAGAGGTTGATATTGTGTTTGACAAAGCCTTCGTAGCGGCAATGGCAGCCCAGAGCAGCATAATAATACTGGGTACTTATAAAGCGCTTTATCCCACCCCTCGGGGGTTATCAAAGAGCTCAGTATGTTTTTATCCTGCAAGGTATGTGGAGCTTTGTTTTGAAGTATGAAACCTATTCCTTTATAGCATGATGTATTGGTTTACAAGATATTGTGGCGTAATATGTTGCCAATCAGACCAGGAACACCAAGGCAAACCCCTTCTCTTTACAATAAGTGCACTGGGCTCTTTTTGAGCACTACCTACACAACACACGGAACCTACAGCTTTACGTCTCATCCGAAGGATGCAGCAAAATGGTTAAGTGTCTTGCTTAAGGACACAAGTGTCAGGACCGGGAGTTTTGAGAGCAGTGTTCTTATCCACTCAGCCACAATACGCCACGCTGTATACTCCCCACGAGTTGAGAAAGATGAAGGAATGTTATTGGCCCAAAATACCAGGGCACTAATGCAAAGCACATATTAATATGATATTGTAAAATGTGCTATATAAAAACTAGTTATTATTGCTACTAGTTATTAACATACATGTACAATATGTATCACTAGTTGAAAAGAAAGAAATCACAGTTGAACTTCATAATATTCCAAACTTGAAGGAATTGCAAAATGAAAATGGCAATTTGATTATTTTGTATCAGTCCAAACAAATACAGAAGTTCTACTCACTACAGCATTGTTGCACCGACCTGACCCATCTGAGAATGGATAGCATGGATTGTATGCATACTCCCATCCTGCACTTTCAGGTCCTAGTGCATAGGGAAACCTAAATGAGAAAATAAAGAGATCCATCACTCTCAAGTATTAGTATACATCACCAACATATGAAGTGAAAAGTTTCCAGTGCTGGAATATGTTCCTTTATAGTACAACCTACAACCCGGACCTTTCAACTTCAACATGGCAGGGACACATTTTCTTACAACTGTTTTATTTATTTTAAATCTTTAAACACACAATAAAATTTGAACAAGGCTTTCAAGGAAATTCAAAAGTATAAAAACTGTCATTCCAAGATGTGAACAACTAGACCCCTTCCATGGTAAAAATATCATTAAATATATTCTTAAAATGGATTATGAACCCATCATATCAATTCAGTTAGCAAGTATTTCATTCATTTAATTAAATATTACCAACCACATTTACCAATATTTAGTTGACATGCTTATTTTATTATAGTGCATTTAAACATAGTAAAACAATTTTAAATGAGGTTGAAGTCTGTTAACAATAATAAGCACAACAGAACAACAATAAAGTCAGGATATTTAAGAATTTGCTTACTATTTACTATAAATCAGAACCACTTTATCAAGAGCTGATTTATCTGCGAATGAAAACTGACACATAATACCTATGCCTTACCTGGGTGCCCTGGAATCTTGATATCCCAAAGACTGAAGGTTGATTTGTTTACCATTAACACTACAAGAACAGTCGTCAACCTTTATGCAGGATTGTGCGCCAACAGCGACTGAATGCACCACACATAATAAGACACTGAGAAAGCTGGGAGAAAAAGTCATTATTTCATGTAGGAATGAAACAGCACGTTTAAATTCTTAACACACTACAAGGGGAGTGAACATGACACCGTAGTTTGACTAAACCGTAACCTTTGTTTGATCACCTTGAACATCTACACATGGCTACTGAGTACATGTATTTATTTACTCAAAGATTATAAATCAAAGTCCACTCCACTGCTTTAACTTATGTCCACATGATATAAATGGTGTACACTTTTACATTATCTGTAGTGCAAAAATCAGAAGACAATTGTAATACACAAAGTGCATGTGTGCAGACTGCAGTTCCCTTCATTGTTTACTTTCTTTCAGATGTAAAAAACCAACAACAAACAAATAAATGTTTTCTCACCTCAAATTGATCTGCAGAAGACAAAGTTCAGCCATGAAGGTCAAGAAAACAGCTCCACCACACTCTCCAAAAATCGTAAAGCAACAATTTAGTTTTCTTCCACACAAATGCAAGTGATTGTATGTGAATATTGAAGTCAAATGGTTTACATTTTGTTGTTTTTGGTGTTTTTTTAAAACAAGGATCCACATTGATTTCAATACTATCCTACCAATGATGGACCTGTCATGATGTAGGTAAATCATCTTGCATTGTTGTAAGAAAACCAACATTCAAAGAAAAAATAATTCTTCAACATTTGCATTTGTTTTTCCAGTGTACTTAATTTATTTCATAAATTTCAACGCTGTACATTGCATATAAAAATAGTTAAATACTTTCAAAGCTCCTTTGAACAACTCTGCAAAACACAACACCATGGATTCCCATCTGCTTCACTTTTCTTTTCTTAAATCAACTTCACTTAAAAAACTCCTGATAAAAACGTTGAGTTCTAAAAACCACAAGGTTTTCCCCAAACCAGCAACATTTGTGACCAAGACAATAAACATGAACCACAAACAACCTTCCAAATATTGGTCTGGCCATCATGCAATCGTTCAAATCTTACCAAATTTAGAAAATGCTGCCTCTAAACCGTATTATAGAGAAAACTGAGCATCAAGGGGTCCATATTTACATGCACATTGTGACTAACATGGCCTAATGGCACCCTATGTAAGTGAAAACCTGCACTTACAAAAAGATACATATAAACAACAACTTACGGTTGAGCTTAGCATTCTGGCTTGCTCATGGCATACTTCTAAGTCTTGGATATTAAATTGAGCAAAAATATTGAAAGTGGAGCGAATTGTGACATGGGAGTGGGGTTTGACATGAGGAGTGAGTGGGCTCTCTTAGAATCAAATCCGTCAAATAGTTTCCCAAAAATGATTTCTAATAAAACTCTTTACTTGCCTAGCCTCTCTGCAGCCGATTTCACGAAACGCTAGGATTAATCCTATCTCGAGTTAGGATGAGTAACTAGTCTTAACTAAGGATTAATCTTAAGGTTTACATGTTACAATGCAAGGCTGGGACTCGTCCTAAGTCCTAAGATTAATCCTAATTAGGAAGAGTTTGGTGAAATCGACGGCTGTACACACATTTTTTCCCAGCTGACTTTTATAACCGGTTGTGTCTGGAATACATGTCTGCACACACAACCTTTTTGGACAAGTGACTGGAAGCTGCTTTTGTATACAATCCGAATACTGGCACGTTAACATGCCCAGAGAATCCATTGAGTAGCATGCACAGGCATGCACTCATGGTGCAATGCTCTGTTTCCCCCTAAACAAAGCGGGACAATGTGTACAGGAGTTCATGCTGGAAGTCTCTCTTTTTACGGGGTAATCCGATTCCAGACCCTCATGCTTTTGTTGTACAAACGAGAATTTTGAGAGATCGGTAGGCTGCCACCATTGTTTATAATTGCATTCCGCATAATGGGAGGTAAATCCAAGTGATCCAAGATTCCAGCATACATTGTACCATGGCCGATTATAATATCAGCAGTGGCTTAAAGGGGCTGTGTCGTCTTGATAACAGTGAGTCTGTGGCCAGACATTAAAAGCTTTCATTTGTAATGTGACAGTCAAAGAATGCGCGTGTAGTAATTGGGTGAAAGTTCATGTTTCCATGCCCAGCCACAAGCAGACTATGATCATGACGGCACTTTTAAGACGGCCAAGGGTTTTGTGATTCACGGTGACTACATTTCATATTTTCCATATTTGTTTAGTCGGGGTATCATTGTGGCAATGATATTCTCAAAAACAAACAGGTTATGCAGTAACTTCCGAACAATTAATCAAGTCCCTGAACAAGGACAAATTTCGGAAATCCCACCATAATTGGTTAAGTAATGCATGCCCAGCATTCCATTCAACTTTTTTTGCCATCAAAGTACCTTGATTTCTTCTTCCTGGTGAAGCAGAGACAGTCAGTCCCCTTTAATATATCAGAGCAATAGTTTATCACTACTGGGTACAGGGAATCAGACGATGCTGGTTGAGGGTTTACATGCATGAGTCATGTATATGATCAGTCTGGTGACTCAATGGTAATCACAGGGTAGATCAGTTTTGTTGAGTGGTCCATGACAGCACGTATAGAAGTGGTGTACATATCTCTATTCATATCCTGATCCTCTGGGGATTGTATACTGCCGACGTCTTCCAGTTGATACGATATGTTCCCATACTCCCTTAAAAAAGGGCATGCTGTCAGAAGGAATGTGCAGAAGTCTTTGCGGATGCCAAACCACCCTAGAAAGAAACACCAGGTGGCTAAAAATGACCCAAATATCTATAACTCTATGAGTTTTCCACGAAGGGCGATCCATGCAAAACTTAAACCCACTTTCCAATTACGACTCTTTCTAAAAGTTCAAGTTTTAAGTGTACGGGTTTTTCTCCAGTATATGGCTAAAACTTGTGGACAATTATAATTAAAGTGGTATGGGGGCATCACAAGAGCTTTTAATTTGAAGCATGGGGGAAAAACCTGGATTTAAGTACACACTGGTGTCTCAATCAATGTATTTATTTTACACACTGGTTTTATCAAAAAGTGACAGATGGGTAACCAAGGCCTGGAAGTCCATCTTTGAGAGGGCAAGAATGTTTTCATTTTGCAAAGGGTACTTCCATTGGAAAATTTTACAGCCTATGGGAAACTTTTGAAGGGGCACCAAGGCCAAGAACAGGGCAACAGAGGTCTCCGTGCCCTCTGTGTAATTCCAGGCCTGGTAACCTAATCCAATGCACAAACTAAACAAAAAGGCAGTGACTTTCTCTAATCTTTAAATGATAGTCATTTGAATGTGAGTAGTACTTACAATGGTTGCCACCTCTTTGTCCGAAAGATGTTGGAATAAGAACCAAAAGGGAAATGTAAAACGGTGAAAATACAGCAATGTATGGATGACGTGTGACTCCATCTAGACGATTTACAAGTAGAATCTGAAAGTAAGCATTGTGATATAATCGTTATGACCAGGTCTAGGGATGTCTCAAAAGCATCTTTTTCTTTTTTCTGAATGCGACCCCAACTCTCCCACATCACTAAACCTATCCAATGTTATGGGTACTATTCAAAACTAATCCCATCTTCCTGGTTAGAAATGTTGACAAAAACTGTTGGTTTACTCTCCTGCCAAACTGGGTCTTGCCACAAAATTCCACAGGAGAAAACAGTAGACAAGTCCACAGTAGTCAAGCCACACAGTACCAGCTGTTCAAAGAGAAGAACCCATGCATCCAATGCTAGCCTGGGAGGTATGGTAGTTTGTGGCAGCCTGTGGTACCAGTGTGTAGGAGGGTTAATCATCAACTACAAGTTACTCCAAGTAAACGATAACATAAAGCAAACCCACACACACTCTTGTTGATACTTGCTTCCCCTTTTGCAAAGTGGAGTATCATGACTGAGAGACATGGTTGTAACAGAGGGTGGGTTTGGGGTCCTGATAGCAGCACTTGTGAGTTTGAGCAAAGCGCTTGCCTTGTCCTTCAGAAAGGATGTCAAGCTTTAGCCCATGTGTTGTGTAATGTTGTGTAAAAGAACCAAGGGCACTTAGCTGCAAATTACATCACAGTGTCTCTTAATGCATTCAAGGCGCTTTATATCTTTGTTTCATTTAATATCTCCTCCACAACAAAGAACAATTCACTGGAGGTCTCGGTCTTGGTCATGAGGTCTTGGTCTCAGACTGGCTTGTGCAGAAATAAGTATAGATTTTTTGTGAAGGTCGTTATACCAGGAGAGTAAAAATGCAGCCACTGCCAGAAACATCGGGGCAAACCCCTTCTCTTGGTGACAAGTGAAACTGGGTTCCTGTACATGCATTATACAACACTTGGGACATACGGATTAACACCCCATCTGAAGAACGAAGCAATAATGGTGTCTTGCTTAGGGACACAAGTGTCAAGACAGGGACTCATACCCCTACTCTTCTGATCAGAAACACCAGAGCTTGTGTACAACGCTTGACCACTCGGCCATGAGATGCCACCCTGTCATGAGGCCTTTCATTTCTCTCCGGAATGCCGTCTGTTCAACCAGGTGTGGCTCAAAAATCGGCCATTACATAACAGCTTTTCAACGGTCTAATTGTGCTTCAGAAACACAACGTTTAAAACAATTTGAGCCATTAAAGTCTGTATTAAATGTCAATGAGAAAACGTTCTCATATGGGTGTCCAAACTGAGTTTCATTAATGCTAAAAGAAAAAAAGACGCTTTTTGACTGAAAATAGTCCCACAAGGGTATCAAACGGGAAAAGGATTTGTAATCCCAAAACAAACTAATTAAAAAATGCATATGGAGCAGTGTGAACCTTACTTCAAAAGTTAAGAGTGGAACCACCAATGCCATTGCTGTGAAGGCAGCCATAAGGTGAGCTCTTCTCTGTTCAGCCATAATCTCAGTGGCTCGTAGTATGAGGATAGACCAGACGATGTAATACAACACAATCAAACAGAGAAGACACATCAGGATCCAAATGGGTATGAATACAACCTGCAATACACACATGGTAATAACAAATTAGTATAGACCCCTTGCACAACGCGCAGCGTACTCACATGCGCCTATCCTGTCCGCCATTTTTGGCAGTCAAAATCGTGCAAAAACATGCACAAAAGATTTCACTCCCAAAATGACGCACATTGTTTAGAGGTGCATTCCACGTTGTGAAGGGGGTCTATAGAAATCAACAGACCCCCCGTGTATAACCCAAAACGCTACAGGACGCTGAGGTCACGCGTACGCTTTTTACGCACAAAGAACAGCTATCATCCAAAAATCTGCCTCCTTTTGGCCTCAGGGATGTTTTTTTTTTAAGAGTGTGACGTCATATGTAAGGGGTCTATAAAACCTGTTTGACATCTCCACATAGACTTGGGGGTAATTCAAGACTGAAAGAAGAGGTTAGACTAAAAGCCTCCATTTCTATTTCTATGCATGCCTATCCTTCTGCATGCCAAAGGTTCCAAAGCTGGCTTATGTTTGTGTGTAATTTTACCCCAAAAACACTAATTTCATCCTTCAAAAGCATTTGTTTACAGAATAAAGAACAGTTAATAAACTTGCCTTACTTAAATCATCAGGAAATCTAGTCCAATGCTTCTGGTAATCAGTTGAGCAAGCTTGTGTGAAGTGCAATTTGCATTGGAATTACGTCAAACTTAAAAATAGAATAGCCTGCTTAGAAACTTATCAAGGATGTGTCAGGGAAGACCGGGCTTACCCCTTTCCTTAATGGTAAATGTACCGGGTCCTTTTTTTGTGAATTACCCAACACACGGGACATACGGCTTCATTCCATCTGAAGGGCGAAGCAATAATGGTTAAGTGTCTTGCTCAGGGACACAAGTGTCATGACCAGGAATCGAACCTACACTCTGCTGATCAGAACACCATTGAGTTCAGTGTGCTACGCCACCCAGCCATGATACACCTTTGTGAATGTGGAGATGCAAAGCTGACGTCACTCCAAAACAGTGATGAGTGCACACTCAACAAGCTCAAAAAACAGCAGCAGGATTGGCAGAAGTAGATGCAGGTACTTGAGACTGCTCTCACAGTCATCACACGCCTTGGTGTGTATAAATGTGTGACTGTCCATATTGACAAAATGTGGAATACTTATTCATTAACCCTACTACCTAGGCATTTTTGCCTACATGTGACCCCAGTCCTCCCATATCCTCCTCTCCTTTGTCACTCCACACCAACAAGTTTGGACTTAATAAAAAGTAAAGTCTGTCCTGAGCCAATATGGCTCATCAGGTCGATGTTTGTACCCGGTTTCTTTGACATTAAACGACTGAGGATTTGTCATTTCTGACGGAATGCCCGTCCATCGCAGGTTACTCTCCAGCTCTCGGCAGTACCCCTTTGCAGTCCTGGGTGGACAGAGCAATTATAACATGTGCCTTGCTCAATGACACAAGTGTCGTGACTGACCAGGCCAGGATTTGAACCCACATTCTGTAAACTCCAGAACTTGAGTCCACCACCCTTGATCACCCAGCCACAACACCCGATATTGTTTGGACTTAGACAAGATTGAAGTGCCTGACCCAGTGATAAGCAATTGCTATTTGCGCCGAGGGCCCTCAGTTCGTCTCAACCATTCACTCTGGCAAAGAGGGAATTGAAGATTCCGGAGAGTAAGGGGTTAAACCGTCAGGGAATTGTTAAGTATCACTGTCAAGTAACTCTATTAATGCCATGTTACTTAACACACTTACCGACCAACTCCAGGTGATAATCTCATCTAGTTTGAGAGCAATGAAGATGAACTGTAACACATTGATGGAACACATGGCTTCCAACTGTAAGAACAAGGAAAACCACACATGTCACACATGAACTAAATAACAGTCATGAATATAGACCATGTAACCTTGTTTAAGAAAAGAAGGACTTTGCACATTCCAGGGCATTTCCTAGCAGGCAAGATGCTACACGCATTATATGGGAAATGTTACAGTTTGTATCGTAATTTCCACATCATTTCAAGAGTTGTAAACATAACAGGTGTACAAGTTCTCAGATGTACCCCTTACTTCAAATCAAAAGTTGATGAAAATTGTACAGTGCAATCTCTATGAATGCATGATTTTGTTTTGTTATTTGGAGTTGTGTACAAACCATGCCTGCAGGAAGTCCAGCCCCTGTCATGTCTGTGGCTCTTTTGTCAACAGGAATGGTCTGTAACATTCACTGCTCTGTGCCTTGTTGTCAATTGTCAGATCTCCACTGTATGATGTAATTCATGGTGTCATTTATTTACACCTAATAAGATCATTTTATCTTGACTTTTGCCTTACAATATAAAGACAGGCTTCAATGTCAAAATCATTTTTGTGATGCACTCATTTATTTCAATTGACAGAGTCCTCATGAAAGTGGGGAAAAAAATTACAAGTCTTTAACCTCCCATTTAAATGGTGAACATTTTCATCTCATATTCTTTTGTAGCAAAATTTGAAATGTGACATCATCACACACCAAAAACAAATGGGTCTGTACAACACAAAGAAGAACTTTTTTTGCCAGTGGAAAAGTCAAATCCAATGCTGTTTTGATTGAACATCATCAAAACTTAGGAATGAACTAAAACCTCTCCATACAAAAACCTACAGATCATACGTTTGAAATGTGAGGTCATCGAACGTTTTGGGAATTTTGACAAAAATTGCACTTGAAGGGTATCAAATACAGTGGCATTTTACAACGTGAGGCTAGAGACTTTTAAGACTCTATTTGAAAATGAGTGAATCAAAAAACTGAGTTTGACTTTGGAGCCCTCTTCGGTAAGAGGCCACATGTTATACATGCATTTTGGGATTCTAATCACTACTTAAACAACGATTGGGGTTATCTTGTACAATGAACTTGAATATGAGGGCTCAACCAAGGGAAGTAGAATCATATAAAGTGACTGAAAACTAACCTCTAGACCTCTATCATGTCTGAAGCCCCACACACAAGCTGCAATAGACATGGGTGACGTCAAGAACAATGGCATGAAGACTACCAGCCAAAGGTGGTTCCCTGATTGCCTATTGTACTGGAGACTTTCCATTTGGTTGCAGGCAAGAACCTCAAAGATCAGGAGTAGGGAATTGAGCGAAAGACAAATAACGATGGCTTTCATATCCACATAGCCTTCTCCTTCAACTCTGTAAAAGAAAGTACAAAAAAACATGTTTACCTGTTTTCTTGTTTGTTTTTCCTTTTATTTACAAGGATCAAAACAGAAGAATACAAGGATGGGGTTGTAAGAAATCAAAAGATGTTGTAAAAAGCGAGTGCTGAGTGCCAAAATTTACTCAATGTGTTCAAAACATTGCGTCTTCACCACAGCTTTTCAATGTTTTAGCAATCAGTCCGCAAGAACAAAAACAACAAAAAACAAGTAGAAAACAAACCAAAAACAAACCAATCTATTATTAAAACTATAAAATGACCCTTTCTGTTTCTGTCTAAGGTATGCCACATATTATCATTTCATTAAAATAAAAGTTGTGCAGTTTTTAGTCAACAAGCTAAAGTTTCTGAGGAAATGTGCACCACAAACCATGCTGTCCAAGGCTTCAAAGCGCAAACCAGGAATGATCCATGCTGTACCAGGACTTATTATTGTGCCAATCAGCGGCAACGATTCTGATAATTTGGGGGAGCATTTTGCAGAGAATGCATTGATGAATAGTCTCAGTTATCAAATCATTTTAAAGTATTAAGAAAAAAATGTTATTGCATAATGCACTTTTGGAGTTTGCCAACCGAGGGCATAATGCTATTATTTTACCCCATTGTGATAAAAGCACCCACTAGTGTACGTTGGTACTTGCCTTTGCTAGTAGCCAGATAACAAAGACTACCTACCCATTTATAGGAAATGATGTGAACACCTGTCCACGTTTGTCTGTCACTCAGAGGGAGTGGATAGGCATGGTATTGGTAGGGGTGCGCTTTGTATATCATAATCGCAATGTAGTTTGGTTTTGCGGCTTTTTATTCAGACACTCATTTAAAGCATTATTTATACTTTGATGTTACTTTTTTTATGGTGTAAGTCTGATTTCCACTAAATAAAACATTCAAGGTGGAAAAACGGAACTGAAATTTTAGTCACAAATATTATTAATCAATCATATATATGTGTTAAAACGTACTGACAATAAACAGTGAGTGAAACGAAACTTTTAAAAACAAAACAAAAACAGAGATAGTCACCTGTATGCAGGATGCCTCCACCACACTAGACCTGCAACCACTGCCCCCATGATGACAGTGCCCTTCCACAGCCAGAGGGGGAGAAATACAATCCAGTATGAGCATTCTATGTAACTGTCAAGCCGAAGGGCAAAGATGACCGTGAACAGCAGCAGGCAAAAGTACACCAAGAATTTACTGAAAAGAGAGAAAGTTTACCAAAACAGTTTAGTTGTAGATGAAACTAAAGCCATAGATCCATAGCTGGAGAAAGGAACTCCATGTCCCCAACATACTTTTCTGCAGTTTGTTTCCCTGAGAGACAGTTTCATAAATGGGACTATATATGGGATGAGTTTGCAATAGATAGAGGTCACGCTACTGATTCACAATAGAATCAACCACACCTGAAATTGTCAAACAAGTGAGTAAATATCCCTTTTTATCAATATCATCACTCTTGTGTCCTGTGAGTCGGGTTTTACTTTTATTTTCATTATAAATATGTATGCCATGTTGAGGTAAACTGATAATATTTTTGTTTAAGATGTCAAAGAAATTGCAAAAAAAACAACGTGAATTCAAAAAGAGATCCGGAACTGGTCAAACATATCATTGTCAAACGACTGTGCTGTAATATAAAAAGTTGTGTGTTGTAAATTGTTTGTATATGTAAAGTCATGAAGTTGACATAATCATCATATCTTGAGTTTTATGACAGAGAACTGGCACTGGCAGAATAAATAATGACCGAATTCGAGAAGAACTTTGCCACAAATAAATAATCCCGATTCGTACTTACCTTGGATTAAAGTCTTGGAAGAGACCTCTTAGATTCATTTCCACCTATTATAAAAACAACAACCAGCAATAAATGGCAATTTATTACGATTTTACTCTATGGATAAATTGTAACTTTCAGCAATATTTACACACAAAGGCAGGAGTCACGTACCTGAACGTAAACAATATTGTGTTTGTGTAACAGATGGTAAGTTTTACAAAGAGTACCATCGCGATGAGGGGGACCCGCCTATTTTCCACTTGTTCACCCCCCCCCCCCCAAAAAAAAAATTGATTGCCTACAGAGGGCGCTATACAACAACACGATTTTTTTAACTGTGCAATTACCTGGGCAAAACTTTGGGAAGTTTAGCCCCCCAAATAATGCCACAAATCGTATCTGAATTGGCACTGTTTGTGAGGCTATAAATAGATACAAAATATGCTGCATTTTCTTTGCAAGCTTTACATGTGATCATCTACACGAAATATGGACCAGAGTGGTAAGGTACATGTAGGGGGATGGGTAGGGGAGGCAAATAATGGAAGTTTTATGAGAGGGGCTTTGTCCGCATGCGGGTGAACTATTAAAAATAGCCTTGATGATGATTCTAAAAAATAATAATAATTATGATAAACCCAAACGAATTTAGCCATTCACTCCTCTATTTTAGCTAGCTACATCGTAACTAGCTCGACTCATGTAATGATTTTGACTTGCACTTGTTTGACCGAGGCCCAAACTTTTCTTTAGTCATGTTTCCTCCCAATACTGAAAGAGGGCGCTATACAACAACACCGTTAAAATTTGGGTACCGTACCATCCTCGTTCCCAGGGGTGATCGATCTCGCTGCGCCATTTTTTCCCA
>CM021530.1:12445889-12459065 GCA_010994315.2 Pisaster ochraceus
TTCAATAGTATTCTGTGTGCAACACTGGTCCACAATAATCAATGGCTTGTGTTTATACGCAAACTGCTGGTTATTGTGACCTATGAGGGTCGGGGAGACGATAGCGGAACGAACCGAATAGTTCTAGGAGTAGATATAGTGTGGACTACCGGGCAAAAGGGATAGTGCAAGGTAGCCTTGCAATCAAGGCTGCCCTTCAATAAATTCCTTTAATTTTAATTCTATTTTGACAGAGGAGGAAACCCTTCAGGCATGTCACCCTTCAAGACTGTCTTTATTTACTCTCTCATCATGCTGTTCTTCCCTATCATTTTGTACTTCTTTTCAAAACAAGTTATCTTTGATGGTAAGTAAAAGAATGTTTTAAAACCAACATTTTGAAATATTGCAAGAAAAAAAGCAAAACAAACAAACCTCAAAGTTTTACACTATGTGACTTATTTCATTAATTGATTTCTGATTTCAACAACACCAACCAAGAGGGCTTTTTCCAAATAACAATCGGACAACAAAATTAAACCTATATTTTGATGGTACATTTTCCTAAACCTTTTCTTGTTTTGCTCGTTCAGTGTGAAGTCGTTAACCAGTTAAAGCCAAAAAATGTGTACAATGCGCACTACTTTTTGGGACACACAAACAGAAGCTGGGTAAAATGCTTTTGTTTAAACCTGGGAAAATAAATAAGTTTTGTTTTTTTTTTTTGGTGGGGGGGGGGGTATGAGGTCAAAGCCGAGTGACATGTTTATGCGCCCAGACATTCTAAAAAGGTGCAGCCTGCACAGGCATGCACTCACTTTGCTATGTTTAGTTTCCTTCTTACAAAAAGGGGACTAAGGGTACTGGAATTCATGCTTTAAGTTGCCCTTTTTCCGAGGGTAATTGTTTTTATCCCTGATTCCAGACACTCGTTCTTTTGTTCTACAAAAGAGCATTGTAAACAAGAAATCAATAGGTTGCCGGTTGCCAGATGCCACTGTTATGCCCAACGGTTGGAGAAGACACCCAACTGGCATACTGTTTCTGACATGTCCTTCTTTGGTGCTGGTGTGCGTGTGTGCGTTCGTGCGTGTATGTGCGCAATCATTGACCATACATGTAATTAAAAAAGGACTTGTGTTTTGATTGGCTTTTTGGATCCCCCAAAAGCAAATTATTTTTGGACCACCTAGGTCAGATGTCAAGATGCGGACTGGCTTGCGAAGCATTTGTGTTATACCAGACTCAAATTCTCTTGTTTATCATTGTATTTCAGTTGGCTGATACACAGTGAACAATTTCAAATTTTCTCGAAAGAGAAAATTTAAAAAAACAATGGTACATTTTATGAGAGCGTTTTTGTCTTAACTTTGTTTATTCTCAAAATACTGCATAGGAATAAATTAAACTTTGATTAATACTGATGTGAAGTGGGTACACACGACAAAGCAAAGATGGATTACTCAATGATGCTATTGTATTTTTGTTGTGAATTTCTTCTCCCAAGGAATCTTTACAATGGAGTCAAGTAGTAGTGTCTTCTATGCTGCAATGGTAGCTGTTGTCACAGTCCATATCGTCCTTGGTATGTTTGTATGGGCAGCATTCAATGAGAAGACACCCACTCCTACCTTACAAGACACCAAGCGTGAATGACAAAGTCTTTTATAATTTGATGTCAACACGGAAATTGGCAACAGCAGAAGGTAAATCGACAGGAGGCCCTTTCGTTTTGGATTCTTGTGGAATTTTCGAGCGGTCAGATTGTGATGGCTCTGTAACCTGCATTCCCGTAACTTTGCCTGTAGCCATCATGGATTCCTTTATAAATTTTCCATTAAACGTAAAAACAATTAATCACTAGATTATTAAAAGAATGATACAGCATTGGCAAATACCTAATTTTAGTTTGTTCAATTGAGGTTCAAAAACACAATGTTTTGCAGTTATATTTGTTTAAAAAAAAAGATATTAACACTCGCCCTGAGAATATTTCTGCTCATATATCAAACTATCAAATACAAAATTTTCCTTAAGTAAGCCAATTTTTTGACCTATAAATTGATTTATGTTTTATGAAGTTTTTCCTCAAGCCAATGTTCCTTATGGTTTTTGATTATTGAATGTGCTAATTTTACTGCAGTAGTTGCATGTAATGATATTATGAAGATACTGAAATGAACTTGAGGGTAGCAAAAAAGTGAAGGGAACAACAATTTCAAAACTCGGGTTTACTGTACTAGAGTTATTGCACACATATGGCCTTTTTACCTTACAGAAAATCTCTGTGTTGGACATGGGTCCGATCCATGTAATCTGGACTGAACTTTTCACCCTGCAACATTACAACTGGTGTTGGCCCATGTGGAGTGCTTGATCCATGTCAAAGCTAACCCTGTTCGGGAGGTGGGTTGAGAGCTCTCAATCCAACTCAGCACCCAAAACTCTTGGACTCTACTTAATGTAAAGCATTAATCAGTTTTCAAGTGCAGTCCTCATCCCAACAGAATCAAACAAAACATGCAGTTGAGTTTTGGTTGGGATTGGGGATGGTAAGGTTTAAGCGGTTCCAATTACACCAGTGTTAACAACATTTGAGCTTCTCAATTGTCATTATCCAGCTGTCAGTTTCAGATGATAATGTCATACATGTGTACCTTCTGATCAGTGCTGTAATCTACAACCATGCCAATTTCAAAACCACAGCTTGGGCTTGGGATCCAGCTTGGGATCCATCCCCCTGTTTGAAGTCCCGTAAGGAAAGCAGATGCCCCATCCCCCCCCTACCGTTTGAAGTCCCATCAGGAAAACAGAAGCTTTCTAAATTACTCATTTTGGGTTGAACAAGAAAAAAAGGTGGCAGGTTCAAGTCCCACTCTAGTAAATTTGTCTTTGTTCAACCCAAAATTATTTTAAAATTTAACCAGTCAGTTTCCCTTGATATTTCTAAGTAACTGACAGAGCCCATGCCCAAGCTGTGGTTTTGAAAAGGTCGTAATAGTAGTTTGTATATTTTGATAATTGTACCATGGAAAGAAAGGTTGATAAATAATAGTTATAGGTCTGCCTTGCCAACATACAATCATAGTTACTACATAATGGGGTCAGGTTTTATTGGAACATTTTATGTGATGACTTATAAAAAACTATGTTAATCTGAAATGTGTCTCAATACTTCATTCAATCGTTAACAAAAAAGTTTGGGCAACCATGCATAAATACTTGTAATTACATGAGCAATCATGACAGTTTTTGTAATTCTTAATCCTGTGTGCAAGGCTGGCTGCATGAGTGGTCGTGATGTGTGGCGTGTATATCATCGCGCTCGTCTCAAGTAGCAACTTGGATCGACAGAGTGAGTGAGTGCAAGTATGGTGTAATTCACTTCAAACAAACTGGCTGGACCGATACCAGAAGCCCATAGGAGTTGCATTGAGCTAGTTTTCCTATGATGGTTTATGTGAGAAAAGTAAATGAACTTGGCTTTTCACATACGGTTTTCAAAGACTTCACAGAATTAAAAGTTTCTGTCATAAAAAATGCTTGTGAGCGATGACATGGGTGATTTGGGGTAAAAAATTACACACAAACGTACACCAGCTTTGAAGCCAAAAGTATCAAAATGGGTGAGCAACAGATACTCATGCGACACAATGACTTACCCAACAGGATAAGACTATGCAAGTCTTATGCATATTTAAATATAGTCGAAATAAAATCACACACTTGAATGGGTCCAACATTGAGTACGAGCTTGACTTGCACAGTCAGTAATACCTCCAATAGACCTCTATCATGCTGCCTCCATATTGGTCATGTTCCTTGTATCCAAAAACAGTAATGGATGCTGACGGTCATTTCACATAAAGGAACCAGACCAATTGTCCTTCCAGCCTCGGTTTGGTTACAATGATTTAAATGGGAGAAAATCAAGACGATTGGATCAAGATAAAGGTCTATAGTCCTTGAACTTTATGCCTTTTTCATTTCTCTTGCATTGACATGTGTAACTACTTTACTTAGCCTTACACTTTTCGTAGATATATTTCTGTACTTGCAACATTTTTGTACACAAGTATGAAATCAGTGAACCTAAAGTGCATTCCTCCTGGTCAGCTCAAAATAGCTGGCCTAGTGATGCGCTGTGCATATCAGGGAGATAAAGTTATGATGGTGCGTGCCTACTACCCCGTGGGAATTATACAAAATCTGTCCTCTGACAAGAATCTTATTCTGAACATTATTTGTGGTTGGGTTGACATGACAATTTGTTTTTGTACATAAATGATATTTGGATCTCAAAGAGTACAGATTAATAAGCAGAGAAATCCATGTAGTATCTTTTTTAATACTGAAGATATTGATGGTTAAACCTCAATAACAATCCCTTCACAGAAAACACCCGTGTTAATAAGTTGCATTTTAATAGACACAAATATCAGCTGTATAATTTACTTGATTTCATCCATTAAAAAAGGAACAATGCTGTTACAAAGAAATTTCAGAACCCGCTTTAATGTCCCTTTTCCCCCTTCTTTTTTCAAAGTAATTGTATTCAACAGTTTTACCACTGATGACATTATGCAAAGCTATAAATACTACATCAACTTTTCCCCAAAATATAATTAAGTATGGGAGACTTTTGAACGCTAGGTTGTAGCAGATTTACCAGGGAAACTTCCATTATGGTTTACGCCGTTCCGAGCGTGCTCACATTTCCAAGAACAATGGATTTACTCGGTAAGTCAACTGCCACTAGAGTTCCCAAAAGTCTCCCATTTGTGTTACATACAAAATGTAAAAGATTAAGGGGCAAATAACAAGGTTGGTATTTGATCAGCAAAAAGGTAATGGGGCAAAAATCTATTTTCACATACACCTTTTTTTCATTTTAACCCAATATTTAATTCCCCTTAATTCTTTTCTCTCTCAATATCCCACACTTTCTCGCCAGCAATAAAAGTTTGTTTTACATTTAGATCGTCATCTAGAAGGACAAAATCTGCCTCTGTCCCATAGTCAAGGGTACCTTTGAGATGCTGGATGTTTAGTAGTTGGGCAGGGTGTAGGCTTGCAGCTTCGAGGGCCTCTACTGAGGTGCAACCTGTTGCATGCTTGAAATGTTGTATACAGGAGTCCATTGTAGCAATGCTGAAAGTAACCACACTTAATGGTGTCAAAACAATCGGACTGTTTTTAATGAAGAAATATTGTTTTGAGGTATGAATTCTGTTTGACACTATTCTGGGAAGAGTCATTGGGTTTTTTTTAAAAGAAGTATTACTCTAGGATTTAAAAGTAGTAAATGGAGGTTCAGAGAACGTGTTCTGCAACATTGTTCAGTATTTTAACTATTATGTTAAATTTGTATCGGGATAAAGAATATTATTTGGTTTTACCCATACCCCGATGTGTGTAAAGCACTGTATAGTTGTACCTTCCTGAGTCCTGTGATAAACAAAAACCACAGGCACATTACTCGACTGTGATTCGAGCCCACAACTTTTGCCATTCTAGAGCAGATGTCTTACCACTACTAGACCACCAAGATTGCCTGGTAGCTAGAGACAGTTCAATCCTATATTTAGCAGCGAGTACGGCAACATTTCTTGCACAGGCCTTCAGAGGAGAGTACCAAGTATACAGTGCTTTTACACACGTCAGTGTATGGCTAAAGCCAAAGTTCAGTATTGTAGAGATTTAGAATCTTAAGATTTTCGTTTTAAATTATTCAATAACAATAACTTCTTACCTCCCACTCAGTACTTGTGTGCCCGTCACAAATGCCCCACTATCAGTAACATCTACTGACACGCTGCCAAGATAGTGTGTACCTCTTGGGAATCCCATTGCTGCTATTGCATCTGTCACCAGAACTATACCTTTAGCATAACACAACAGACAAGAACTTACATACTCGTACAAATAATGTTTTGGGGGGAAATTTTGTTGTAGACAGGTTGATGATAGAGCCTTACGTATTATAACAGAAATATTACAAATAAATTACCATTTGGATGGGCCCTGTATGCTATTCTCAGTGCTGCTGGGTTAGTGTGTATGCCATCTGCTATCATACCGTAGAACACTGTGGTGCCTGCTGGAATCTCATCACTCGTTAGTAGTCCCACTACTCCTGGGTCTCGGTGGTGAAACTGGTGAAGATAAACATCATGTAAATAATCTAACATTTTGTCTTTTTTAATTATCTCCATTGAGACTTTGTCCTGTGTTGATAAAAAAATGAGTCAAACCACTTTCCTTATGATTATATAGTAAAGATATAAGTGATTGAGTGTCATTACAACTGAATGTTACTGTTATACAGACTTTGAGAAGGCTCTCAATTCAGTCTGGCAGGCAGCGGTGTAATTATAGAAAAATTCTAGGGGGCACAAGGGGGTGCACCATTTTTTCTAGGGGGCACTTCTTGCAAAGTTTCCTTTCAATGTCTTTTTCTTTAAAAACTAAAAAAAAAATAAAAGTAAAAAATAAATAATTAAAGAAAAACAGCAAAAAAAAGAAGAAGTCTGCATTGTAACTGTGCAACTAATAAATATAACACTGCCACGAAATGGATTGAATGTGTGACTGCATATCTAGAAATCTAAGATGTCTACCTGAAGCTAGCAGAGGATAACAGGATAGGAGGATCCGGCAAGCAACCATGAAACAGAAGACATCACACATTTCCACGATTGCGTGGAAGAAATTGCGATCAAAGTTTAACATGTTGATTTGTGACCAGTTGTCTCAAATTCCAAGTCATTTCAAACTTTCTCTTCCTTATATTTTGCTTCATGCTTGTAATAAGTAGAATTACTTCAACTGTACTTACTGGCAGCATTGCATTGAAGAGATGAGTGATGTATGTAGCACCATGCCTCACAGCATCTTCTGCCATTGTAAGATTTGCTACAGTGTGTCCTACATGTAAAACAAATCAAAATACACTTAGACAATTCAGTGTTGATCTTTCAAATAAACAAATCTACCCGGGGTTACATAATGAACAGGGCCAAATTTCATGGCACTGCTTGCGGTAAGCATATAAATGGCGCTTACGGTAGCAGAAAATCTGTGCTAAATGTAAGCGTATTTCACAGGTTAGCAAGTGTGCTTATGTGCAAGCTAACCTCGTGTTACTAAACATTCTTTGCCTAAAGGCAAAATACATCTTTGGTTTTTGGAACCGTTCGATTGATTTAATCCTACACATATGTAGACAATAAAACTAGTCTGTGAAAATTTCATTTCAAAAAGTGGTCGCGCTTTTGAGATATAAAAAATCCCGAGCGAATATGTCCAAGCAGGAAGAATAAACCATAATTGGAATACACAATCTGAGAAACATTACTGACAGTAACGCTTCTCAGATTCAAAATTTGGGAGATAACGACTGCTATCTTTTTACATAACCACATTACTTCAAGGGAAGTTTTTCTCGAAAGCTTCTGTAGGCTTCTATCCAATGAGTTTTTGTTGCCATTAATTTTAAGAGTGATTGCCAAACGTATACCTTCCCAATAAACAGCTCGCAGAATGGCGACCGAAATCACAGAATTATGCAACATTCAGAGCCATGAAACTGGGCCCAGATGTCTTCAGTCTGTTGCTACACGGCTTGTTAGTTAAGGATAAGAGGATTCTATTGTCTTTTTCCAGTTTGTGTTCCAACTTTAAAAAACTGGAGACTGAGGCACAGTAAGGTAAGCGCATAAATGAATATTGCCATAATTGCAGGACTGATCAACCAATCTATGATTGTAGGCTACGTTCGGCCACTTTCCTTACCGAGTGATACAACAACTCCTTTGCTTGAAAGCTTGGATATGACTTTCCCAATTTGGCAAGACTCTGGTGCTAGTGTCACAATAGAAACGTTGTCCAGTGAGTGATAGACGTCTTCAATCTGCTCAAAGCTGTTCAGATTTGTACAGTCTTTAATCAGCTCAACAGGATGGGCGCCATTCTTTTCTTTGCTGATAAAGGGTCCTTCTAAATGAATTCCTATATAAGATATGATATTTAAAAAGACGAGTTAATGGCAAGAATTATGCATAATTTGATCTCTTTCTCAAAAGGTTGAAGTAATTTTGTGGTTTTTCTTGAAACTACCTTTATGAAACACAAGGTCAATGATAGCATGCTTGTTTCACAATATCTGCCCCAGGCCCAGTGATGCATGTTGATGGAAAATGGCACGGGGGACATCAAAAATATTCAGCAGGCCTAGGGGAAGTTTGTCAAGGCTTGTCTGACTCGGACAGCTAATTTTCCGCACAGTAGTTTTTTCATGCACATCGATGAAAAGCTTTGAATATTCTTGCTCACCGACTTCAACATGCAAATGGAATAAGAACTGCAAAAGTTCAATAGGCCATGTATGCATGAAGTAGCAAATTCAAGGCTTTGAAAGCCTGAGGAGCTTCAAGGAACAACGACACAGAGGAGATTTCTGCTTATGGCAAAACAACCGTTCTGAGGTACATCCTAAGTGACTGCACAAAGGGATATTCTGCAACAGACCTTATGCGCATGACATCATTTGAGTAAGGCCCCCCTTGGCTAGAGGTCAAAAGAAACTAGCTCATTGGCCCATCCTGTACACCAGGCGTGTTTTCATTGTATTATCATCGAACTACCTCTAAGATACGGCGGTGTGATGACGTCACTGCATAAGGTCCATCCATTACCATCATCAACAATACACAAAAATAGTAGTTATAGTAGTAAGTAATTCAATATCTAAAAGCTTCTTTTGTAATTCGTCTGAAACTAAACAGAATATTTGAAATTCAAGTTGCTACTTTTAGAAGAAGATTCAAACTAAAGGGTTTTTCTTGTAAACAACTACACATAGCAATGAAACAAAACATTATCTATGCAATGAACTAAAACTTTGCGACTTCAAGTGCCCCAAATACTCTTTAACTTTGGTTTTCAATGGAAAAGTGTGATGGCATTTAATGTCAATTAATTATGTAGTTTTCCCCGAAGCTCCTGAAGTTTTGTTTTAGTCTGAAAACAATTGTTTCCAAGAGAGACAAAATTATTTGTTAGGATTGCTTTAATGACAGTCGTTGAATTCCTACCTAGGATACCTGCTCCTTTTCGACTTCCACTTGTTCTCTTTATCTGGGGAAGGATCTACAAGTCAATAAGATAAGTACCTGGAAACGTTACAAAATCGGTCATCTGTACCAACTTGCCATTGCCAGAAGGATATGATAAGATCAGATAGAGTGGAAAAGACTTTTGTTCGAGCTTCATTAGACTTGTACACTTTCTCATTTCCATTAGAGGAGTTCATTTGCTGCTGCAACTTGTTTGTGAAAAATAGACACCGTGCAGTAATCAGCACTTTGGTGAGGAAAAACTCCGTAAAACTCTGTAAAACAAATGTAGATTATTCTAGTTTAAGTCTTACCTTTTCATACATTGATGGAGAAGATGTGATTATAGTAGGGCAATATGATGTAACCCCATGTGCAAGTAATTTTGTTGATACTGTAGCGAGGCCTTTGGCAAGAGACTCTGGATTTGAGGAAAAATCAACACCAAAGGCTCCTAGAAAGAAACAAATAATAAAAGGGATCATTCTGTGATACAAAAACAAAACAAAAAAACATAGACCTAAAATACCTATTAGTGACATCTTTATATTTTATGCAGGGCTCCAATTTGGGAGAAAATCCACAAGGGGCTTGTAGCTCAAAATGTTTACTGGACACAAATTGTTTGTACAAGACTAGAATCAAAACGAGAAACACCTTCCTGATTCCTGACGACATGCATATAAATGTTTTAATTTGAACTAGGACAAGTAAGAGAAGATTTATTTCATTTGTCTCTTTGGGTATTAAGTATACTTCATTACTCATTAAAATTTAAAAGGTATTTTTTTAGACTCAAAGTCAGTAATTGAAAATTATTTGTTTCTGTTCAAGATAGTACACAATGAGATACATGTATCATTATTCATTTGAAAAAGCAAAAAAAAACCACAAGACCCCCAGACTTGTTCTGTCATAAGCTTACCGACCCGACACTTAAACCACTGGCCTCATCCAGAGCAAAATTTGAGCCCTGTTATGAAATCTAAAACTCTTAACTTATTACAAAAACTTTTCGGGGTGTGTTTATGCATACAAATTAATATTGGCAGCTGCTGCTAATTATCAAAAGTATGTGTATGATGTATAACTGTATTATAAGACTAAAAGCAAAGTTAAAATGTTCCCATTGGGGACTAAAGTATTTGTCAACCCCCTCCTTTTTAGACTAGAAAGGGTTGAAAATGTAAAGATTTTAAAGATTTATCGAAAGTCAAAACACTCCTTCTTTTGTTACTCCTTTTTGATATGGCCAACAGTCTCATTTGTGAGTTTTTGCAATAATTTAAACTTACCGTTGATCTGAGTATCAATAAAACCCGGGGATATGATGTAGTTTTTACAATCCACTTGAAAGTCTGCATATCCTTTCTCAACAAAGAAGAGCCACTCTGGATTGAGGATCTTTCCATCTCGGACCCAAAGGTCTTCCCTGATGATGGCATGCTGATAGAGAATGCGACAGTTTCTGAATTGAGTGATAGGTGACTTCACTCTAGAGGACATAGTTTTAGGTATTGATGTCAGACCATCGTTTACAGGAAGTCAACTTTTAGTGATGTTATACTTTTATGGCAACCTCCTGCAAATTACAACAAATTTAAAACTTAAGTAATAAAGTATTAACGCTAATATTTGTGAAAGTGGAAATATGTCAATATTCAACTGCCACTTTTTAAGGGATTTCTTTTAGTGAACGTTTTATTTTCCTCTTAAGGAATATTAGTAGCTAAAAATGCTTGACCTTTTAAAAAGAAAAATCAAGCAGACATCATCGCACAGCACAAAATCTCGCACACTCATGCTCAAGGGAACTACAACTAAAAGTAACAAAAAATGGTATTGTTAAGACTATCGTTGTCAAGACTGCCAATGACTCATTAGTTCAAAATGTCTGTTCCTACCATTACCAGTGGCAGCATCATTCTGTCAACCTCTCTGGACAGGTAAGGTCTATAAATTAAGGGAGATAAAGTGGCAGTTGGATACGGTATTTTTGCTGTGGATAAAATGTGTCTTGCTTTTACTACTGTCGCTTTAAACCTTTCCTTACCCTTGGTGACTTTAGTCGACAAAGCTTACACACATAATAGCACTCAAGCCTAAGCCTGAAGGCCATTTGCAATAAAGCTGTAGTTTTGTCTATGTTCACCCTTCATACCCAAGCTTACCATCATTGGAAAGAGAGAGATTGGATCTTTCCAGTGATGGTAAAATAAAATAAGGTTGCTATTTATAATGCAATCTCTTTAAACTGGAGTTGAAATACCTGTAATGCCTAACAGTTGATACAAAATTTATGGAGGTTTGATGAAAAAATGCAAATACCACTGAACTCCCTACTGTAACGCTTCCCTAATGTTACCCCGTTGTTTGATGGTGAAGGCTGGAATTATATGGAGGACTGAGACAGAAAGTATAAATAACTGAATGATGATTTATTTCAGTATTTAATCACATAACCATAAGAATTATCAAGCTGCCATAGAAGGTATCTCAGCTCAGCATGCATCAGTCAAGGTAAGTCACATGCTCAAGTTCAATGTTTACAGTCACATAGTTCATGTCAGAGGTCATCAAGTCATTGTACCATGTAGTTGATGTCCAGTCCTTGTGTATTTTTGACATGTAATCCCGTTACACTACCTACACTAGAGCACCATATTGATGGTTGTGTACAAAAAAGTATATGACTGACTGAGATTACTGATCACGCTGAGGAAAGAAAGACAAAGAACTTTGCCATGTTTTGACGGATCTCAATGATTTTTTTATTATGAACACGATGAAAGGAATTTCAATAAGTAAGAACTTTTTATTACTTATTTTGCTGTTTCATGATGGAGATAAATGCAGTTTGTAAAAGTGGCCTTTCAACTTCAATTCAATTCAACGATCTACAATAAAGTACAAAAGAAAAGCTGTGAGCAATTCAAAACAAGCATACACAACATCACAAGGTTGCAATAACTGGAGTGAAAATTGCAGTGCAAAACTGGCAAGTGCAAATAAGTGTCAGTGTCAGTTGAATTGACAGGTTTGCGCACTATAGCCCTAGCTAGGCCTAGGTAGAACGTCAGTATGTTGCACTACACGTTGTACGCACGGAGGAGTCCAACCTGGGCTGGTCTGCACACACGAGAACCGGAGAAAGTTCCCGTCGTCTGCTGCCGATCTACTTACACCAAATACATCCGTAATTTGCACACTCACACCCAACAGTTACAAAAGTCAGAAGAATGTGAATGTTATATTAAAGAAAACCATGATTAAACCTTACTCTATCACCTTCAACATGGTGATCAACCAAAAATAAAATAAATTTACTTACGCCTTACTACAATGAAGTGTTAACGCAGGAAGCGGCCATCTTTTTGAAAGTGCGCCCCCTTTTGACGACATCCGTCTGCTGGGCCAGGATGATGGGCGCCTTTAAAAATTACCTTTTGCAAAATCGTCTGCCCCGTGTGTATCCACGTGACCTCGAACAATTCTTTAATCCGGCACCCAGGCGTATCGTTAGCACAATGTGCAATGTTGAGCATGGGGAACCTACTTTTAAAAGTGCACAAATTTCCCAATTAATTGTATTTCTAACTTATCGTCTGCGCGCCTTCTCATTAGTTGAAAGTCCAACAAAAGAAATAGATGCTGAAATTAACTTTGTGTTCACTGAATTTTTTTTCTAATTGCCCGGAACTCTGCTGCACAGTCGGCTTCGGCAACCTATGTAGAGCCCCAGAGGTAAAATTTTAACAATTCAATAAACTTTTATTTACTTTAAAATATAAAATATAAATATTTATTGTTAATTAATAGTTTACAATTGTCAATGTTTTAGAAGGTAAAAAAAAAAACAAACACAAAAACACAAAACAAACGCTTTCCATCCTGGCATGTCTTGGGCGTTGTTGTTGTGTTTACACTGAAGCCTGCAAACATATGAACTTGAGCGTTGACGGGGAAAAAAAGGGTCGTGGCCGGGTTGTGTGATAACCAATTTGTAGTGGCAAAGTAACCTACCTAGTTTTGTTTTAGTATATTAATAATAATATTATTTTGTATCAGCCGTTAGCATTAC
>CM021530.1:12466801-12482657 GCA_010994315.2 Pisaster ochraceus
TACAATATTTTGTTTCCAGCAAATTAAATGTCAAAGGATCTGTAGTTATGTATTTGTCTCAGAAAATGTAGAATCCTAGACTTTCCTTACTAATTTAAATATCTTCCTTTTAGGTCCACATTGGGATTCAAAGAGAGATACCCAGTTGTCTTCCAGAAACTTTGAGTCAGCTTCTAAAGAGTAAGCAAACCAATAGTTATTTTTAAAGCTCAAATTTCATGAGGTGTCAGTGACAAAGGTTGAAAGGCTGTTTCACTACACACTAAGAAATGTATTTCACAAATATAAAAAAGCAGGGTAATAAAGTTCAAACTGATGGTTCTTTTATTTTCAATTGTACATTATCAAAAGAAAAACACTGAAAAAACCCAGCTCACTTGTTCCATAATGCTCATGGTAAAATATTATTCAGGACTTGTTTATTACTAGACCTAGTTGTTATTTTTGATGAAGGAAACTCATTTAAGTATAGCTGGTATAATTTGTTTTCTTATTTTTGGAGATTAGCACACCACTCAATTAGTTTTGAATGTCTTAACCTTCCTAACAACAGTGATTTATTATTCCACAATTTGGTTTCAAGCCAGACACCTAATTTTGTCCCTTAATGTATATTCCAAGAGACTTGCCTTTAGATACAGTTTGTTTTTCTTTCATCTTTCTCAGTGTTGTCTCAGCCATTTCACCCTTTCAGTTTCCCGCATTTAATTTGAAAACTTCAGTGTTTGAATGCCTTGCAGCAGTTTTTGCTACTTTTTTAAGTGCATGAAATGAGAACACGTGATGATAATCATTGAAAGTGCAAATGTTCCATGGAATGACCTGTTGTTGTTGTTGTTTGAGTTTTGTGTTTTTTTTTCCCAGTGAAACTTAGGGTCCCCTATCCCAAATCGGTGAATCTTTGGTTTTAGGGAATCTGTAATATTATGTGTGAAATTATATTTATGATTGTGTGATGAGGTGAACAAAAATTCTTATGCTTCTTGTAAGTTTTGTCATGTGTATAGTGGGGCAGAAAGGGGAAATGTTTGGGACAATTGTGCTTTTGATGCTTCAAGCTTGGATTCTTACACACAGTAAGAGATGCCAAGAGAAGGATATTTGGCTATAGGGTTAAATCGCCGATTGAATAAAAAAATAAAAATGATGTAGGTAAAGATACGTAGCAATTTTCTAAATTGTTAAAATGGCTGCCAAGGCTCGTTGTACTCCCTATATTTGTTCAAAGGAAAAATAATCTGCGGTGGCTCTATAACCAAATATCTTTTTCATGACACACTCTGACTGTGTGCCAAATTTCATGCTTGTATCATCAAAGGCACGTTCTTATCACCTATCTAGCATACTATACGCAAACTTGCTGAAAGGTATTTTTGATGATGAGGAAACACCTTCAAATAAAACTGGAGATTTCTATTATCTAAATTATGATATACCTCACCACCATTTTCTTTCCTTTTTTTTCAATATTTTTTGTCATTTTCTTTATATGAAATCTAAGTCATTGTACCTCCTCTACTGTGCAGGTCGAGCAGTATCTCCCTGGGGCTTCAGCGCAAATCTTGCGTTCCAATTTGGCAGTGACATTTCCCCACCAGGCACTTATCACAGACTCAAACTGTTCATGCTCCTCAGTCTTATTGATGCTGCTTCCTGTACATCTGATGAACATGTAATTCACTAATGATGAGTAGCCATTCAAGCATTGTTAGATATATGTCGTGCATAGGATGAAATGCACTCAAACCCCTTCTCCAGCTCTGTTGTGTAATAAATCTCTCTGTCTATTGTTGTTTTACCATTTCTTTCCCTCTCAACCCAAACCCTGTTTTTTCACAATGTTTGCCACTCTTGGTATATTTCAGCCTTGTAGTACAAAGCAAGTAAAGGCTAGTCTTTATATCCCTGTTGTAGAAATCAGGAAAATTATGCGATCAGAAACTCTTATGGTGTATAGTAAGATCAAAAGCTCCTTTCTCATCCTTATCCTTCAGGTTTTATATAGCCTAGGGGTTTCTTGTCTTTTTTATTCAATTCCTGAATTCAATTTAAAGGCTATTAGTCTGTCATAAGCCATTAATATCTCTCCATAATACAATAAAAGGCTCCACAGGAGTTATTTACTTTCACTCAAGGCTAACTAGCAAATTTTATAGACTTGAAAAATCATTACATCAAACAAATTGCATCACTTATAAATATGAATTGAAGCAGAAGGTATGTAGAATATGCTCTCTTTTTTTCAAGTCAAGAATTTTGAATTCTCTCCATATGCTTACACAAAGTTATTTCCAAATGCATAACCTCTTATACTCCGTCAATTATAGTTCTAAATTATGGTGGGGTAGTATTTTGATGAAGTGCTAGAATCATTGTGATGAAAGATTTGAATCCACAAAGAATATTTTAATTTCTTTTCAGCAAAGGCAGCAGCAAAATTGCATCAATGGATGTTTTTAAAGAACAACTCTATTTTAGGATCTAAGGTGTTTGATGATAAATATATACGATACTGGAAATGACCTTTCCATGATGTCCCTTTCAGTTTTGTGTCTTCCTCTTTCTCTCTCCCCCTCTCTCTCTCTCTCTCTCTCTTTCTCACACTTTGTCCTCTGGAGTTAATACACAATTTCTTGGAAAAATGCATTAAATCAAATTGTCTTATTTTCAACAAACATTTTAGTAAACTAAGCTGAAAGTGTTTAATCAAATAACTGTTTTTCTTTATATATCAAGACAAGAACAGAGTAATGGGGGACAAATCTGAAATATTTTTTCAGGATGTTTGATACTACCATCAATTTATTAGAAGAATTAAGTTAAGATTACAAATCTTGCTTTCCCACAAATTAATACCAATTATGTATCATCCTTTAATGATTCATTTTATCAATGGGTTCGCACTGAAATCAATGTTATCATTTCAGGAGTCACAAGGTTTTCTGGATCTTGTCGCTGTTGGCTCTGACACGCACATAATTCAAAGATTGCTGCTATATGGGGCATCTTTCGCACCTCGTGTTATCATTCACAACAGTAGCCAGCCCTTACTTGTTTCAATCAGAAAGGATCCAGCTGTCTCGGAGAGTTACATTATTGATGGTAAATCTTTACTTTTTGAAAGACGAAAATAGAGATGAATGTGGACACGACCCCTTAGCTTAGTATATTCTCTGACAAGAGTAAGCTAGGGAGTGAGGGTACAATGCAACACTATTAGTGTGTATATTAAATTAGCAATCTTGCTTCATGTTTTTTTTATTACTCCCATAAGCTGACTGCATGGTTTTGCAGTGCTGAGGTGTTTTTATTTTGAGTGAAGTTGTGTTGCTTACAGAAAATCTTGATGTTTAGGATACCCTTTCATACCCAGTACTTACTTCTAATACTGTTTACTCGTATCCATTACCCAAGACATGCTAAATGTATCAGCCCATGTTAATGGCAATGTCATGCAATTGAGATCCCGAGGAGCATCTCATGTCTTGGAAGAAAAAACTAATTTCCCGAAAGAGGAAACACAATCATCTAATCTTGAAGAATTCTAGCAAATAACAAGCATTATTAAGAAGTAAAGTAACCCAATCTGCATAATTAAGTTGTATGGGTGAAAGTCAATTAAACCAACTAGAAGATCTACATTTCAAGAAACTTGGAGAGAAAGCTCTTGGGTTTCATCTTAAATTAAATTGTGGGTTTCAAAAAATGCTACTAGTGGATTTCAGTGATGAAATTTTGCTGTTGAAATCTGTCATTGCTTTTGGCCAAAATGGCTTATTAGCTTGGATTTCCACATACAAAATGTAATTAAATTCCAAAGAATGGCAAGCTGAATATTAAATGCAAGTTTGAAACAATTTAAAGCAAAGGTATTTGAGACTTTTCAACATTTTGTTTCCAAACGTCTTTTGCCAAATAAAAAAAAAATATATATATTGTATGACCAACTTCATGCTAAAATTGTTATTTGTGAATTTGAATACATGAAATATAGAACAAAGCGCATTTATAATCTGTATTGTGATTGATTTTTTGTATTGGGTTATGAGAATTTACCCTAAGAACATTGCTGGCAAAAAAGGATATTAGACACTATATGCTTGAAGATTAATATTGTTTCTGTCAAAATTAAGTGGCTATTTAAAGAGAGGCATTTTCTGTGAAATAAACTTAACTCTGAAGACATACAAAAAGATATTGGATACTGTACAACACAATAAATTTAATAATTAACATAAAGACATTAAAATAGCCCTCCTCCAAATTATTTGCAATGATGAAATAACTGATCCTCTTATACCTCCCTTTTATCAGCTGGATCTGTGCTGTTAGCTCGCCAAGGTGTTTGCATGTTGGGGGATTTGTACAATCATAAACAGGACACAAAAGACAAACTCCAGAATGGTGAGTAGAGATTTAAAGTAGAAAGTAAATGATTGACAACAATCTTAAATTTGTATGACTTTTGAGGTAAACAAAATGTATTATTTATCCTGTTTCTTTAGATCATAATAATGAATGTGTCCTGGAATATTTCAAATTTATATGATGGTTTCTCATACAATACAATTCATTTGAACAGCCTTACTTAGGCAAACACATGCATGATATATAGGATATTCTCTTTTCTTGAGTGCTTTAAAAACATAATCAAACATGATGCTCCTCCAAAAATGACTTTTAATTAAAATTCAACTGCAAGGGAAGATCTGATTTCATGAAAACACACATGCCATTCCTGCGTTACAAATATTGTTCTCAAAAGTCCTTTCACCTGGATTAATATCAACATCAATTCCCTGTTAGACTGATTGATGTTGAAACATTATATGGTAGAGCTATTATAAACCATTTCTCCCCTTTTTTCTTTTAGTTTGATTTGATCAGACATAAGCTGTAAGGTGTTTACAAATTACAGCTGAAATTCTTATTGTGTTTTTTTCAAAGATGTATTGTACTTGTTTTCACATAATGATAATAATAATAAAACAGCATTTATACAGCCCATTGTGAATCGCAGATTCCTCAATGTGCTTAACAATAGAAGCGAAAGCCAAATAAAATGAACAAATTAGAATAAATAAAAGCCCTTATTACTATGCTATGAAATGTTCTACAGTTAAGAATCTAAATAAACACAAATAATTTGTAAAAAGTTAACATTAGAAAAGAGACCACTTGTCTACAAACGTTCTTTTGCTTTTTGAAGAATTTATGTAAATAGTCATTCAAGTAAAAAATGAAAATCCAGAAGACTAAAAATTTTTGCATTTTTTTCGCTGTTTGTGATGATTTAATGTTTTCACATGAGTTAGAAAATTCACGTGGTATTTAAAAATAAATGTTTATTAAATTGTTTTCATCACCAAGGTGGGCGATGAAATGCATAAGTGCCCGACGTCCTCAATTAATGATACCAAATGTCAAACCTTGGTGTCTTCCTTTTCCAGTGATTAACTCTTCCAAGAACATACCATGGTACATTGCTATTTATTAAGTGTTTTGGAAAATCAATGACAAAGTACAGTATTGGTAATTATCAGGAAAAACACATTAGCCTCTTTCTGAGAGGTCACTAATTGTAAAGTTCAGACCATTATCAATCTGCCATTGAAATATTTGTATCTGAAATACTGTCAAAATTTAGGAAATTAGCCTTTTTTAAGGACTGAGCTAATCACAGTTGCTTATTTTGATTGCCGCTATCAAAATAAGCTCTACCACAGAATTTGATAAAATGTTCACTATGTACTAGTTAGTTTTCAAGGAACTAATGGACTGTTTCAAAGATCTATGATGTACTTTCCCTGAAAGGATGTGTATCTTGTTTTATGCAGTAATGAGTAATAGAGTTGTTCATGTTGACCTGCCAAGGAAATTAAGAAGCTCATCAGCACAGCAACAGCTATTTACAGTGGATTGTAACCTTTGGGGCTATCTGAGCTGTAGTACTGCTCCAGAAATGGATCAAGAATCTCTAGTCTCCAGATTTGTAAGTCACTCAGCACTAAATCATCATTGGGTCAAGTAATATCACTCAATCTGAAACTTAGAAAAATCTAGTCTAACTAAAAATACATACAGATATTAGAGATTAGTTATCATTACTAGATTTCTGAACCACTCAAATTGAAGGTATTTGCAGTGAAGTTTAGATCATATCATTGTAAGTGTAATTTTAAAACTGGTACATCAATGTGGAAATAAAGAAAACAAAATTCAAGTGCAGAAAAAATAATTTGACTAGAGGTCTGTGGAAATTGACTGAAGCTGATCCATACCAACATTCTCACGATTATCATGCCTAAATGCCCTGCCGTGCCCTTGTGAATAATAGAACTTTAATCTTTTGGGGATTTTGGATCATTATTGTTTCTTGACCAGGCCACAGATACTCCTCTGAGTGCAAAAACACCTGTCAAATGAAGACTTCATTTCATTTCTGTATTATTGATTGTTCTCTCTATTTTTCCAGCAGGAAAAGAGAAACCCGAAGCAGTCTATTTTAGAGTAAGTGTCAGCTGGTAGGAATGTGACGAAATATACAAGTAGTCATGGGAACGAAACATGTGTTTACTGCTTCCGATAAAATGAAAGACCATCCAATACTTATCATATTGAATAATGTTTCCATGGAACAAATCCATGAAATGTTGGTGTGTTTTTATGTGACGCTTGATGGTGAATAAGCTAGCAAAGTACAACTACCATATAAACCAATGCACAGTTTATTGAGCTACATCACTCCCAAATCTTTGCTTGTGAATTGTCAGTGTTGTTAAATTAGCTTTCCTCAATCACGAGATTGTGAAGCTCAGTTTATTTATTTTTCATTCCATGCTTCCCTTCACCTGGGTCGGTGTCTAAAAAGTATGCACACTGCGTGACTAATTACACCACCACACTTTCTGTATTATCTTTAGACTATTAATTTTCACACATTATTACTTTGGCCAAGCCATTGGCTTTCAAGGATCAAATTATTCATAGCAATGAACAGTCTCTTGAAGAGCTTACTGATTGCATAGAGAGCAGCTCAACAGTTTTAATGAAAACTGTAGTCTAGGGAGGTGTTACCCCAAACCCAATTATCATGGAAAAACCTTAAAGGGACAGACTCAAATAGAATAAATATTCAAAAAAACAAGTTAACGTATCTCAGGAGAATTATTTAAAAAAAATTGTGTTTAATTTCTCTAAATTTTTGCCTCAAGTTTTTAAACTTGTGACAAATAACACTAGGGCAAATCTTATTTGAAAAGCTGTTTGTGGGAAATACTATTAAAGACCTGCATGTAGTGAGTGAGCTTGCATAATGGTAAACAAAACAATTCTCTAGCCACTTTCTATCCTGGCTCTGCTTAACACATCCTGTAGTTCTGAAATGAACCATCTTGTCAAAGGTGGCAAGCAAAAAGATACATTATCAACTTGTTGTTTGAAAAGAGAACTGAAATGCATTTAGTAACTATTTACACCACTTTATCTTTCTGATCAGGAGTTTTTCTATGGTGCTTGTGTGCGACACATCCAATCCAAACTGGGATGAGTGGGCTGAGCTCAGTATCGTCGGGCATACATTGCTCGGAGCGATGGAAGATCGGGATCAGTTGGGAAGTATCACTTCAGTCCCAAGCCCTAGTGAACTAAAACGGGTACGACAATTGATATTAAAGATATAAGCTAGCATCCTTATGCTGCCCAATACCTCTGATAATTACATGGCCTCAAGATTTTTCGATAGCAGATAAGAAATGTTATAACCTCTTATGACACATGCATCGTGGAGTAAATACCCTTCTTACGGCTGTCAAAATAAGCGTAAGTTTATTCCTTGAGGAGTTTTTAACCAGAATTGCTCATGCCATAGAAGCGTGTCTTTCGGTGTTTTATAATGTAATGAAAACAGTGTCTCATTGGATTACTTTTATGAAAAGGCATTGCACAGTTTAAGCGTTGGAAATATTTTGACCACAAAAAAAAGGAGATGTTTCTCTTTAAATGGCAAGCTTATTAACAAATTTGTTGTTTCCTTCCTTTCAAATATGGGTGTTCACTTTAAAAATCGAAAGAGAGAGAAAAACGGAATAACTATTCAGATATAGTTACTTTGATTTTAATGATTTGAAACTCTTTTGAAATATTAGTATTACTATTACTAAAAAAATGGAAGTGAGACAAGGATGCCTCGTAAGGAACTTAATCACTGTAGCTCACAAGCCTGAAAAAAGCCTTTAAACAAGGATGATTGCTATGGGAACCAGAAAAGTATGGGGTTAACCCCTACTCTTCCACTTTTTAAGTGTTCTGGGTTCTTTTAAGTGCACATACTAATCCTAGTACATGGTATCTACAGCCTTATGTCCCATCTGAAGAACAAAGCAATTATGGTAAAGTATCTTATTCAAGGAAACAAGTGCCACAAGCGGGTCTCGAACCCACACGTTGCTGATCAGAAACACCAGAGCTTGAGTCTGGTGCTCGTTCGGCCACAACACACCGATGAGTGTGGTGGTTCTGAAAAGAAAAAGGTTTGTAATACATCACATTCTGATCAGTATGCCCTGGCCAAAACTGCCCTTACGGAAGTGTATTTCACAGGTTAGCAACACATTTTTGCTTGTGCACATGGATACTTTATGTTACTCATTTTTTACTCCCACAGAGTCAAAATGTCGTGGTAAGGAGAACAACCAAACTCTGATGCTGCATGCGGTTTATTCACTCTTAAAAAGAGTATCCACATAAATGACTCCAAACTCGACCTAATGTCTTGGCTAGTCACACATTACATGCTTTGATTGAAAAAACTGTAATTTTTTTTGCAGATTCTTGAGGTTGCATCTGAAACCAAAGTGGATTTCTCGGATCCAGCAAAGAAGCTCCTGAAAGGCTACTTCTTGGGGAGCAGGAGGGTGCGCTTATCAGGAGTCCATGGCACCCCAACTCCTTCAACAGCTCTTCATACATTGTAAGTTTTCTTGGTCTCAGTGTCCTTAGTATTTATTCCTCATACCAAATTAATTTAGTATTGGCAATTTGCTCTATTATAAAAGAGAACATCTGGACAGGAACTAACTAATGGTTTCCACTTTATTGATAACATTTTTCAGTAGGCTTTGATCGGTTATCTTTGAAAGGGATCAAGTTTAAGGTCTCTCTGCCTGTTTCATGAATTTACCTGTAGAGGATGTCCCTATAAATATCAGACTACCTGCAATCTTTGCATACAAATGACCAACAACGTCAAGGTCATTTAACGTGCGACTGGTTCACAGATGACCCTCATTTCTCACAAGGCATGTAATTGCCTGTCAACACAGGTGAATCAGACCGAGTCCCTGTATGATTATTAACATGGCATTTCTATTAATTTATTTTACCGACTCCAAGAAATGGTTTGCTTCATCCACAGGGCTTGCATGTCAAGGGCACATGCTAAACTCTGCCTGAGAGACACTGTGCTCCAGGAGGATGCAGCACTTGCCGTGTTTTTATATGAAGAAGCAATTACAGCACGATATGGTTAGTCCAGGTTTTCAAAATTAAATATACACTTTGGGTTGTATATTCTTTTTGTGAGGTTAAACCTTAAACAGCTCCTGGAGAATGTTGTCAGCTTTAGGAAAGTGTCTAATGACATAAAAATCACACTATCCTTCAAGAAAGTTTTCATGGATGCTAATTCCCAAATGGTTTATAATACAAAATTTAACATCAAAAGGTACTGCTAGGAACTGATAGGAAAATGTGAAAATATCATATGGGAAATTTACTACTCACAAATTGAAACACAACTTTTTGATGGCCATTGTGTTTTTTATGGACTTTTTGATGGACAATCTGTTCCTTACAAAACTACCTCTACAGATAATTCACACAATCTAGTAACACTTTGTTAAAAAGGAAATGATAATTATTAGTGCAGAAAGTTTTTAATTGATTCTTAAGTTTCCCAGTCACCTTTTCTTTGGTGTCACGTTTGTACAAGTGTCCTACTGGCAATTTTTTTTTCAGCAAAACTGATCATTGCTGAGCTGGACAGTTTTGTTTCAAGGACATGCACTTTTAAAAAGCCTTATCGGATTTCAAAGCTGCTGAAACCTGATAATCCTTTGATAAATACCCAGCTGAGGACAAGAATCTTTTGATCTAAATGCAAACTTAGGCCTATCTTAATGTTCCAGAGTTAAACAAATCATGTTAATTTGTATTGCAGGTTTTTCTGTCTTAAACGTTCATCCCAAGGCTAATGTGAGATACAACAGCACTGCACAATGTATAGGACCAGAGGTAAGCTTTTCAATCATAGCTCATTTTCAGCTGTTCTCAACCTGAAAACGGAATCGTTTCCTTTTGTTTCTTTTATTTTCCCTTTGAAACTGTGTCCTTTGGAATTGTTGCACTAATAACAAATGTGCAACTCAATATTATGCTGCCTCAAGGACCAACGGCTACAGACATTTTATCGGTTCACCATGTGATCAGTCTTAGTTGCTGTTTTGTAAAACTGTAATTTTTTCAGGAGTAAAATTCCTTTGACATCTCGCACGTCAAGTCAAGAATCACAAAGGTTGATATCTTCAGGCAAAAGCACTTTGATGCAACTACCGTTCTCTATTGAGGAACAACAAAATGATTAAACCTTAAAGGCTGTAACTCTCTCCCTACAGTTTGTGTCTATTCCATCTGTATCTTTCTCTACTGTCAAACAAGAACATGGTTCAATCAATCCACCGCGGCAATAAACACACACACTCTACGATCTCTTGCCTTTTGAAATGAAACGAAAATGGCCCGTGGTTTAAGTGTCCGCTGCGCCACAAGGTTTAATTCTAAATGTCAGTCAGCTCTCAGCCTCATCAGTCGTTTTTCTCGAATCGGTCGCATCATCCCCTATTGATTTATGTACCCATTCTCGGTACTTTTCAACTTGTGTTTTGAGTAATGTTGTTCCCACATGAGAAAAATAGAAAATGGAAATAATTTAAATTTACTGTGTTCCCCTTCAGGTTCAGGAAAGCTCAACCTGTTTAACATCATGCATTGAAAGTGTCAGTGTTTTCAACCGATCATAATACAAAGCTTTTTTGGTGTAGGCTTACATGATAACAAATACACATTTTGAATGTGTGTTATTTTAAAATGAGTTCGAATTACGGAGCAGTTGAGCAAAGGTCAACTGACGTAAGTTTCAAAATTTTCTCTTGGTTTGTGTTGTGTCATCCGTGTGTGGCAGTTACTTTGCTCTAAACTAGTGATCATTAACACCATAACTGTTTGAAACGTGGTAGTCAATTACTATTTTAGTTATTACCCAAGGACTTAATTAACAACAAATCGAATTGAGAGTGTCGATATGTTTTGGTGTACGTAATTTACATGCAGCATTGAATTTCTTTGATAAAATTATTTCTACAGAAATACTGTAAAATAAACTACCGCAGAAATGGTTCAATCATTGAGGAAAGGTTCAATTGGAGAACTGAACCTCAAAACACTTATTCATCTCCTACACAGAAAGCAAGTCAAACAAAATATTTAACCAAGAATAACGGATGAAATGACTTTCAAAACTCTGAATTGTCAATTATCCACTCCAAACCTTGGTCAGTCGATTACCGAAAATGATTTGATTGTTAAGGTGTGCAGGCGTTTTTACACGATACCTCGTGTTAACATGAAATAATAACAACCACTCCATGGCCCACCTGCTCTCCTACCTTAATCTGAGCTTCTTCTCCCGTGATTTCCCTCGAGGCAAATCTGATTGTTTTTTGTAAGACTCTGACAGTTAGCCTGTGTTGTTATTCCCCAGTAACAACAGCATTTGTATGTGATTTGTCACGCAGAATGATACCTACATGAGGGGTTTTCTGGCTCAGCTGTCACGTTTCTGTGGCTCACACGTGCCCGATTTTGATTTCTACGAGTCAGAGGATTAATTACTTGTCAATTAGGCTGGGAGTCCTTTGTGGGTGTCTTTGACTTTCAATCTCTTGTAACTACCTGGTACCATGCTAGTACATATTCTGAAGTGATTGTGACGAACCTGTCAATGTGCAGGCAGAAATGGCCTTGTGACCCCTTTATTGCTCTCGACAAGATGTAGTCTTCTTTAAAGAAATTTCTTCAATTAAATTTTAATGTCAGTGTCATTTTCTGGCTCTTTGCCAGAATATTTTCTTTCATTTACATTTACAATTCGTGTATGTCCTCTCTTCTCTTATTTGTATTGGTGTTAGTGTGTGTCAAAATAATAACCTACATGTACGCTCAACAATGATAAAAGCAAGATAGTAAAGTTTGACTTTCATGCCCTACCTCTTGAAGGATTTATATTCAAATTAAAGGGAATTTGATTGGGAGCAACTCTACAGTAAACTATAAATCTATTTATTAAACTGCCGGTATTTAAAGATTATTTATTAAACTTTTCAGAAGAAAAATGTGTTCACAAAATATTCTGGCGTTTGTGTTTTGATTTTTGTTCTTTTTATAGTTTTGTATTTCAAGTCCTGTCTGTATTATTTTGGTCATTACATGTTTACTTCCTTCTCGATTATCGCTTTTACCACAGCTTGTGACTGCTTATCCACTTAATGTGGTAATTATTTTAATATTGCAGTCACCTGTTCGAAATCATTTTCAATCAGGTTGTTCATACAATCGAACATTATTCGTATTCATTTCTTTTGTTTCGAATACACATAATCCGCAAACATTGCAAGCTGAGTAAATTCTGACATAAGCATTGATTTGTATTTATTCTTATTCCTAAATTCTACAATGATGAATGTCAGGTGTTGAGCGAAAGGAAAGGGAAAAATCGAAGCAGGATAATGATGACGTGGAGACAGGGACACTTCAAGCAATTTCATTTGTTGACTTTGGTCGAACGTGCTCTTGCTTATTCGTGCTTTATTGGTAGATTATTTTCGTGGAGCTTTTACCAAATGTAAAGTCTACCTCAAATAGTGCTATACGGTACATACAACGAATAATGCTATAAAATTATCAATTTGGAGTAACTTATGTTAATTCACTTTTACCCTTTTGTGACAACAGAGATCAATAAGATTTTGGGGAGTCCCAAATGACCTTTAAACAGACAAAATGTCCCATCAGATCAGGGACTTATGGTGTCATATTATTGCACCCTATTCCCTCGCCGTACGCAAATATAAACCAGACTTGATTTGCAAATTTTCAAATTTTTCGGTATATATGCATGGTTGATACCAGTGGTATGGGAAATCTGTTTTGAAGGTAGCACATTTGAAAGGACGTATTTTACATTAGTTACTTTAAGTGCCCATTAATGAGGACATGTCGCTCGATAGAAATGTGACACCAGCACTTCTTAATGGCCCAAACTTTATCATCAAATGAAATTTGACAGCCTGAGAAGTATGCTTTACATGACATGTTCGTTTTCATTACACCTGAAGGTGTACTTTACACCTGTTTCAACAAGTTAAAAGGGTCCTTCAGCATCGTTTTCAGGCGTAAAGTTGATGTGGGACACATTAAGTGCCATGTCTTAGTGAGTGGAGCACATTAAGTGCAGAATATTCATTTCGTTGCTGAAAACAGGAAAGTACATCGTGAATTTTAGAAAAGAAGAAAACATCATCCTTATAGTTTTCAAGTATCCTCATAGTTTTTAGTAAATATGGCAAACATCAAACTTGTGAACATATTATTTGGGGGGAAAATGTTTTGTTTTGAGTGAAACAATGAACGGGTATTGTTTCGTCGCGATTTTGTGCACATTTGTATCGGGCTGTTTTTCGATCGCGGCAAGCAAACAAGTGTGATTTGTGGGTTATTCCAATGCTGTTTCCTAGACAATATTTTAGATGGATGTATCTCTGGAGGTTGATATTCAATGATTTCAGATTGAAACTAATCAATTGAAGTTTTGTTTTGATAGTTATCAATCACGTACCTTACATTGTGATAGTCAAGGAGTATGGTCTACACAAAGAACAGTATCCATCCCATCGTAGCACGTTGTTGTGCTTCATTGAGAGTACTTCAAAGTGTGTGTTTTTGTGAAGGTGTTTTTTACTTTGGTACATGCACGTCCATGATCAAGGCTTGTCATCTTTATGTGTCTCTGCACTCTCGTCCATTCAATTTGTCCTTGGAGCCATTCCAAGTAATTGTTGTATTAACTTTTATACACAAAAGTATAAGCTGATTCAATGTGCTTATACTTAACCTTCAGTATAATCTGAACCCTTATCCAACCGGTGATCGAGCTACGCAACGTTCGATTCAGTCTCAACTAATTTCCGTGTCATGGTTTTGCCATTCCCGTTTGACACATCTGGTTATTGATTGGGGTTTAGTTTCCATTCCCATCCAAAAACTCGATTTGCAATTTCCCTTGTGACTTTGGGCGTATGCTTATTTCTATACCCTATTCTAAATGAATTTCACGCATATGCAAACTAGATATCCATTAGGAAAGTAAATTGTGTGTTCGCTTGAACGGGTCGATCGAGATTTTGAAAGGGGATAAGCCTAATCCACACGTCCTACAATTTCGATTCTGTCTTTTTATAGTTTTCACTCTCATTTCTACGCATACGCCTTAATGTCAGGGCTTTACACTGATCCCCGTCTAAGATAAACAGTTTCAAATTACAGCAAAATACATATTATTTCCAAGTAATTGTCTATTTGAAGACCAAGCGTGGAGGGAAATTTGCATACAAACTGCTCAGCATGTTCCATACAAGAAAGTATTGTACTAGTTCATCAAAATCTTAAAATTGCCTTTCTTCAACAAGTCCGCAAGGGAGCTCTGCAATATAGAAAATAAAGTCACTTCTTTCCTATTGGTTCGATAAAAGCAGAAGAAGAAAAAAAAAGACGGGAAAAAAAACCTCGAAGGTACAATCATCGGCACTTCCCATTCCACTATCATCTGTATCTCAAGTGACCATGCTGCAGCCTGGATCGTTACTATCAACTGACAAAGATCTATAACATACAAGGATTCAGCAAAAACCATCAGCGGAGAGCGATGTGGGAATATACGTATCCCGATAACATCAGTAACGATCAGTGCTCGCCTTCGGTCCTGGAATTGACATGTCCTTTGGTGATTAGAAATCGGTATCTTGTATAGTTCATATGTCATAGTTTAAAGGTTACCATTTCCATGATAAAAGGCTATCGTTTGTATGTGTTTATAAAGTTTGTGTTTCCTTCGCACGCTCAATAAAACGATAGATGTACCGGTATGCAAATGAAATATAAATGCCCACTGTGTGGACCATTGAAATAAAGTGTTAACAAATTGTTAGTGTTTTACTATAATAAAAAAAAGCTGAACGGAACGCGGATGAGGGAACTACACACGATCCAATAAAAAACAATTACATGAAGTTTCCTTAAGAGGTTTAAATCATCAGCCTTTCGTCTCTTCCTGGGAAGGTCAAACAGCAGCAGAAATCTACCGTTGAAAATGGGATCACAAACTAGATTGTGACATTAGGCGTAAAACACACAAAGGCGATTAGAATATGTCCCTCCAATATAAAATGGCTCACACAATTAATGTGACCTTGTTTGTTACAGAGAACGAGTTCGATGGAAACTAACTGCATTAAGATGTAAAAAGGATACTATATGAAAAATTGGGGCTTACGCGTCTCGTTACATAAATAACCGCCAAACTATCGTTTAAACGAAAATGGTGATGTCGACTGAAAGGCTCGGTCCCTAATTTGTGTGTTTTACTTTACTCAATTTGTATTCAGCTAACAGCAGTTCTTAAATGAAATATTGACGTATAAACAAAGTTTTGTGCTGTACGCAGTAAAATAGTTGAGGAATTGAT
>CM021530.1:12482957-12493245 GCA_010994315.2 Pisaster ochraceus
GTTCAGACACTATATTTAGGAAGTTATTTGATACGTAAGAGCTGCTGTATGCAAACAGGCAACACTGTATTCATAGCAAACACTGTTATGTTGATCCCCAATCTTTCCCATAGTGATTTGTTTGTTAATCTTATTATTTTCGCTCTTCTTTTTTTTCACCAAGGGGTTTATGAGCCGCTGGATCTACTTATAGCTGAAACTAAAATTTCGAAGAAATGTAACGAATTAATGGACGCGTATAGAGGGGCATTTACTATTTTGTAAAAAAATAAAATAAATCAATCCCTTATACACACTGTAAGTTTTGATAGAAATTGTGTAGTTCACTCTTGCTGTATCTAGTTTCTCAAAATGTATTGTAAATAAAAGTTTATTTCAAAAAGCAGATGAGGAAAATACATGACAATAGTTTTTGCTGGAAATGCATAAAGGAGGAGTGGATGGACACTTATTTATGCGATAAGCTATGACCACTCAAACCATCATAACTATAGCCGTACAAATTAATGTTTGGAATTCAGAGACGGGTCGAGAAACTATGATAGAATGGGCATGGATTTTCACTAATTTCAGCAGAATATTCTTCACTGTAAATTGTTAGACATTTAAACCGTGCAACCTTAATGTAACTTGAAGTCAATCACTTTGTGCTCAGTGCGTTTTAATGAGACTTTCCCAATAGATAAAACACCTTTAAAACTACTTGTAATTAACGACAAAGGTTGGTTTCATGCTGCATTTACCCTGGCACAGAAGCGGCATCCCTATGGGAGCACTTCAAACAGCCGGAAATTTGATGGGAGATTAAGTGTCATAATTGTCGGGATACACGTATCATTTCACTTTTATTGGTTCGAGTGTGCTTTCTTTGGCTCGTATTTTTTCCCCTTCCCGCTGGCAGTCAATTGATTTAAGCCTTGCCTGTGTTTTGCAGAAAGTGCCCAAAGTTAGAAATGGCACGTCGAAGCATTTACGGTACTTGTCCTATTCAAGCAGCTGCTCCACTTACAGTTTGTCCCCCTTGAGTAGGTGTTACGAAGAACATTGATTTTCCCGTGAAAGCGAACCCAATAATTTCAATGGAAAACACATTGGTTGGCTAAAATTGGGATTCTTCATTAGGCCAGCTGTAGTTCATGACATTTTCGTACCAGTTTTCAAATGAACAAAATATAAGTGAAACATTCAGTAATCGGATGTGAGTAGTAACACTTTTTTAAGGGTGTGGAACATACTGTTATTGCCTCTGTAGTTATTTTAGAAAAAGAAATTCAGCGGTTTGGAATATCGATACAACAGCTGAAGTAAAAGAGCATTTTTCGTACATATTTATTGACGCCTTAAAAAAACTAACGATTTCATCAAATAAACATATTTTGTTGTTGAGAAAGGAAATTACTCGTGTACTGCAACCTACAGCGATATCGACAGACGGAAAGGTGCTGTACTTTCATTAGCCCCATACACTCAGTGCAATTATCTACTTTTCTGTTGCTAACTTGGTAATAATAATGACGTCTAGTCACGTTTAGGTTACATGTGTATGCAAGGTAGCCTTGCTCCATCCAGCAATTGATTGGTTCTAGATTCGATTCTTTCCATTAGTAGGCTTCTCCTCTAGTCCTTTCCCGGCATTTACTCTACTCTGAGTAACCGGCTGTGAATGTTAGTGGCGAAGAATCGATGAAAAAAGTAGAATGCAGCCTTCCGGAAATAATACTTTACTTAGTCCAGAAAAAAAGAGATTTTCGTGGCTGTTGCAAACTCAGTCCTTAAAACACCACCTGTCCATCGTCTCGAACAGAAGAACGTGACCTTTGCCCATCTGTAATGCTATATCACATGTTATCATTCGTATAAATTTCTCTTTTTGATCAATTTGTTTGCTGCAATATGTGAGTCATTGACCATTTTGACAGTAGGCATGTGTCTTTCAAAATCATTAATTTGTACTCCAAGTCACGAAGAGAGCGGCAAAATTGGCAGAGTCATTAAGACATGCTGTTTCCTCTTCAGCGAATGTCTCACAGTTTCTAATAAAATTGTTTGTGTTTTAAAACAGAAAGAACCATTAGTTGAATCCTGGAAGAGGACGAGGAATTTGTAATGCTTCTTGCTGCTGTCCTGGTACTGTAAAGTGTGTGTTGTGGGGATTGAAAGTGTCTGAATTTGATAAATAAATTTGTTTACATGTTAAAAACAATCATTTATTTTATCGTTGCTCGATTTAACAAATAATGTTTGTTAACGTTAAGGCATAACGAACGCCTCCACACCTTGAGATAAGACATATTGATCATGTACTACGAAGCAGTCAGTTGGAATCCAACCGTTACCAGGGAAACTGTTTGCATCCTTGAACACGTACAACACGGATTGGTATATATATATATATATCCATGCTTGCTTTAGATACGATTCCTGCTCTCAAAAAGAGGGTTTCCACAATCGGTTTATGTCGAATGAAATGTGTTATTGTCGTGGGGGTATAGGGGAATGCTAAACATTAGGATCAAGTCATAAATTTAATAAAATGTAATTCTCCCGCTCTTCGACATAAAAAAGGCCTAGTTGCAAAACACTGCTCTATTTGTCATGCGTCACTACACGAAACCAAGCTACTGTGTCATACATTTGGGGGAGATGTACGATTAATCTGTGACAATGACACTAAACAAAATTGAAATATGGATCACATCGTTTCACAACGAGAAAAAAAAACCACCTTAGATTTTGCTTTTATGTTGTGTTAGCACTCTCTTTTGTTTCAAAAAATTGTGTCATTCAATGCTTAACAAATGACATGAATGCACAGAAACGGCTACTCTGATACCCGTTTGTGATAACTGTAGAAACTGAATTATTGACACAGTCCAATTTAACAATTTGTATCACCGGTTTACGATTTGTTTGGAACAATCAAATGTATTTTTTTTTAGCCAACAGTTATACGTTTGAATAATTTTAAGGTATATCTTTCAGAATACCTTTTATTGGAGGGTATTGCATTGTTGTGATGTTGAGAAGGAGACGAATGGTGAAAACCTGATGGAGCTCTCTAGTAACGATAACAAATACATTTGCGTGTCAAGGTTAACATATTTGTGTTCTCTTGCAACTCTCGTTGAATTGTTATAAATACAATTAACTCATTCAAAGACTTCTTGCAGTCAGCGATGCCTGTAATTATCATATACCGAGGTTTGGGAACAAACATAAAATGTATTGCTATATGTCTCTGAGCAGGTTCTGCAAATGTTAAAACTGTATCTATATTTATGTCGGCACGCCTAGAGTGTTTTATATTGGCGCCAAGCTGATGAGTTTTTATTAGAATAGATGCAGCTTCAAGCACCGGATATATTGCCCGGTCTTATGTACCAATATGTCCTTCCTGTTAACAAAATATCTTAAGGTGGTTTACATAGCTCATAAGTCTCTTAAATCGAGAAATGTTGTTTTTAACTTCCGAATTGGTCTGTTTTGTCGAACGAATTTTCGAACCGCGTGCGTATCTTTTAATTATGATAATAACATACAAAACCATTGCGCTTCTTTTACTTCGGTTTAAAACCTATTTTGGGGTCCAGTTCTAACCAGGCACTGACTTGTTTTATTAATGTCCGTAGCTTAAGATAGAATACAAAAAAGTACTTTGGGTGTTTCTCGAAATTAAAGTGTGCAAGGACGCTTATGAAGAGCTATAAACGAACACACCATGTTTTTCATGTGCTCTCCAGCCATGGGCGCTGCTTTATAACCAACTCTCCAGAGGACCTAGTCCATTATTTTTGTTCATCGTTTTTTTCCACATCCGTTTAAAAATAAGACCTAGTTATTCGGCGTTAGCAGGTGTGTCCCACATAACAGATCCTCATTAAACCACTCACCCTTCGTCTTGAATCTTGAATACGCAGAAAATTGAAACCAACCCTATCAACAATTTTACTGGCGAGCTTGTGATATAAATCTCAAGGTCTTAAAGCCGACCATAATGTGATCACATCAGAGACATAATATAAATGTATAATTTCGATTGCCACAAATAAAAATGAATTTTACTAATATTAAATGCTTTCATACCTTTACCTCACCCTGAAACAAAACACTTTGCTTATCATAGTTCTATAAACTTAAACCCCTTTTTTCTCCTTCGGACAGGTTACCTTCATCGCAAAAATAAATTCAGAGTGCATTCCGTTATCAAAATAGTTCAGAATTTGTATCCATCTAATGGGTCCATTTAAACGTTCCGCCTCTCGAAAGTTCGGCTGAACATTTTGAACAATGTTGTTCCTTGTGCATCTCAAATACTAAATAGGAGGTCCTACATGAGGTTGAACTGGTTCATGTCTGTAATCTAAGGCGATGCAGTGATTTCTTCAGAGCAATCGTTTCCAGAAACAGTCGGCTAAAAATTGTCCCACGGTGACTTAAGTTAAATAGGTTAGTGGAAAATAATGGTCAAGGAAATATAAATATGAGACGTACAGATATAAATCAAATCTGGGTAAAATACAATGCAATGTGTTGGATTTAAAGGGAGCAATATGCAAATCACGACTTACATTTTGCTCAGCCGAGAAAAATTAAAGAAAGTCATATTTATGACTTATATCTGATAACTATGACTTAAATACAATTCATAATTAGAATTTATATTCCATAATTACAAACTATAGCATAAGTCATCATAATGACTTTTGTCCATAGGAAACTTATGGGAAATAAAACATACGGCTGTTCCTCCAACATCCGGCTCAAAATGTCAAACTGCGAATTTACGCCGACTGTGTTACGCAAACTGTGTTGACTGTGCTGACAAACCGAAGTTGGGTAATATTTTAAATTGGTATAAGTGCTTCGTTACTACTAATAATGTAGCAGCTTGCTCTAGTTTGCGTGCGTGCACGTCAAGGTTTGCCAAGGTGGCATTTTATTGCATGGCCTTTATGGTCAAACTTGAGGCGGAAATTAAGGTCGTCTTAAAAAATAATATAAATATATCTATTTCAAAGATAGTGCGAATTTACTATCTTTCTAAATCAAATTTGTCTTATTTTATTATTCCATGGATGAAATTTATTAAAAGAGCACAATACAATTTCTTGTTTAAAATGATTGCCACAATACAAGCTGTACTGCTACATAATCGAGGTGCCCGGAAAACAAGATTTTCGCGAAAACTCGCACACTTTCGATTTGAACTTATACAGTCTATACCGAATGGAGGAATCTTTGGAGCCTTGCTTTGCAATAAAAACAAAAGCAAGTCAAGTCTGCCTTGCACTTCTGTGATGAACCCATTTTTTATGTGAATAGTTTGTACGAATAAGACAAGCATTTGGGAAGTATATTGTGTTCAAACCCTTTGATACTGTTGGTTCAAGCCGTTACTATAATGTGCAGTGACTCTTTGATGTTTGAACTTGTTTTATCATAACAATTACACATCAACATTATCTTTCAATCATGACTTACCTTTCGTTAGATTTTTATAAGCGAACAATTTGTTTTACTAAACACGAGTAAAACAAAACTGATATTAATATAATGTTTGACTACATATAGCATACATCGTAAAATGTGTTTTGAATGTACATAATGTAAAGTTGGAAAACATTTCCTCTTTGTTTATGCGTCACAGATTTATTAGATGAATGTCACACCTAGTTATGTTCGTGTGACAACGGAAGTGTAAACAAATCTGACAAATGCACGTCCATGTGAATCCAGTCATGAAGCACTGAGCTCTGTTGGTCGGCGCAACAAGGCGGAAGATTGAAATTGGTAGCGCTAGCTTTACCGTTGAGATATGAGGATATCGTGTTGAAATTATGTCAAGCGTAAATATCACAATCACAGTGTGCAGCGGAATTTCGAGCCGCATCGGGTATTGTCGAGGGAAATATATAAACGTTTTGCAAGCATTCCGTCTCAATCAAATTATCTTTGAAAGGGATTAAACATTAATGAGGACTGACAAGATGAAACAGATTCAACAGCTCAAATAAAGAAAGTAAACTATTTTTAATGAATAGTTTTCAGCTAATTTGATGCCATGTTATGACAAAAGGTGAAAGACAACCCATTGTCACCTTTCCGGTTACTTCATGGTTTATCCTGCATCAATATAATGAAACCCAAATGGCAAAGCTACCCATGTGTCCAACACATTTTGGGGATGTTTGTTTTTGTGTGGTTTTCTTTACAAGCCCCCCCCCCCTTCCCCTAGCCTATCACACACCTCCTCAAGCGGGTATCATTGTCATCCTAAAAATACAGAGTACTTCCTTGTAATGAACCCACGCATTTTCAACAATTTCATTGATTCTGCAATGGCCAGTGTCACTCAAATTGATCAGTGTCTCGAACGTTTGTCTTTGGGTTGTAACGTTATACTCAAAGGCTGCCGTCCATTTTGTACAAAGGGTCTTTATAAAAACAAACACATTATTTTGCGCTGTGAATATAGGTTTTATATTAAAGGTACACACCTTGGTTAAAAAACATGGTTTTCACATGGTTTATGTATATGAGCCAACCCACATTTTGCTTGTTAAGGTTGATCCTGTGCTTTTTTCTCTCACTGATGAAGTGAATTATAAAAGGTATAACAGAGAACTGAAAAATGTAAACATGCTACGCTATACCCTTAAAACAAAAATACTTGTTAATTTGCATTACCATAAAAAGATCACCATGAAGACAAAAAGAATATTGGCTAGATCGTAAGTGTTTCCACCGGGTGGGCAGTTTGAGTTAATAGTGTTTTTATAGTGAACTCTCTGTCGCGATTGTCAGTCAATCCTGACGAGGTTCGAATCTTCCTATCACTTTGATATTATACTAACCTTTTTGCCGACCTTAGGAAGTTAGCCTGTTCGCGTTCTATTTCCCGATATTTAGAGTGCAACGGCGGCCCCTCCCACTTGATCAAGAAAAACAAATTAATTCAGCCGAGGGATCAAATTTACAAAACACGTTACTGGCTTGTCCTCCTTGTCGTCACCTCTTGAAATCCAGAAAGCAAAAAATCAACACAACCTTGTCAGTTCCCGAAAGTAATTTTAAAAGTTCGGTCACCGTTTTGAATGTGCTTCCGCATCACGATGTTATTCTATACCGGTACCACTACTTTATTCTTATAAGAGGCACACTTTCAATATATGTAGAGTGCATATACTGACTGTTAAGTTCAATGTCTTCTCAGTAATCAGTAATATTCAACAAGGGACAGAGCAACAGCAATTTCAACCCCTGGTAAGGGAACACCTAAAAAAAACATCTGTGAAAGTGGTATGGATTATGAATTCATCTAAATTGTATTTTATTTGTATTTATATATATTATATGTGTATTTTTCGTTTTCAAAGCGTACAAACGACTTTATTGACCACCAAAGCACATGTGTGTTAGCAAGCCAATTCCACACTGTCTCGGTTCAAATCATCCAAGCTCTCATGGGCTTACTGAGCGTTGAGTTACTATTATCTCAGACGCGAGAACGGATTTAGGTGGCAAGAAAAATCTAAATCATACCATAACCGTTTAATTTAAAGTCAAAAACCCTTCAAATGCATGGAAAAAGGCCTTTGTGTGTGTAAAGTGTTATGCATATATAATTAAACTTTAATAAAAAGTGTATATGTTCGAACAGACCATAGTTCAGTGTTTCATTGAACAAAAAATCGGATCTTGGCTAGAATGTAACATATACCTGTGGCATTTAAAGAATCGAGCCGCAAGTTTGGCATTAGATTTTTAATGTAGCCTTTATCTTTCATAATCCATCAACTGTCAAGAACTTCACATTTTGAGTACGTTGCCTCCATTAGCTATCGATTAAAACCAAACCAACCTTAATATCTCTAATCATAAACATAAGAGATAAACAGGCAGCAAACGATTGCACTGTCGTCATCTTTGCTTCCCTTGTTATCGTTGGCAACAACGATGACGACTTTGCTGACTGTTCGATGACCTTTCTTCTCTCCTGTTTTTGTCTTCTCGGGCCGTACAAATTATTTTAAACGTTGGTAAAAACTTCGGTATGATCTCACCGGAGGCCACAACCACTTAATTATTAGGAATCTTCGCCCTCTAGTCCATGTTTTAGAATGCACATACATGCAGTAGCTTAAACTGGTTTAGTGAGGGTGGTCTGGGGATACATCCATGTGGAACATCCCCGGAGAGCCGAAAGACAGTCATGTCAGTCACCTGGGGAAACATTTAATCACAGCAATGTGTAGTCATGAACGTGAGCATTTCTTTTTAGATATCGGCTAGAGGCTATTGGATAAAGCCGATGACTGTCCTGATTAAGATAACAATTATCTGCGCTGCAAATTGATCATGGGTTGGTCGTTCAAGGAGCATTAAGGCCATGTCACACGGGGCAATTTACAGGCAACCAGTTCAGGGCAATCTCCAAGAAGAAAATTCATGCACATTTCTGTTTTCTCATTATTTTCCTGTGGATAGTGAGTTAAAGCTAGACGAATTTCTCTTGTGCTGCCAAAGTGTGCTTTGTGCAAGTAGGGCAGTTGGTTGCCTCTACGTTGCCTGTAAAAATTGCCCTGTGTGACATGGCCCTTAGGTTTGTATGTACAGTATAATTTAGGTCAGTCACGCGTGACATCGTAGGTATTTCGTTTTTTAGTGTTTAGATTTTCGTTTCCTGATACGCCGCTCAATCTATATCAAATTTGATTTGTCTGATTGCATTGGGTGCACTGAAATGTGTGTAATCATTCATATTTATTGAAAGTCTGAAGAGCAAGCCACAGTGTGTACTTTGCATTTCAGTCCCTTAAGAGACTGGGTCGTGTTTTGTTTACCCCATTCTATTACACTCTAAAAACTTCTGGGTTAGAATTGACCCGGATGCGGGTCCCGTCAGGCCTGAGTGAACCATTCCTGGGTCAGTATGACCCGGAATCTGTGTCAAACAAGGAATCGGGTCAAAATGACGCAGGATCCGAGTTAAAATCCCTTTTTTAAAACCGCTATCTGGGTCAGCCTGACCCCGAAATGGGTAAGGCCTCTGGGACCGGAATTCTTGGTTGTCTGACCTGGGGAGTTTTTAGAGTGTATACTACACTCTGTTCATCTGAACAGGTTTGTAAATTGCGGTTTCACGTTTGAGCACTGAACCGACACATCTGTAGACGTGTCACTCCCTGTGTCACTGAAAAGCTTTTTCTTTATTAGGGAAGAACCATATACACCGGGACTGTCCTTGGCCTAATGGTTAAACCTGTATAAAATTTGGTTAGCCTGATCATTTTCCATCGCTGACGCGCTGTAGCAATTAGCGGTAGCCATAATTTTTGAAGTACCATGCAAAAATGTACCATGCTTTGGAGTGTATTCCGTATACTCAAAGATGATTGTAGTAACCGATCTTTTTAAGCATCACCGTAGCTCATCAGTCATATCGCTGGCTCGGCGTAAAAGCCCGTCGTCATAAGTAAAATGAAGACTTAGGAATCTGATTGTAGATTGTAGAATCAAAGTCACTCCTTGAGCCAACACTAAGACGCGTTAATACTCTTTGAGGGGATTGGCCCCTGTATTTAAAATCTTCAATGAAGAGCTGAAAATTGCGTATGAATTTAGTAAATAAAAATGTCGACAGTAAAGATGTAGTCCTAATGTATCAATCTGGTCGTAGAATATCTCATTGGCCACTTATTTGTATCATATGGAACACTTTTTTATTTGTTTACCTCCTCTGTTTATTTCCATACGCTGTCTAAATCAAACTTTGCACCTTAATTAGGTTTACTTACTTGCATTATCACGCTAAAAGCACTGCAATACGGGCTGTCGTTTTGACAGGCCTTCTATATCGTGCGGCGAATTATAATGGTAGAACCAATTTATACGGTCGATCGGCGCGTGTCTTCCTTAAAGAAAAGGTCAGTCTTGTATTTGTTAATCACCTCCAAACAATTAATTTAACCATCTAAATTTAATGGCGGTGCATGTCTGTGAGCCTTGTCAACAGAACCTTTGGCGTTAAAACTTGACCATAGAAAATGTTTTACTTTATACATAAATCATAAAACATGTGGTCACCTTTCGAAGAAGTACATATTGTTTCCGTCTGAGTCTAGAAAATGTCAAGACAATAATATTGGCACCGCGACTACTTTAAACTAATCAAACATGTCGATATGGTGCCTGACAAGTTTGATACACGGTGTGTATTATCAAAATACCAGCTTACGAAGAGTGTTTTCTCGGTGGAGTAATACACTTCACACGAAATTAGGTTACG
>CM021530.1:12519783-12538593 GCA_010994315.2 Pisaster ochraceus
GCAACACGTTGCAATAGTTAGGGGATAATAGCTAGGGGATAGACTAAAACCCTCGTAAAAAAAACGTAATTGTTGGTCTGGCTGCTTACTCCTTAGACCGGCAAGCTGGGGAGTTCATGTCCCGGGGTTTGTCTCTCTGGTCCCACGTGACACGACACCGGCTGTACGGGATATGCCCCAAGGTTTACGTTCCGCTAGTATAGCTCCCACGCTGGTGCGCCGTAAAACACGCTTCGGTTGCACGGACTCTCTGAATGCGAATCTTACGTTCGATTTGTCAGCATTATTTACAAATGTTATCAATAATCTGAATACATAGTCTTTTTTGTCAAATACTCATGAATAGTTGTAAATAAAAAAACAGATTTACATTTGGTTCAGTAATTTACTTTTATACGGCTGGAAGTAAAACTAACTCCAAAGATCACGTGATTTATTTGGTTCGGATAAATCACGTGACCTTCGTTTTTTGAAAAATGCTCGAAAACGGCAAAATTTGATGGTTTTTTTTAGGAACCGTTCTTCTCCATTCCTGGAAGACCTTTGAAGTCATATGTGAGCCTATTTTGTAGCCCAAATAGCCCAACGAAGCCGGTGTGCCCCTTTAAGTTCGTACCATTCCTTACGTCATGTTAATGCACAAGGGAAAATACAGTACTACTTAATGACGGGTAAAGGAAATAAAAGCCTACGGAGTACTTTTTGTATTTTGTTCAATCGTTTTTCAAAGTAAAGAATGTTAGCCGATGTGATATTTTGGGGCAGAAGGTAACTTGTTCAAACCATAGAGAAAGGACCTTGTTCTTGCTCTATGTTCAAACTGAGTGCGGCATTGTGTAGATTTAAAGTAAGCTACATCCCTGCCACACCCATATGCCCTGTAGTTTCATAATGAGGACATTAACAACGTCTGGAAATGATGAGCTTCTATCGTGAGAACTTGCTGGAGACCCAACATTCCTGACAGTCTCATACCGCCCAGCTGTGCATGATATTAATCTTTTAGACCTCCGGAACCCTAATCTAAGTTCAGTTTCTCTAATAGAGCTTCTGGGTGTTTTAATGTTATGTTTACATTCATGTGTGCACCTTTTCCATCTCTTCAGATAGTGACAGTTGTCTTGGACTACCATGGATAATAATTGGAGAAGAGCACATAAAAGAATGATGGCATTCCGGGGAAGAGTTGGAAACTCGAAATTGCCAAAGACTGAAATAGAAGAAACACCACCCTCCGGTATGACCATGTCACATTATCCCTTCTGCATTATAAATAATTGCTTCATTCTGTTTTGTTGGTCGAAGCTGCCCTTGGTAACAGATTTTGAAACAACATTTCTGACCAACATTTTAGTAGGTGACCATGTGAATATAATTTAGCTATTTGCAACTTTTGAAGATGTTCAATCTAGAAATCAGTGAATATGCAACTAAGTGCACAAACTTTCCCCGACAATTGGTCCCTTGCAAAGTTAGTCAAATGAAATCGTGAATTAACTTTCATTTAATTCTAAGCAGAAATTTTAAACTATCTTTAATATTTTCAAAAAACAAATAAGTTGATTGAATATTTGTTCTTAGATGGCCAGCTGAAAGTGGAGAAAGTCGACCTCCAATTGGCCAAGAACCGACAGTCTCACCGTACCGACAGTTATGAAAATACGGGGTTGGTTCTTAGACGTGGACAGGCCTTTGACATAGAGCTTACTCTGGCTCAAGCGTATGATGAGGCAGCCAAACATCAGATAACGCTCGAGCTCTGGTGGGGTAAGTCCAATAGAGAAAGTCAATTGAGCTGCATGGAGAGACAATTTAAATCTGTCCTTCAATTTGCTGTTGTGGCAAATTGTATGTTTTGTCGCAATTGTCCAAAGCTCAACATTTCTTGGTTTCGGGGCCTTAATCTTACATCGAACCATTAAGAATAATATGTGTAATTCAATAGTTCCCTGAGCTCACTGTTTCGAATGAGTTCAGACCCAATTAATTTGAGAATGCCAGCAAACAACTTTAATTAGCTTTCTTATATTATTTTGGGGTGTATGTTTTCTTATCTCCATTGTTCACGTTTCTATTCAACAGGAACGGAAGCCTTGGATTCTCATAACGCTCATGTAGTAATTCCCATTCGTTCGAGCAGTGTAGCCATTGACAATCTCGGTATCTGGGCTGCCAAGCTTATCAACACGAAAGGGAATAAGGTCACTGTCCAGATCTTTAGTCCAGCTGACAGCCTTATTGGTCGATACCAGATGGATGTTACTACGAAGGTTGATGGCAAACTTGATTATCGTTTTATCATGGAAGGTCACGTCTACATGCTGTTCAACCCATGGTGTGAAGGTAAAGCCAATTGGTATTTACTTCCTGGTTCAGTGCGGAAATTCAAAGTTCAATAAAGGTATAGAGTATAAAATAGTTTAGATTGTGCTATTCAATACAACAAAGAATATGTATGCAGAAAGGAAATGCTGAAGATCCTGGAAACAATTTTTGCAGGTCTGATCATGTGTATTTTATTAAATCCGAAAGCTTAAACAAACAATCGTCACATTAATTGGACTTTGACCGATACCCTTAGGCTTCCACATAATCTGGGCAGTCTGTAAAACCATGGAGGAAGGAAACACAATATAGAGAAAACATCAGTTACATTAATATTATTAACAGATAAGAGAAATAATCAGTTTCTACGTGACCGTCAATGATTGGCTGTCATTTATTTATCGCCACCTTGGATGTGGGTAAATAAGCCGGATCAATAATCTGTTAGCCTTGAAGAACCTTAATTTCATAATTTAATCGAAGAAAACGAGCCAAGTTTTGCATCAATGACAGCCACGATGTAGAGTAGGTTATCGATACATCAGCTGGCATTGTTATTGTAACATAGGAAACAATTGAGGCTGTGTATATTTACTCAAGTTTCTCTGGTTAACGAACATTTTTATGAGCGTGCGAGCAGAGGGGAGTGTACTTCGACGAACAATTAATACACAAGAAGCAAGCATTATAATTATTATAAAACTTGTTTGTATTTATTTAAGTGCAAACTAAATCTAGCTATAGTATAATACGAAAGGCAAGTCTTGGATGGAGCAACTAAGGCAAGGCGGCAAGTCGACTGAATAATCCAAATAGTATTAATGTTGAAGGAAAATTTGGGAGATGTATTAAAAGGTTTGGGTGGTTTGTTTAATTCTTGATTTAGAAATGATGTGACGTCATTTAAGACCCACTGGAGTCCAGAAAAAGCAGTTGTATTCAATTGTTACAGCAAAACAGCAACGTTTTAAGTGTTATAATTAAGTAAATAGGTTTATTGTTTGTATAATTTTATTTTATTTTATGTACTCATTCTTTATTTGTATTACTGACTTTTTAATAGCTGACGATGTGTTTCTGCACAATGAAATTCAAAGGAAAGAATACGTGTTGAATGATATGGGAATGTACTTCTACGGCGCTGGCGATCAAGTTGGACAAGCCCAATGGTACTTCGGTCAGGTAAACAATATACAAATGATTGGATTATTAATTATTAAAAGATAGTACTTGTATTTATCTCTATAAAAAAAATTACAATTAATGATTTTCACGTTTTTTATAATTGTGTTTCTTTTTATACACCTCTTTGCCAAGCAAGTCAATGTTATTAAACTGTTAGATCATATAAAAAGAAGTTTCCTCTATTGTTTTAGGTCACAAATACGGGTACATCATCATATAATTGTTTTGCGTTATTTGTACCTTCCAGTTTGAGGCAGGGATTTTGGAATGCGTGGTTACTCTAATGGAAACTGCCAAGAAGAGACCATCTGTCTACTCCAGCCCAATCGAGATATCTCGACTTCTTTCTGCTCTGGTATGTTAATTTAATTTTCTACATTGGCATTGAACTACTAACATTTCAGAGAGATTTAGTGCTGGGCAACATAATAATGCTGGTAAAGCCATAACCAGTTTTGCAGAGTAACGGGAACAAATAAAAAAACATAAAAGTTTTTTTAAAGTTTTTTTTTACATAGTTCTTATCAGTTGGTTTCGATAGCAGTATTTGTAGACAATACACCAAGTTATTACACCTCCAATATTGTCATACACTTATTGTTAGAGTTGAACACTGTCTGGATCAGTTCATGAACCATACGTTCAATCGATACGTAATCACGAAATCGCGGAATGAACATGAACCAGATTGGGTTACAACATCTCTGCATGATGGCTATCCTGTGAAAAGAGAAACCACGACTGTCATTTTACAGGTCCGTGATAACAATATTCATACCCAGCGGCGTTCTAAAAGTTGTGTTCCCTAACTGTGGTTATCCGATTAAAGGAACACATGACTATATATAGGCATTTCAATTTTGTTACAGGCCTACATCACTCGGGGGTGTACATGTAGCAACGGCTGTGCAATTTGCTGGTTGTCAGTAACTCTAACAAGGTTACTAACACCTTGTTCATTAAAGTATAATATTTGTAATCGGAAACTTTGCATAATACAATCTGTGATGGAAACATCATTTTCGTGTACATGCAATCTTTCTTATGAGTCGTTATGAAAAGAACCAGTCGTGTTACACTGTGTGCAACGAACGCGATGTTCATGGTGTTTCCACCGACTTTATTACTAGACGTTCCTCAATCCGTCACAGGTAAATGCACCAGATGACGATGGTATTCTTGTTGGTAACTGGAGCGGTAACTATGAGGGTGGAACGGAGCCTACTGCCTGGTCCGGAAGTGCGTCCATCTTTGAGGAGTTCATACGAACAGGACAGCCGGTGTGTTTTGGCCAATGTTGGGTCTTTGGAGGCCTGCTCACCACAGGTAATGAAAATACAATACTAACCGTAAGGTAAAGGCTGTGTTAATTAAGGACCTTTCAAACTGAGCAGTTGTTAAGTTGTAATAGTCAATGGAATAAATTTCAAATGAGTTTGTGTTAATTAAACCTTAAACTATTCTCGTCTTTATTGAGCAGCTCTGCGCTCGATTGGTATCCCAGGTCGCACCATCACCAATTTCGATTCAGCACATGATGCAGATGCCAACTGCCTTCTAGATTACCACTTTGACGCTGATGGAAACCCACTGGACAATGATGATAGCGTCTGGTAGGTGCATAGCATTGAAAATGACTCATGAAACAAAATTAACGAAGAAATAAGTTGTTTTCATTTTTCCATGCTTCTTTTATTTTGGTGTTTACCAAAAAAAGTACAAATGTAAACACAATGTTATGCATTCGCCAGTTATTCACAACTAGAACGTAATATTAAACATGCGTTTAGAGTTGATAGAGTATTATTTGTCCTACATTTTAGGAACTTCCATGTGTGGAATGATGCTTGGATGGCCCGCCCTGATCTGCCTAAGGGGTATGGAGGGTGGCAAGCAGTTGATTCTACCCCGCAAGAATACAGTGACTGTAAGTTAGTAGTCTTTTAGTTCAAAACAAACCTGATCACATTTTTAAAAAGCTCATTGTATATTTGTTTGTATATTTTTCTAATACTCAATACACATTGTAAAAGACTACAGCATGTGGAGACATTTCAGAAACATAACGTAAATACTTCCAATGTCAAGTGTGTATGGTATAGTGCAAAGCTAATGGTGTTTCCCCTATTGTTAAGAGGTATGGTCAAGGTGATAACACGATTTGTGAAATTTCAATTGATTTATACTGCAGATGTGTTCCGGACTGGTCCTTCTTCCCTTACGGCCATCAAGAACGGTCACGTGTATCTCAACTACGACACCAAGTTCGTCTTTGCCGAGGTGAATGCTTGCAAAGTATCTTGGAAGCTGAGCGCAGATCTTGCAGAGGTGATTTTCTATCATGCCATTAGTTTTTTTTATCACTGCTTTGATCCCACAGCTAACTTTTAAAAATGTCATTGTTGCTTTCACTGTAGTTGCTTTTATAGTTAGGCCTATACGTCAAACTAAAAGAATCTGATTTTCAGAAACCTAAATGGTTTGTATTTATGTATAACATTCTCCCGGTATTCTTTTCAAGGTTAAATGAACTTAAAATCGTGTTTTTCGTTTCTTTATTAGTCACCTAAGTTAATTAAAATTGACACAAATGCTGTTGGAACTCGTATAGTGACAAAAGCTGTAGGAAAGTTCGAGATGGAAGATATCACAAATCAGTACAAGCAGAAGGAAGGTATGTACCAGACTTTGGTGACTTTGTTATCTTACTTTTCTAACACAATGTTGGAAAATAGTTTGGCCACACATGAGTATGTTATGGAAATCTGTACCGAAAATGTTCAAACATAATTGTTTTTATATATCCTTATCCTAGGTAGCGTGTACGAGTATCTCAGCCTATTTGCTGCCGATAAGTACGTGGATACTCTGAAAAAATTGATGCCAGACGTGGTCGAAGATACCGCCGTAGAGCTCGTCCTGCCTCCCAAGACCCTGATTGGCGATGACCTTACAGTCAAAGCAAAGCTCAGCAAAAAATGTCCTGTTGGGACAGCACGCAAGGCACATGTGTCTATCACTTGTAATTCTGTGTACTACACTGGAGTGAAAGCAAAGACCATCTTCCAAGCAACAGATGTCGTTGAGATCAAAGCTAAAGAGGAAGGTTTGTGTTGAAATTGTGCTATTATTTATTTTAAAGTTATATGAAAAAACAGATGGTGTTGAAGTCCAAATGTGTTAACATTTTTATCTCATTTTCAGTTCTTGAATGGCAAATCAAGGCAGCAGACTACCTGCCACTCCTGGTTGATCAAGCCAATATGAGATTCTACGTAAGCATGTACGAACAAGAAACCAACAATACTGTGACCGAAGGAATTAACTACCGCCTGATCAAGCCTGATTTGGTTGTCGAGGTACTTCCATTTTTCACAAGTCAAATCGACTGTCTTTACTTTAATTTTCATCATGCCACATCTTCAAAACTTTCACTATTTGAAGTGTTCATTTATTATATAAAATTAGTAGCATACTAAATAATGTTTTCGCATAAAATTGAGCTGTGAAATTTGTATCACAATACAATTATAGAAAATGTTTCTCCCACATTTCTCAGCTGAACGTTATTGTAAACTCTCATGCCGACCTTTGGTTCATTACAGGTGCCAAAATCCGTACCAGTTGGGCAGTTTTTCAGCGCTACCGTGACATTTACCAATCCGCTTGAAATAACGCTTCAGGATTGTTTCTTCCACACCGAGGGTCCAGCTGTTCTGATCCACAAGAAAGAAACATTCAGGTAAAAATGGACTTACCACCAAAATCGCATTTACAAATGTAACATAAAAAATCTTAATTTTGATTAATAGATTATTTACAGAAATTAAACAAATTAGGATGTACAAAGCTTTTTTATTCCAACCTTTGTAATTGCCTGTAATTTTGAAAAATTGGGTTATTTATTTTGTTTTCAGAAACATCAAACCTAAAGAAACAGTGGTATATATCGCCCGAGTTATCGCCAAGAGACCACCAGGAAAGAAGGACATCATTGTATCCTTCTCGTCTGTGGATTTGATCGGCGTGTCAGGCAAAGCAACTGTCGACCTGATATAAAACAAAGGAGCCAAGAAGTGGGTTGAGGATTAAAACCTTATCAGAAACGGGGGGGGGGCACAATGGGAAAACAGAAATTTGTACTTCTCAAAGAAGGAATAAAGTAGCATCAATTTAGCGCCCCCAACGACGGTAGTACCGGTAATAAAATATAACGTCAGTTAAATGTATTCTACATGATTTTAAGAATTAAAACATCATTGTATAATTTTTTAATCTGAAAGCTTACTGATTGAGAAGTTCATATTAGAATCATTTCTCTGTGGAATATTTCCTTCTGAAATGAAGTCATATTCGAGAAAACTTGTGTCTGACAACCTCAAAAAAAACAACGGCTGATTGTTTATTTTTACAACCCAAAATAAGGACATGTGTACATGTAGAAAATTGAGCATGTTTTTTCACTAGTCTCCTGACTCGCACAAAGAATAAACCCCAAATTTTCACAAATTTGTTATTTCGTTTTTATGGTTGATCACACAAAAAACACCAACACTGTCTGCGAGAAATTTTTTCAGTTCTACCAATCGTGTGTAATACCTTTAATAAAAAATATACTGTAACAATTTTAAGTCACTATGTTGAACTTTGTGAACTTAATATTTGTGTCAAGTTTCATAAATATCGGTCAAGAACTTTGGGGAATATCGGAAGCGGCACTTAAACCCCGCCCCCCCCCCCAAAAAAAATTAAATAAATAAAAAATTAAAAAATCAATCAATAATACTCATAATAATACTAATAATAAATAAATAAATAAAAACAAAATAAAAAAATACTACAAAAACAACAACAACATATATGATAAGGTTAACACAAAGATTAACACTTGACTGTTAGTCCATACTACAAGTAGCTAGCGTGAAAAGTTTAGAAGAAAATTTCAGTACTTTAATTATTTGGTAAGTGAATGTTCTGTTGCAGTGACTATGACAAGTTAATGTTTCTTTATCCAATTTGATAGTTATGCTAAATGGAGAGTTTGTAGCACCAGTATTTTTTGATTGCAGAGAAAAGGCATTACAATCTTGATGTTTGCGTTAAAACAACTTGCTTAAATTTAAAGCATGTTGTTTTAACGTAAAGTTTGAGGAAATGTGACATAAAAATAAACAAACGAGCTTAAGATAATACGTTCAAGGGTCGTCATAATTTTTTGTTCTTTAGTAAAACAAAACATGTTTTTCAAATGTGAGGGAAAAAATGAATGAACTTAAATTTGTAAAGTTTATTTGCTTTATTCAAATACTTTAAGAAACGACAGCAGTGACAGAAGGCTTTATTTACAAAAAAGCTACTGGTGAACACATTCTATTGAAAGCTCTAATTTAACTCTAATGAGAAAGATATGCCTACTAAGGCAATGTTAGAAAAAAAAATTGAGTTGTCAATTTTGTTAGTATAATATTGTGATAAAACTAAATTTGATGTGACTGTTGGGTAATCCCCTTAAGGCAGAATAAAGATGTACGGCTGTTCATTGCACTACAGTATGCTGTGTGTCTGTTTATTGCAAAGTAAACTGGTAAACACTCTATAAGGAATTCCATGCATGGCCTGCAAGGAATGTTTCCTCTAACGATGGTATGGTGTGCGGTTGTGTGGGGCAAATTAGACGCTGTGACTGTATCTATTCGGTTGCAATCTCGATGGACACGAGCCGCCACTGTGAATGCAACTTTATTTTTGTCAAAGCAGCGTTCCATACGAATATCGCCGCATACTTTCTACGTTCGTGAAATATTGAGTAGACTGCGGAGACCATAGAAGACGGAATGATGTTGTGTTAACCTGATAATTTTAGTATCGTGTTGAACAATCATCAGAAAAATGGAACTTTGTCCAACAACTGCTGAAGAACTGGTGGAATTGATAAGCATCAACGGTAGCCCACTTCAGTTGGATAAAGCTCTTCGATCCTGTACAAATCCTAGCGAGCAAGTTGGTCCAATGCAACTAACTGCATTGCACCATGCTGTGCACAAGCGTCGCCAAGACTATGTCGAGTGTTTTCTTCAACATCACGTTGATGTTAATGTGCAAGATTATTGTGGCTATACACCAGTTCATCTGGCAGCCAAACATGATCAAGCAGATATTTTACAACAATTGCTGCGACCAGAATGCAAGGCAGACACCCAAAAACAAGATGCTGTTGGGTATACACCGCTCTCTCATGCTCTACAGGAAGGTAACCACACATGCTCAGAAGTGTTGCTTCAAAATGGCGCCGACCCCAACTTCTACCACAAACACATAGGCAGTGAACTTCATAGGGTCCCATCTGATTTTCCTAAATGTCTTGAGGTTTTGTTGAAATATGGTGCTGATCCTGAGGTGACAACACCAAGAGGATTTACAGTATTGCATTCTGCCGTGGAGGAGGGGAATCTCAAATTTGTTGAGATCCTGTTGGAATTAGGTAGTGATGTAAATGCCTGGACCAGTCCACGAATTCCAGGTAGGAATAGACGCAATGCTCTGCAGCTAGCCATTATAGGAAACGAAATTGACATTGCAAGGTGTCTGCTTTTGAACTCGGCAGATGTTAACTGCCGTGACCAACAGGGGAACACCCCTCTTCATCACTCGGCTGCTCACGGTAGCGTGGACATTATCCGGCTCTTGTTAGAGTATGGCGGCAACATCCATGCAAAGAATGATCGGCTATTTGAACCCCTCCATCGTGCTTGCTCTGCTGGCAGAGACCCAGTCATCCTTACTTTTCTGATAAGAAATGGTGCAGATATGGACGCTCTCAATATCACAAATGACACGCCTCTTCATTGCCTTTTCTTGCACTACCAGTACGTGAAGTGGACGACAGATGAGGCAGCTGACTGCGAACGATACGATCGAGAGTGTCGGCAGGGAATACTCGTATTCGTCAACAATGGAGGGCGCTTCACCATTACAACCGAAAAGGAGGATTTTCGTAGTGTACTTAAGACATTGCCTCTACTGGTTGGGTTACCAGAAACGACAAGTGTAATTCAAGAAAGTGCTGATCAGATCCACATATCTGACGCAAAAGACCCAGTGTTCATTACAATTGAAGAGCCACTACGTTCGCAGTTATTGTACGCCTCCAATAACCCACGCTCTCTTAGACAGACAACGCGTAAGGTGATTCGAGGATTGATTGATACCAAACATTGCGAGGAAGCTGTTGGAAAGATACACATCCCTGCTTTAATGCAAAACTATCTGCTTTTCTTTTGGGGAGATAGTACTAAATATGGACTGTAAAACAAAGTGGAAAATATCCACCTGACAGTCTTCGGATATAACTATTTGGTCTACATTAAACCAGTCTTTCTGTTGGTCAGTTTAAAACCGTGCACGACAATTTTGCACGAATGAATATAAACAATAAACTATTACACGACTTAAGACAATATGCTATTTTACATTATAAAAAAAAAAAAAATGCCTGAAATTTTAAAGTTTGCTTGAACTAGTATTCCATAATTATTATTAAACTTTCATGTGATAAGAATGTGCAAAAATACATTCACTTGCGGGATGTCGACACTGATAGTTTTGTTAATATAATTTGTTTAATTAAAGTAAAGTATTTTGTTTGAACTTTTGTAGCCATGGTCTATGTACAAGAAATCAATTTGAATTACCAACGTGGTGAAATAGAACGAAAACGCATCTGGGCAATATTCCACTCTTTTCGCAAAAAAATGAAAATCAATCAATAAAATTGAGGTCACGCCTTGCAGACACTTTCCATCGAGAGAGGCGTAAAAAGCTCAAGTTTCCTGCGTAATGTAATCATGAGGTTTTAGAAACACAATTCAGTGCTCTGAGCCCTGTGACACGAAGACGTCACTCGATCTACTCAGCTCCAAAACTCCGTCTGATATTTCTTGTTTGCTAATCTTTTACGATTTTTTGTATAAAAAGTGTTTTTCCCTAGTCCCCACAGTCTCAAGAAAAAAAAAAATCGAATTACTGCTGAATGCCCGCTCTCCAGTTTCTAAGCCTCCATACAAATGTGTGCCTTGAGTAATTCCCAATCAATTCTCTGAGCTGCGTGCCTTTCCACAGTTTTCTCATCCAAGGCACCGACTCTTAACTTCCTTTAAGGGGAGCTCAAGAAACTTTGCCTCTGATTTTGTTTCAGTCATTAAAAGCTCTGGCTCAACGGTATCCTGTGCTTCCACGCGCCACTCTAATTAAGTGGATGCGGTCGATATGTCGGTATTATAATTGTAATTTGTAAAAGTAGAAATAATGCTTTATAACATCACAGTGTTTCACAATGATCTTTGTGTGTATGGGGGTTTTACTTGATTTTTATGGGGATTACGTTTGAATGCAAGCAGTTGTGCCGGTGTTTATTCTTGGGATGTGGAGTCAAGGTCTTCCGTTCCATTCAACGTCGCAAGAGTTCCAAGTGTATTGATCCAATGGCCTTGCGAGCAAATGAAAGGCTCGGGGCGTGCTGGATCAGGGTTTGAGAATGGGACGAGAAACGGGAGTAAACCTTTGGGAAATTTAAATTCTAGCCGGCAAAACAAGATAGGTGCACGTCTCTTCCCCTGCATGGATCCGTCAATTGACCAAGGGGTTTGATGAAAATGATGACGAATGTAAAGTAACTCGGAGGCACACATGAATATGATATTTGAGTTGGCAAATCTTCAACACTGTAAAAGACTGAAGAAGAATTAAAGAAATATTTACTATCGAAATCGAAAAGTGCACGTCTCCTCTCATCTATCCCCCCCCCCCCCCGCGGCGGCACCCATTTTCTCCTTCGTCGCCCAGACGCATTTGTTTTAAACCAGCGCAAGGTATCTGGTGTCATTAATGTCGCATCTTGGGTTTTGTTTGATAGGAAGGCTGTTATGGATCGTCTTACCGTCGGCAATTCAGTATCAACATATCCTAAGAATGGAATCTCTTAAAATAGATTTCTAGTTTCTCTTGCTTCGCCCCCATACTCTTTACAATCTGTACAGAACCTCAAGTTAATACAATCATTCGTTTTCAAAGAACTGTTTCTCTTAATACAGCTTGCAGTAGATATACAGGATTTCAGCACAATGCACTTTTGGTTTTCCCAACAATATCGACTCCAAGACCTCCTGTCACCAAAAGCACTTTAAAACAGCAGATTGAGGTCCGCTGGTTTACTTTTTCTCAAATAAATCAATACAATTCGTAATAGGGCAAACAAACAAAAATAAGTTACCGGTACCCCATGGCTACTTGTATGGCCTCTGTGCATATACGAATCAATAATTACCGTTTAACTTGCCTTGTTTTCAGACTCAAATCGTGAAGTAGCGTTCAGGTTTATTTACGTTGACTGACCAAAGATGCTGACTTGAAGGCAAATACACCTTGGACGAATGCATCCAATTTTTTTTTACTAACTTGTTGATGAACGCAACTATAATATGTATGTGTTTCTCGTGTCTTAAAGCAAGAAACAACGAGCGAGTAATTATTAGTAATTATTATTGCCAAGACTAAGTTGTCCGTCGATGGGCGTCATTTATTTTTTGTGATTCTTGCTTCTGGAATAGTACAAACAATTTGTGTGACCCCCACCCCCTTAAGAAAATTAAGCCTTTGGGTCCTATGTGAAAGGTAACAACCATGGGTCAAAAACCGCCCGACCACCGACTAACTACATAACAGTGTTATACGAGACCAGCCAGAGCCGACCGAATTTACATGTCCATGCATTAATCAAAATCTGCGTGCAGTTTGAATAATTCGCTGGTATAATAAATCCTGTTACCACAAATATAGGTCTGTGTGAAGTCAATAGTTAAAATTAAGTTAAATTATGAACCAACAACACTTTGATCTGTATATTTTCTTTGTGTTTACTATGAGAAATAAAAGATGTACTTTTGCCAAAAGACAACGGCTGCATATATTAATGCATCAGACTAGGTGTAAACTTGATCTATAGGTATAAGGTGTAAGATGTCATGGATCAGCTGCTGTTGCTTTCACAATCTAACTGTTGTTTTCACTACCTTTTCATTTCCTTTCTGCAGAGAGCAATGATGAATGGATTTAACTTGCAGGATTGACTGACTCTTAAAGGGGAAAAATACAAAACAGTGGTTTGCCGAAGGTACGTTCATTCTCGTTTTAATATGTGTTTGATTTGTGGTCGATCTGCTACCGTCTGACACAAAGTGCGTTCATTATTCCCCAAAATTACTGAGCCGAATCTCCGCTGAAGTGTTTATATATGTTGTGTGTGTGAGACAGACAGGGTCAAACATGAATGAGCTGGCGCGTATAAAGAAAATCAGAAAATAGCCCCAAACAACACTGTAGCGGAAACAAAACAATATCATGTATATACAATTCGAGAAAAACATCTCCTTCGCAGTGAAGTCAGGTTGAATTTGTTGAGAAAATTCATAAATTCTACGTGGACTGGATGCAAATATCGAAGCTAATAATAGAGCTTTCCCTTTAATGGTAACTGCACTTCTTCCGTGCAATTTGTAGATACTTTGGTTTATAGATGACCCACTTAACTGAAAATGGGTGTTTGGGAAGATTGATGATATTTTCGCTAGACTCAATTGCGATTTTTATTGCTTGCTCGGGAATACTTTCGTCAAAGTTTAGAAAGCTAAAGTTTAAAACCAAAATGGATTCAAGCTGATCACTGAAGGGAACCGGTTTTTCGATTACGTAAATTACTATCGTTTAACGTAATGACATACCATAATGAATAACAAAGATCCTAACCACATATCCATTGGAAGTTGTTGCTATAACATTGAAGTGTATGTTAAGAACTATTCCTTGCAACTACGGGTAAATAAGTGGGGAAATACAAAAGTAGAAATACACGAAAGGAATTTGGAAAAGAAATTCTTGTTGAAAAGTAATCGGCATGGCGGAAAAGGAATACCTGGTTTTTGTCACGTATCGGTGAGCATCTTCACAGTGAACCATTAACGTTAAAAAAAGCTGCAACATGATATCGAAAAGTAATGTCTACAGCAGTGACAGTTACGCTGTGTAATCATCTGGCAATCGAGCTTTTCAAGAACACCCGATGAATTTCATATACCTATAAATATCTGGATGCAATTACCTGCAACAATACATTGTTCTTGAAGGGGGAGAGTATTTACTTTCCTTTTATAACAACTTTTAACACTATACACTGCAAGCAAAGGACAAATCCAAGTTGCCAATGGCGTTCAAATGAACTCCAATATCAAGCATGCTGTGGAAAACTGTAAACAGAACTACTTCTCAAATTGTGAGTTTACTGAGATGTTTGATGGATGCTGATCGTACTTTCCTTGCGGTTCACGGCGAACCCTTGCCGTCATAACATGCATGTTTTATAAGGTTGTCATTTTCATGGATTTCCAAAATACTTTGGCTTGAATAAAAAATATCAGTTGTTTTAAGGCTTTCAACGAACAACTTACGCCAACTGTACGTCAGAAACGGTGTGGTAATACCCCTTTTACCGAGTTGTAGCCCCAAAATACAAATTCCCGGGTGTCGGAAATAGCACACCACCATCAAGTCGGTGGTTATCGACCGAGCCTTAACTATTTCCCAAAGTGTCGGGCTTCTTCTCACTCAGACAGAAAATTATGTAAAGTATACCTGAAAATAATCATCAAAAGTGTTTCGCAGTGTAATTATATACAGTCTGCTAACTAGGTTTCAAATTGTCATGGGCTGAACTGAGGGGTGTGTGGGTCTGGTCGGTCTCATCCCACGAGGATAAACTCTTGAGAGTGCTAAAAGCTACAGGGCTTGGTAGTTCTTCCTCTCTCCCCGGTCCCTCTTACCGTCTCTTCAAGTGCCATTTTCCCTCTTCCATCTGTTGGAAACAAATAGTTCAGTAGCTCAGTTTACTTGTTCAAATATTTCAACTAGATCGAGGTGATTCTTGAGAAAAGAGTTAATGTGAAATGCGAACCTGACCGTTATATTAAACTTAATCTTCAAAACCTCAGAGGTGGTGCTAAGCCAACAGACTTGAATTTGCCCTCAAGTCTCTCGAGATGAAGCTTTTAAGACAGTGGGGCAAACGGAATATTTCAAAGTAAATTGGAATGGAGTTACCTGGGGTATGAAAACTGAAGTCTTTTAGGAAATGATGCAGGTAATCCGAGAATGCAACTCACTTTTTGAGCGGAAGGCATGGGTCAACCATTTTGTGTGGTCCATGTGATTTTCGTCCACGAAGGAACAACCTGTCAATCTTTGGGTTATGATAAAGGTGCAAGATTCGTTTTTCAAAGATCATCACGATAAATGTAATATATAGGCCTAGTGGGGCAATGATGCCGTCGTAAAATTGTAAGGTTTTTGTGTGTGACTATGATGAAGATATTTGAGTTTGTATGGAATGGGCATTGTAATTAGTTGTAGCATAGAGCAAGGAGACTTCCTTGCTCTATGGTTGTAGCTATCACTATGAATGATTGGCCAGTCTGTATCTTTTATTCAGCATGAACCATTGCCATTACAACCGTCACTACCGGTACTGTTTATTTGAAAACATTACCTGCTGTTGTAGTTTTGGCAACCGGACTTGTACATAGGACTGTATACTAGGTTTACCTTTATTTACTCGGTTTTGCAGTATCGGGTTGAATTATTGGTTTTCGCAGTGGAATTGTCACCACTTTTCCATCTCGGGTCGATCGTAGATGGGCTTGTGCCTCTATTTCCACTAAAAGCCCCTGCCATTCAGTACCTTTTGAATAATAAACCATTGTAGCACTGCTCTGTCGGCTCACACATTGTGATGACTGAAACACCAATGTCAGCCATGGTTCTTCTTTTTTTCCTTCTTTTTTTTTTGAGCTCATTTTTTAAACAGTATAAACATTCCCATACTGCAGTCAAAATGCTTTTAAAAGCCCACTTATTGCCCTAAAAAGTTACCTCACTGCAAATGAGACGTGGTAAGTAACTCTCTCTAACATGGATCATCCAAACTTGAAAGAACAGTTTCAACTGAGAAACCTGATCCGCGAAAAGATAATAAGTCCATCCGTGAACATCAATCATGGATCCCCAGGAAGTAACGGAACCTTTCAGACATTTTGGCTTCGCATCAATCGATCATGTTCCATGAACATCAATTTGTTTGTGCGCTCAGTTAACTGTTCTGCTGCACAAAATACTGTATACGAAACAGTCTGACATTTTAATCAGAATAGCTGTTTTGAGCTTGTAGTTTTTTTGGTTTTTTTTAATGTTTAGTAAATAAAATCAGGCTTCACGCTTCTCTCTATACCACTGCGACCATCTTGCATCCATGCATGGACACGCTAATTGAAAATGGGCAGGAAAGTCACGATTCATGTTCGCTTCTTAAATCAAAAAGTGAAGATCTTGTGTCATTCTATGCTAGCCGATTCGAGCCAAATCCTAACAATGGATTGTGATTTTGTCAGGGATGTAGGTTTTGGGAAACTGGTGTAATTGTTGGAGGAGTGCATGCGAACCCTTTACACTACTCTTCAAAGTGTATTAACGGACAAATTCGTAGTTCGGTGGTTTTGATGCCCATGGTTTACTTTACCATATACATATATCCCAATAGGATAATACCTTTGCACTTTTGCCTCATTTGGCTAAAAGCTTCCTTCGGAAGGACGAGGCAGATGCTCCATAAGCGCTACATAACGTACTATTAAGGTTTGCCAATCAAACTAAAACCATACGTGCTCATGACGCATTGCACTGTTTGCCCTTGACTACGCAAATCAAACAACTTTCTGTAAAGTTATGTTTCCATTTGCTCGTTTCATATCATAACAAATTATTGATGACTCTGTGTTTAGATGCCTCTTTATGACACTCATCAAATCCATCTTATTTCTAATTATTAGAAATATACGGTATCAGTATAATACCGTAAAGAGCAAGTTAAGCAATTTTGATATCAAATTACTTGTCTTGCTCAAACTTGCAGGAAATTAGAAGGGTGGTGTTATTGCAATACGTGACGGAATAATAAAATAATCATTCTTTGAGTCAATTCGTATGGAAATGAGTAAGCCATGTATGATTTTAGACGGAAATGCATTCCAGGCAATTTGAGTGACGAGGGCATAGCCAGGGCAATCACGGATCCATTGGGGGCAGTCAAGTACCCAGCAGCCTTACAAAGTCATTAAATTAAGATACGAGTGTCCACAAGTTCCTTGCGAGCCTCTTGAATGAGTTTATGCTGAAAGTCGTCGACTTGTCACTGAACCTTGAGAGACTGTGCAAAATGTAACCATTGGGTGGACACTAAACTACCACTCTAAGCATCGTGTTGTATGTCAGTTATGACAATTGTTCGATCTTGTTTCAATCAAACGAACTTGAGACTCTCTACACAAGGTGTTCATACTTTTTCGATAGTCAAATTGGTGCATAATAAACCAATCCGTTTAGCTACAAGAAATAATAACAAAACAAATTTTTAAAGAAACATTTATACGGCAATAACATCTCAACAAATTTGTCACAACCACCACTATGTAAAAAGAAAAATCCTACATAAATATTTACCTCTGGAGACAAAACCTGGTTATAAATCGTTGCGGTTAACCGACCCATCCCCGAGGCACTATTTGTCAAGAAAGAGGTGAACGTCCAAAACTGCTAGAAAGAAATCACTTGGGTGTAATTTGCAAGTGACAGCGAGGAAACGAACAGGCTTTTACACGCCAACTTTCTCTCCCTCTCTCTTCCTTCCTTTGCCCGTGCCTGCCAGCATTTCAGTTCCCCTGGCAGTCTTGTCATTTTATCCAGTCAACTCCAGTAAACTGGGGTGTGTTTACCCGATTGGGCTTTCTCTTGTTCGCTGTATGACGGAAACTTTTGCTCCCGTTTATTGCTACCCGTTCTATGCTCCGGGAGTTGTCATTTTCATGAAATGCTCCGGTTACGTCGGAAGTCTCCTTCGGGGTGCATCCGTTCAGAAAATGGGTTAATTGCTTTTAATGCAAGAAAATAGTCGCACACACACTTGTTGTGTAAGAACGTGGAAGGCGAAAAACAACAAATAATAGTTGACTTAGTTGTTACGGTGTTTTGCTTTCATTACTGGAAATGAGACGATATTCCACTTAAAAGCTTCGGACTGCAATCAAGCTAGACGTTGCCAAATCTTGGCATTAGTAAACCCACCTCCATGGTAAACCAAAGAGCAGGTATAGTGTTTGGATTGGTATAAAAAAGCGTTGATGGGAAAGTGACATCGTTTATATT
>CM021530.1:12545106-12559159 GCA_010994315.2 Pisaster ochraceus
ACCCAGTCAGTTTCCCAAGTGGTTAATTACTTGAAGTATTTATATTATATACAAAAGTACAGGCAGGTACATGTATTGACATAATAATTAGACTCGAAACCGAATATTAACTAAAACTGCCCAACATAATTGTAGATTTTACCTTTCCCAATGGCAATATTTAATGGCATAAGGTGTATCTCCTGTGTGCACATACTAGGTGTCGACTGTGAGGTTAAAAGTCATCTCTCCCGTGCTGTCAAAATTGTCACTATCAAGGTGACCTGTAAACGTATACATTTTTACGGGAAGATTTCTGTACGTAACAAAGTTGACTCAACAACGTTACCTCAGTCATCATACCTGAGGCGTGACACGAGCGTGTGGGCACATGGTGCCATTGCCCCGAGTAGGTAGTGGACCACAGTGCTCACACCATTAAAATTGTTCCGGTATTGCTTAAAACTGTAAAAATCAGAATTGATTTGCGGTTGATTGAAGTTAACACTTTTCGGTTACTAAGTGCCCTGCGAGGCATAAATCCATTTGATTGGAATTTTTTTTCTGTACAGAAAAATAGGCCTAGAAGAGAGATTTCAAATTGATATGCAGACTCTTGGGTTTTGGAATCCTATTCTCTGAAGCCACGAAGACAAACTAGGTGAACTCAACTTATAGACCTATAACTACAAAATGCAATTAGAACCGACAACTTTCTTTAAAATGTGGGTCATTCTTATTATAATTTATAGTTGAAAAACACACTAAAACACCTCTGAGAAGACTTGTGAAGCGTGAAATTAAACATGAGTTTGGTACAGTCACAAGCTTGACTGCTGGGATCTGAAAGCACTGCCTTGGGTCACATTGACCAACTTTTGCCCTCCATAATGGCGTTTCCTACTTTCAGGTTATTTTTGGATCTGAACTACAGGTTTGGATATCGTTTAACTCGCACAAGGATCGAGGTTGGTGCCGTGGGCTAAACACAATTTGATCCACACGTTGTTTGTCAATTTTGCTGCAGTTATTGTGTGTAGAGAACGGGTGGTTATTGTACACAATAACTAGTCGAGACATTTTCTCGACACGACATGATGCATGATCTAATAAGCTAATCCTCCTCACGTTGAGTATATTATACCTTCAAATGTAAACCACACCCATGGTTGACCGACACAATAAAGCATTTCCCTCAGCAACCCATTCTCAAATGTTGCATCTCAAAACAATCGTGAGAGACAATTATTGTCACTCAGGCTGAGCGGACACGTTTCCATATGTTCTGCCTTAATAGCAATTTTGACGCTAATGCTCCACGCTGAATATTACCCGTTATTGGATTGCCAAATTGTATTGAAGTCGTGTTTCAAATGATGCTTTTAAGCATTATCATCATCCGGCAAAGCCTGTTATTAAGATACTCGTTGGACAATATCATATAGCAACTACCAATATCCAGTACATGCACAGTGCATGCATAACCAAACACGTCATAATGTTGTTAATGTTACCTTGATAGAGTGTTAAAAAATAGTAGACTCAGTGAGTTGCTGATACATAAAACTTAACTATAGTGCCTGAATCTTTTTACTTAATATCCTAACACACTTGGTTTGTATTGGTACGGGGCAACATATGCCTCGTAAATATGGATGGCCTATATAAAACTTGGTGGGTCTCTATAGCATTTGATAAAGCAATTGCAAATTCCCCTTTAGAATAATAAGTGGTAAACATGTTGTGTGTAACACATGTTCAAGTGAAAACGCTGAACGTTATTAAAAAGACAACCTGTTACCCTTTACCCCCTTACACTAAATATACAAGATCTTTACAGAATCATGTTCGAAATGGACCCGTTTTGTCAGTGTAAATAAGTTTTGTCAGTGTAAATCAATGAAAGCAATGCATACTATGGCATCATGTAGACGGCACTTTCCCGTCGTCCTCTCTGGATTTGTTAAACGGCGCCACGGACTCCGCCAAATCCCCACCTTAGGGGTCGTTATTCTAGACCAGTTTGCTCAAAGGTTGGGTGGCTCGAGATCTGATTGGGTTCAAATTGTCCAAATTACTTTGCAAATGGTTTGCAAATTCTTCAGACACGTCTGTTTGAATGATGTCGTATGTTCTGTCATCAGCTCTCCCCCCCCCCAAAAAAAAAAGGGGGCGCGGGGTTGAAATGAGCCTATGTAGATGTAACAAAAAATGTAGGTATTGACGCAATTCATCTGACGTCATCACAGTCAATGTTGGTTGTGCCATTTTTACGGTCAGTTTCCTTAAGCGGGCATTTTCGGAGATGCGAACGCGTTTACAAGCTCACTATTTATTTACATTCAATTTGATTCCCAAAATGCCAGACTATGGGCAGACAGTAAAGCCGCGTGTGACGTCATGCAAGGGGGCAATTGACGAATATTTTCTGAAGGAAAAAATAACTTGTTGTTTGCCATTAAACGGTTTACCACAGTGTTTGTAATAAATATATAGCTTTAAACACCGGTACTGTTTTCTTGTTTTCTTGTGAAATTCCAGTCAAGTTAAAATTTTGATTGCTGTAGAGTTTGTGGATTTTCGTCCAAGCGCAGAGTTGTATTCATTTCTTTGCGTTCGTTGTACTTGTGTTGGGTTTTGTGGGGGTTTTATGCGTGTGTTTTTTAACGATGGCCTCATTTATTCGGCCTTGGTTTAACAATTTTTGTTTGTCATTAGTCAGCTCATCAATGAATGTATTATGTAAAAATATTGTTTTTATTTGAAGCATTCATTTAAACAACAAAATGAATAGGCTTAAAGGCAGCGCGCTGAACCTACACACTCTACTCAATGTACGAGCCGAAACAGTCTCAAGATTGGAACACGTACCTGTACGTTCAAATGAAGAAAACAAATTCTCCGGCGGCACAATATTGCCGTGTGTGGATTGGAAGTAGACAAGGGCAAGCGCAGTGACTGCAATATACACGGTGAATATCAGGCTGGCTGTCATCGGCAGGAATCAGACAAGTGCGCATGTCTGCATTTCAATCGCAAACCCTGGCTGCTAAAAAAAGGAGAATGCTGCGCGCCGTAACCTCTCAGTGTGATGTCCAGCACGGGGAAAGCGAACGTTTAGGGCTGGGGCACGCCAAAACGATCCACTCCTTTTGCTCTTCTTCTTCGACATCAAAGTTTCAACATGGCCGTTTACAACTATTCTAACTTCTCTGCAATGAGAATTGATTGTGACCCGGAGTTTTATAGAAATATCACGTATGACTTTGTGGGTGACTGGACTTATCATGAGGGACAAATTTTCTCCATAACTGTTCTTTTTCCTATTCTGCTCTTGCTTGGTTTACTGGGAAACTCCGGTTTTATTTTTGTGGTGTATCGTCGACCTGAGATGCGGACCGTCACTAACTGGTATTTAACGAACTTGGCAGTTGCAGACATACTGTTTTTGGTCAGTGCAATTGTCGATAAGCTCTGGTTATACGCAAATTCACCGGTGCCCGGGGACGATAGTCCACATGGACCTATTGCATGCATAGTGATATCCCTTCTGGCAGATCTGACCTACTTTGCTTCACTCTGTTTCATCACTTTGGTGTCTTTCGACCGATTCTTGGCCGTGCGCCGTCCGCAGACCTCAAAACGAAGGCGGACCAAGAATGCATTGCCGACTAGCATCGGATGCTGGGTGTTCGCCTTCTGCGTTGCGGCCTGTCTGATTCCTTCCAGAAGTAAATTTGTCAAGTACTGTCTCGATTGGCCCCCGGGCGATGACAAGTACATTGATTGGCCTGCAGAGATGTACGTTTGCAGGTCCCACAATATTTGGATGGATAAGTTCATCAATGTCATCCAGACGGTACCTTTCTTCTCTGCCTTCGCGCTGAATGTGTTCCTCTACATCAACATCATTCGAAGCCTTGACCGGTCCATACAGAACCTTGGTCATCATGGAATGTCACAGGACAAGAATGTGGCTATGAGGAACCAGATAGCTAAGATGCTAGTGGTCAACGGTGTGGTCTTCTTCTGTTGTCTGTTTCCATTCGAACTTATGTGCTTATTCCAAGTCATCAAAAGTCTGCAAGGCCCCGATATTCTTCCGCTGGAAACAGCTGAATTGTTGTATGAAATATCTCGTGTAATGGCCTACATTAACTCAGTGGCAAACCCTTTGATTTATACCCTGCTCAGCCACAGGTACAGGGCGAACTTTAAAGCTGCGTTTATGTGCCGCGGGAACATTTCTCAAAGAGGATCTAGACGCACGGAGAATGATGCCGCTCACAATAACGAGTTTAGGACCTCTTCTTTGCGGGGACAAAATGCTACGCGAGACGAAATTTTATGAAGGAAATTTACAAAACTGGTTTGGGTGTCGTTGAACTTGAAGTACGTCGGCTCTGTAATGCCCGGTACGATACGTTCAAAATGATCGTTACACGTTGCATATCGAACGAGAAGAAAACAAAGTCACAATTTGGAGCTGACCTGTATATCTACATGATAGTTATATTGTAAACTGTATGTATTACTTGAATGTGCATGTTTGACATAACTGTATGTGCACTATAACATCTCCCGGTCAGAATTGATTCGGATTCCGGGTCCCATGCCGCCTCCTGACCCATCAGGCTGACCCGGAAAGTGGCTCAAATACGGGACTTCAAAATCGGACTCTGCGTCAGTTTGAAGCTTTTCCTGGTCATTTTGGCACAGATTCCGTGTCTGCTTGACCCAGAAATGGGCCAGGTCCAACGGAACCCGGAATCCTAGTCAATTCAGAGCCGGGAGTTGTTAATGTGTGGCAAAATCATAACACTCACTATTGTTTATGTGTCCAATTAAACAATTAAAGTATGACATCAATCATTGCATGCATGGATAAGCAAATTAAGATGGTTCAAGACCTACAAAAGCCGAGATTCAGCTTTAAAACCTAAACCTTTGATTAAACTGCAAAATGATGAACGCCCACTTCCGCACTGTGCTTGATCATACTTCAGTTGTCTGGTTAACTGCATGTAAGACTAGCCGTTGGGCTTTTATTTCTTAATACGAACCCAAGGGTAATTCCGTCTTCGATTCAGTTGATATGATCATTTCTTGGAGCAAATTCGGCTAAACAGACGATGTAGTTATACCTGATTTTCTTCCCGATCACAATACAATTGCGCACGTGTAACCTACTTAAAGATTTCCCTGGACACTGTATAAGTTGGGCAGTGTGATGTTGAGAGGGAAAGTGACGTCCAATAAAGCAAATATTCCCGGCTTGTGTTTGTCTTCACAGTCACCCAGTAAGTTACAGGCGGACGAGACAAGTCAACACTAAGTCCTACCATCAGCGAAGCCAATATGTCAAATGATATCGTTGTATGGTTGATCCAATAAACCTAGGGATTGTCATCGAAAGCCGTTTAATTTGAAATCCAAATCCAATCAAAATGTTAGATTTGACCGTGAAATTGGTGCAAACATCGGCAGAGTAAATTTAGATCCAGGAAAAGATAACGTACATAGGAGAATTTATCAATCCATGCTGTTTCTTCAATCAAATGGTTATGTCGAATTAATCGGACTGTGATCGCATGTAGACTTCGATTTACGTTATATACAACTGACTGGTAATTGAGGATTGCTCGTAGAACCTCCAGTTAATTTTAAATTTAAACAACCATGACTGCGGCTAGGCTAGTTTAAAGGGCCGTGTAGGGAACAAATATATTATTCAGTGTACCGTTATATTAAGAAAAGGTTTCTCTAATGTTTAGCCTATACGTGCATGCAATATAGTGCCGATCAAAACGAATTTAACTGAATGCCGCCGAGCTAATTGCGTCCTTGTTAAAAATTAATGGAACTGAACATCAGCTTTTTCTGATACGATTACTATGAATATGTAATTTTAAACTGCAGTCTGTCATTTCTACGCTTTAATGACACATTGAAAGTTTTGTTTTTGGTTTTAATAATTTAAATTATAACTGTTTATTTGTATTTAGAGGTGTGATGTGTAAAAGACGAAATCTTAAATTCAAATAGTCTATAAAAAAAAGGCCAGTAGTGGTGTACAGTTGAAACAAGGCAGATGATGCGATTAATGGAAATGTCAAACGAAGCCCAGACATTTATGCATGATTGCCAGGGTCCAGTGACAAGTGTCTCGTGCAATTACTCGGTGTTTCAAAACATTCGTCTCCAATATTGTAAAAACAAACCGAGTCCCACGATCGGTACAAAAGGAAAGGTCTCGACACAAGCCGGGACAGAATTGCAATTAGGCGTTATTTAATGGATACAAGTAAACATGCAATCTTCGCGAGTGCGGCAATATGGCCGAGGCTAATATATTGCCAATTAACCCCCTATATATTGTCATCCCCAATTATATCAAAATACATTCGCTTCGTCAAATTTAGTAGTTTAACCAAAGTCTGCACTTTGAAATCACCCCCGTAGACAATAATAATTGGGTAAATGTTTTTCGTCGTCCAATATTGCTTTATACTAAACGACCACAGTTTCATTGTTGGATTTCTGTTTCTTTCTATACACACTGGGGTCATAGATTGGATTTGATCAACGTAATACTGTTTTATAGGCAAACATTATATTGTAAGATACAACGAAAGTCACATGTGAAAGTTTCAGCTGAATACAGCTTGCTGAGAAAACAGCAGCATTCGCAAATGGACACCAGCTCTCAGAAATCTGAGAAACGATTCATGCACGAATCGTTGCTCAGATTCAAATGTTTTGGGGTGAAACATTTTCCAAACCGTATTCTTCGAAGGGAATCCTTTTTCAAAATTGTGTATACTACCAACAGCTGCAGTGCTTCTCACCAAAGTTTCATGGTCATTTATTCATTTGTGGAGTACTCACCAATATATGACCCTGTACTTTAATATGACTATGTTTCAGATTGTTTGCTGTAATGTTTTAGAAAATGAAACTTGAATTTCTGACAAAAGACCTTACCGAATCGTTTATTTCTGAGACTTGACGCTTACCTGTCATCCAAGAATAAGATTTCTTTCGTAACCTAAAGAAACTGCCAGCAAATTACGACGTCGAAAAAAGAGAGACTTTTAAACCATACAATTCAAATGACTATAGATCCCCAAAGTCAAACAGATATAGTTTGCCAACTCAATGACGGACAACCCTGTAATTTATTTAAATCAAAAGCTTAAATATTTTAGTATTCCGGCGCCATGTACACAATAGTAAGATTATATTAATGAGTGCTGCTGATCTGTTGTGCTGCACTGGTGAAATTTACCCCCTGTTTTGTATTCGTTTATTTTTCCAAATATAATACGTTCAAGGACAGCGGCTGGGGGAATATTTTATTCATGTTTTTTTTTTCTTTTTATCGATGGGGGAAGCGTCTTTATACAATTCTTTCTCCACCTACACGCTAAAATTGTCTGTTTTCAATACTTGTTTGCTTTTTCTTGCAGCTAGGAGGCTTGCAAAACTGATCCAGGTTCCGCCACTCAATCTTGATTCGCCTCAATATTTGCTAAGCTTTTAGAAAAGCATAAATATAAGTAAACACACACACAGAACAATAACAAAACTGTGACCGTTCCTGTTCGCAGATACTAAAAAAGGGTTGTTGGGTACTCTTGACAGGAGCAAACAATTCACTAAACTTGCTTCTAATTAAATTGAGTTAAGCTGTGCGTTTTACCGGTTTCTTCCTTTGTATTCCATTCAAACTTGACCAGTGATTGATAGCCCCGTATGCTTACCATTAATTATTTTCCCTTGGATTAGACGTTTTCCAAGAGGGTTTTAAGTTGTTTTAATGACATGACGCGTTTGACAAGACACTTGACTTGACATCCGACAATGGACTGCAGACAGTTCCGTATTTGATTAAATTCTCCGTTTGTGATGTATTAGGAAATCTCTGGTTGATTACATCGAGAGCTAAAAAGCACTTATACCCACTTCAAACTGCAGGGTAATCTTGTTGAACGCGCTGTGGTAATCTTTCATGGTTTCTGTTAATTTTGAAATTTAGTTAATGGTCACCGTTATCATAAATGAATTGCTCCTACTTCATCGGCAATTGGATAGTTGCGTTTTTTTTCCTGCAAAAAAAACAAACAAACAACCGAACGAACAAACAAAGTGTCAAACCGTTATTACTTGAAAATAATGCCCCGTAAAAACTTGAAGTAGATGTCATTAGGTTTGGTTGTGTGCAAAACGTCTTTAAAAGGGTCGTTATGGTATTCAACTTAAAACACGCTGGTTTTTGAACTAAATTGTTTTACGATAAGTTTAATGGTTGTTAGTGAAAGCTAAAAGCTTTTTCCCGAACCCACCCAGTGTCTGTGTAATTTGATTTGTTGATTAAATTATTCCTCGCATCGGGCACTCTACCTTTCAAGTTATTCAGAGTGTATAAGACATCGGAAAAACAACGTTTCTATGCGTAACTCAACAAAGGGCGCTTTATTTTCGAACTGAACATTTATTGTGTATACCTTTTATGTAAATGAGGTGACTTTGGGTCTTTAAAAGACTATTCAAGAAAATATTATATTCTTCCATCGAAAGAAGTTAATCGATTATACTTATCATATCTATTGTCATCAATCATGCATTTACGACTGAACAATTTTGTTTAATCGACGTTTTCTGTGCGATCAAAATGTTCTCATTATTTTCTTTTAGGATGACCTGTTCAGTAAATGGTTTTTTTTTTATCGATCTCCCAAGTACAAAGTTTCCGTTAGAAAAACCGTTGGGGTGAAATGTCCTTACTTATTGCCGTTTTGTTTGGTCCCCTCCCTCTGCATTCAAATGGCGTTACGGTAAATATGAACATCCGAATGGCCACAATGAGTAATGGGCCACGTTAACCCCTTACAAATTGCCAACAAACAATTGCGAGATGGTCCTATACGTGACTTCAATATTATTCTTTTGAGAAGTTACGCTGTAGGGGCTCGCAGAAAGAGTCTGCAGTCTGCGTGTGCATTAGTGTGGCCAAATCGTGTAATGTACGTCTTCTATGGGTCTTTTATACACGCACATGATGCATAAAAACAGCACAAGCTATATATTATACATAAATATATCTATAATTATATTCTCATCAAACTATTCACTCTCATAGATTAAAACTTTACTGATGACGTACGATAGTTCTGCTTGTGGAGTTGCAATTGATTAGAGTGAATTTCAGTGTATTATGATATTGCGGCACCACGAAGATGGACAAACTCTTTGCCCTGACGTAGATTATAGCGTCACGGCATCAACTATTGTAATGTCTTAAGTGCCGTTGTATTTAACAAAACAAGACTGAACCCAGAAAAGGCTTTCGGTATTTAAATGAATCAAAAAACAACAATTCAATGTATAGAATTCAAATGATCGACCTCAGCAGGCGAACGTTCCCAATAGTCATGGATGTTGACATTTCATTGCAGTGTAATTTTTCAGCTATGTTCCATGAAATGATACGTAGATTTTTCTTTGTGCTGATGGATATTTCAATTATGATCGTCGGCTGGTTTTTCATAGACGACGGATACTAATGTGTATCACAATGAATTATGTAAAAGCTATATAGATATCTAACATCTGTTTGCAGTATAGAATAGACTGTTAAACTCATATCAGTACATGTGAATGTTCAATTTGTTAATGTGTATAGCCTATGTTAACATAATGTGCACTATTATAATTGTTTTCTTTCTGGAGAACAAAAGTGAACCGTATTGCCGTCACCTGTACAAATAATGATCACTAAATTACTAGTGTGCGAAAGATTGAAGTAATCAAGTATGTTACATTTTACTGCACGGTTATTTTCCGTGGTCTTGCTGTTCTTGTTCATACAAACAAAAAGTGCTGATCAGATTGATTTGTTTTATTAAAGGAAATGCACGACCGACATAAACCTTAATCCAACGACAGATTTGATCATTGAGACAGTTGTGCAATGTCGTCATACTTTGGCATGATTGTGATTGTATTTCTCTTCAGATTTCCCCCGTCATGTCTTCTGTCAGTATAGATAGCCAATAAGGCATCTGCGAGTGGCTGAGTGATGCATTTAAATCTGCAGCAGATGAAGTCTGACACACTTTTTCAGTTCAAAGAATGATCGTCAGAATTTGTTACGCCAATTTATTATGTACAGACAATGTGTACTAACGTTGCACTCGTACGCTCTGGATGAGTAGGTCATTATTTTGAAGAAGGTGTCGCCGTTGCTTTTTTTTTCTCCACTAAAAAATAAATACGAGAAACTTCAGATGAAGAACGTAAGAAATAAGATCGTCGTGAAATTAGAAGCCCTGAGGTTCAAACATGGGGAACATCGGAACCATTAGTAAATTCCATTACATCCCAACTTCTACGAAGGACTTGACAATTACTGTGTCAACCGTCCAATACATCAACCATCGTCTTGAGGCAGTATGGATACATTGTATATACGTTTATTTACAGATCTTGATACCAACCATTTGTCGAAAGAAACATGCTCCCTCAATCCAAGTGATTGTTAACTTACCAATTTAAGAAGAAAACAGAGTAATTTTACATTAAAATCTTGCTCCCTAAATCCAAGCGATTAAAATCGTGCTCCAGTGGTCTCTTTGTTGGTTGTACGCAGTATGAATGAAAGCTGCGATACTTTGGCAAACTGCACCAGCTGTTGTAATTATGAACGGGGGAAAAATCCACTGGATCACATAGATCGAAAATTAAAGCATCACCAATTACAGATAATACGCAATCTCTGCTGCAATATTTGAAGATTTTCCATATGAGGCCGATACGAGCAAGCACCTTATATATTTACAGCTTGAGATTAAACTGCACTGGCTCGGTTTTTTGTGTTTTGGTTTTTTTTTTCCCCTGATTCCATAGGGGTGTACGATCAATGGCGATGCTTTGCTCAGAGGGTCGGAGCGGCTCTTTTTCTCGATTCCTAGCTGGTCGGTAATGAAGTGCTACATTTTCCGTGAGCCGAATCTTGATCGATTCACTTGGGTATCACATGACATGGGTGGTATAGTTAATAAGTGAGGTAATGCTGTTGGGGCCACACCTGCTCGGCATTCCCCCCCCCCCCCCCCCCCCCCCCCGAATCGCTCGTGTCGGTAGATTGCAATCCCATGTGATGCGGTGGTTGCGTGTATAACCCATATGCATTGTGTCATTTATAAAGGTGACAATCATTGCACCTCTAAGTCTTCAATAATTCAAATTCAGTCAAATCAAACGGAAAAGCATTTCAAACCCGACATTTCGGCTTGGAGGTGTTTTCGTAAACAACCGCTTGAAACAGACGAATCGCGAGAAAGGCAGAAATGCAAGCGAAAACTATTCCCTAAAGTAAATTGTAATATTGTTTTACTTGAAGCTCGTGTGATGCCCAGTTTTTCCCATACTAATTTGTTTTCCAATTGATCAAAGTACTCTCTATCAAGAATGACGTTTTGGACTATAAATGGAATATTCATGCTCACAACGGCACAGGAATCATCAGCAGCGTAAACATGGTGGTCGCCTGGGGAGTACGCGCACCCCCATCGCCCTCCAATCCCTTGCCCTTTATACTTCCCCTAGTAGTAGCAATTTCGCCCACATGAGATCACCGAGTTCCCTCAGCACGAGTCTGAAGTCCATGCTTGTATCTAAAACTAAAATGCAGCAACCTTTAAAAAGATATCCCGAGACCGCGGTTTACCCGTAAGCTTGCCTGAATCATACCCGGGGTACCTTAAGTACAGCAGATTGGACGGGAGAAAGTGAGGCTTGTTATACACACGAAAATAAGGTATAGGAGATGCTCACAGGTGGACGGAGAATCCAATCATCAAATCAAACCTTAATGAAACGTATTCACTGCCAATATCACCATTCTGTTATTCTTCTCAGCTTTGCCCTACACATTCTCTATAAAGGCCTTTCTGTTATCTACATCAATTTGGGAATTGTTGAGGGCGCATACCAAATAAGGAAAACCCTGAAATGAAAATCCTATTACAGCCCATGGTGTTCTTTGCACACACAAATCTTAACCCCCGTAATATTGGTACACTGATTGCAGACCAACATCATCAAATTGCCTTCAATATTCATCCGATCTTGGAAATATTGTATGATACATTTGCAATAGGACTAATTACACGAAACGACTATTACAGCAAACGAAGCATAACTGTTCATACACCAGATCTCAAGGGGCAAGGGCTATTTATTATGATCAATTGGGTAATTAAACCACGGCACTTCAAAGAGCGCACGATTTCGCAAATCCCCTCCATAATGTATCGGCCATTACTTGTGTCTCGCCTGAGACAACTTCATTTAAATCAGCTGGAAAAGTAATACTGCTGAGCTTATAATCAGACAACTGATTTTTTTTTTTTTTTTGGGGGGGGGTGAATTAATCTAGCGGTAAAAGGCAATACCGAATGTATAAATTGAGCATTCTGTATGAACAAAGGGCATTACAACAATTAAAAAATGATAATTTATACAAACATCAACAGCACAAAGCAAAATTTAGTTTCAAATTCTAATCAGGCAGATTATTAAGTATCCATTTGCTGTGGTTTTGGGTAGTTTTCTTTGGGGGGGGTTCCATCATCAGAATTTGCTCACCGTTTGACCACTCCATTCCCTGTTTTTAATATGTTTTTGTCTTTTGCTTTTTTATAAATGCAATGATTTACAAGTTTGTGAGTTTGACTTTGCTCTCGTTATACATTACTCTCCCTTTAATGGTAAAAGGATCATACGCGAAAGTGATATGGGCTCACATTTTGTTGCGGGTCTTTGCCTTCATTACTTCGAGGGAAAATGCTTCCTTCACCCATCAGTCACCCCGAAAAACTCGGTTAGGTGTTGTTGTTGAAGCCAGCGCATTAAATAAGGCTGGAGGAAGGTTTTGGCAAAACGCAGCAAATGTGTTTGAAGAATTAGGGCTTGTCCCACTTTGACGACAACGGCGAAAACACCGGCTTTTCTCAGAGCGATGCACTCTCTTAAGCCTGACCCTCTCGATAACAGAAATCTCCCGGTACATCGCTCATCGTACATGGCACATTCGATCCGTACTCGAGTCGCAATTTGATCGGACAAAAAAGGAGTATGATCTGTGTGAATGCGCTCCCCGTGATTAAGAACAAATGTAAATCTAACATAGTCCGGACTCGTCACGTGTCTGCTTTTAAAGGCAAAGTATAATCGTTATTCACTTTACGTTTGAAACAGATCACAAGTGAATATTCTTTTGGTTTTCTAGCTACCTTGGGTTTATTTAATAAGAAGGTGAAAAGCAAAATCCGGATGTGTTATCCCTTTATATAAGCTCCTTATCCCCTGACGTAAGCCTATTATTAATAGGCTCTGTATTCGATTCCGTCAGGTAATCCAGAGATTTGAGCATATTGAAACAGGTGATTGAAGCCTAAAGACACTGCACTCTGGATCACAAATTCTTACAATCGGCCTTCATATAATGAGATTTTGTGCAAGGTGGATTTCTCTCTCATAAATCAAGTATTTTTCACGTGTCAATCATCTGAAATGATCCCCCTTACATTATTATTAGTATAAGAAGAAACCCAAAGGGAATGGTTCGATAATGGTTCTTATGATTTATAGTGGTCATATTCTCTTCATTCAAATGAAAATAAAAACGAGTAGGTCTATACGTTGAAAATTTATCATGAATACAAACACTGCCGAGATCAAATAACTGTGTTTTTTGATCGGGTGCTCAAAGTCCGTGGCTTACTGACTCTTAATAATAACAACGGTATTTGAAATTGAAACGAGGAATAGAATCAACAATGCTTAAAATCGATTATTCTTTGGCAGAGCGTGCATCCAACTATATTGGTCAAGACAAATATTCCGTATTGACGCGCCTGCATTGCGACAGACGTTTATGGTTGTAAATACAAATATGTTTTTCGGTTTTTATTTGTTTTTATAGAGTTTGTGTGTGGGGTGAGCTCATATTCGGTACCTTATGGAGACCAAGGACAAAACAAACAAGGCAAAACAAAAGGTCTCTACA
>CM021530.1:12633825-12676216 GCA_010994315.2 Pisaster ochraceus
TCCAACATTTCATTTGAGTATAACAGAAATCAGTGTGTAAGTATTTTCATCATCAATAAAACATAACATAAATAAGTAAAGACACATTCTGTACCTGTGGCAGAACATGAGATCACCGATTTCACACTGTGCTAGGTGTTCATATAGGAGTGGATCAATTTCCTGCAGCATCTGTTGTAAAATTTCTACGAGGAAAAGGAAAGTAAAAACACAGGAAATGTATCAAAGCTACAACAAGAGACTTTGCTGTTGTTTTCCCTAAACTGTGTGTTGGATAACATAAGCCACAACCACCAAGTGTAAAAGTGAAGATAGTGTAATGATAGTAATAATAGTAGCTTGTAATATAGCACTCAAATCCGCCACTCACTGGCTGACGCTCATGGCGCTTCAACAATGGTACCCCTGATCACTGGGCACATATTTCATTCCTTAGACAACCCCAGTTCCCTTGGGAGTATACAGCCTGTGCTGCCAAATATGTACCGCACCAAGCTAAATCAATCACATGAACCATCTTTGCCCTCACAGGTACCCATTTACCCTTGGGTGAAGAGGAGCAATCATTGTCAAATGTCTTGCTCAAGGACACAAGTGTCATGACCAGGATTCGAACCCACACCCTGGTGACTTAACCACCAGAACTTGAGTCTGATGCACTAAACCGCTCAGCCACAACACACCAACTCTCAACATTGTTTCATTTGGTACACCTCCTGGAGAATACGTATTGTGTACCTTGTTAAAGTAACAATGTACATAAATTTTGTATAACTCCACCAGGGGGGGGGGCAACAATTACATTACAGAATCATAAAAGCTGAAACATGGATGAAAGCTAGTGAAATTGTAGCTGCAGAGCAGTTTAAGGTGACAGGTCCTATGTCTCCCCTTCTTATCACTATTCTCCACACTGCTTTCTTTTAACCCATATTATTTTGACAGTCAGTCCGTTTTAACACATATTAAGCTGATCCCCAGAAATTGACTCTTACCTAGTTTATGAAGCATGCCATCTTCAAGGAAATCTTTGTAGATAGTTTCTAGATACAGCGTGAAGCACCAGTAGGATTCCACTTCACTGTCCATCACCACAAAGAATCGACTCAGGACATCGTTCATTCCCTGAGCATAAGTCACCTCTGGAGAACAAAACAAACACTCAAGTTATATTATGTGTGTTTTTACCTTTACACCGATGTGTGTTAAGCACTGTATACTCAGTACTTCCCCCCCCAGTCCTGTGAGAAAAAAGTCCATAGGCTCGAGTGGGATTCAAACCCACAAATTTTGCCATTCTATAGACCACCCCGATTGCCCAATAGTTAGAGGCAATTCGAATCCTGTTATTCCTTTATCAATTCCAGTATTACTTAATCGATTCCTGTATTCCTTTTTCCGATGCAAATTTAAAATGTATTAAACATTAAAGTGTTTTATCAGTTTTAGTAAGTCCACATCCTCATTCTGGTTTGAAGAAACACTTCTTTAAATCTGCTGTCATAACATGTGCCCAAGCACAGTCAGATGTGAACTTGTGATCTGTGATACTGAACTGTACTCATCTTCCTCGTTACTTCCGAGTGTTAAATCTGATCTGACCAATTGAAACTGACACCAATCTGAAAACTTGTTGACTGTATTTGTTGCCAAATATTGTAATACTTGACATAAATCCGGTGAATCAAACTCTATACTCACGAGGATGAAAAACGGCAAATGTGATGAGAATATCTCGTAGTCTGCTCAGATTGGGATTATTTGGCCCTCTGTAGAGGCAAAAAAAAACTGCAATTAAATTTCTCTTTTATGTGATACAAAATGTCAAGTGTGAGATTTATAGTATTTTGCCTAAATGTGCCCTAAAATGTAACATCCTGGACGAGGTCAGTTTCGTACAATGAACTTCTGTACAAAAGATTATGGAATAAACCCCATGGAAACTGACCGAACAAAGAAAAACTGACAAGAGTGGGATTTGAACCTCCGATATCCAGATTAACGTGCCGGCACTCTACCAACTGAGCTATCTAGCCCTAACGTTGGCAGTCTCCCTATTTGTCAATATCTTTGAATGCCAGTCAGAAGCCATTCACAACCTGTACTTGCTATATGATAGATCATCGATCTATGAGATAAGATGACATCAATCCATACTGAATCCATGATTTTGTCCAGTTTGAGCTGGAAGCTTAACAGGTATCTGGCAACTCATTTACAATGTAGAGACATTCAGTTTTTTCTGTGACCCAACAGAAAGTTCTTACAAATAAGACAAGTCTCTATTCTTACTTGAAGTGTGGATGATCTCGGTCTGTTCTTGGGACGTCCTTATCTATGATACGAATACTTTTCCGAAATGATTCCATATTATCAATATCTAAGGGTTCCCTTTCTGCATATATCTAAACAGAAAATATACAAATTACACCACATAGTAAATAAAATTCACAGATGAATCAACAAACAAAAGTCGGAACATTTACCACAACTGTGATGAAAGGCTTGCAAAATACCCACTTATTGTAGATAGCTCCAGTTAGTGACAGTTATCCTGAAACAAGGTTATAACGGAGTAGCGAGGAGGTCTTAAACAGCCATTTAAAACCAGCAGGGTCGTGGCCATGCAGAAAAGGGCAGAGCCAAAGGCAAGGTCTTTTATCACATGGCCACGACCCTGCAAGGTTTTAAATGGCCATTTAAGACCGAGTCACTTCTCTTTTATTCCCATTCATAAATAACTTTATGCTGAAAACATCAAAAAAACCTTTAAAAGTTGACAACAAATCTGACAGTTTTACCTCAGCTTGTCTTAACTGAGCAATGAATGCAACTCTATACAAGTTGAGCCCTAAGTAGCTTCCCGCGCAAGTTTTGAACTTGTGCGCTTAAGTTTCAAACTATGGCACATACGTTTCAAAGTTGCATGAGCCCAATATGCATCCTAAATTGGGCCCTAAATTGGGCCCTTCACTTTGCATGCTCCGAGCAATCATCTGAAAGTGCCAGCTTTGGACTCAGTTTCCTCAAGCCGTCTTTAAACACTCCACACTGTGTTTATATCGCACATCTAAACATGGCCATGTCTTGACAAATCAGAATTGATCAACTGTCAAAGATATTTATGAATTATGACTCAATAACAAAATCTTTCTGAAAGGCAACTGCGAGTATTGTCGAAGAAACTGAACAAGAAAAATGTACCATTTTCCATTTTGTTTGTCAATAACCAATTAAGTGCATGTTAACAACCATTAATTCTTCTAAAGAAACTCAGTGTAATCAAACCTACCCTTGCTTGTAGCTCCATACATTCCATCTGTAGTTTCTGATCCTCCGATGTTTTCATCCCTGAATGAAACGGTCCATTAGAAGTACTCTTGCCTCCTAGGAAAATAAGAAGAGACTGGTTGCTCTAACATACTCTTTAATAATCAGTGCCTTTGTCATTCACATTGTCAGTTCCTTAATTTTTTCACTTGAATTGTCACTTGAAGTTTGTGGTAGCTCTTAATGTTCTTAGCCATTGATCTTGAATCTTTCAGACACATGGAATGTAATTGCACCAAGTTAAATTATTGACCCTATTACTTGATGTCATCATCACAACAATCGTGATTTCACCATTTTAGGAGTCAATGTCACTACGTGTTGTACAGAGTAATGTGATTTTTTAGTCAGCGTGGCATTTGCACGCTTACCTGTTGACTTTCAAAATGGTGAGCGTGGCAGGGGTTTTGTGACCCCCGTGCGAGGGGTCACTATTAAATCCAATCCATTTTAGGGCAATTTTATAATGTCCTGTACCAGTGTTATTATGCCATACATGTGTAACTGGGACAGTTACATGCTCACGTACAAGTAGCGGACAGGCTTTTATTAATGCCACTCTGACATTGTGTAGTTGCATCAACACCATTGATTGCAAATGCCTGTGATGCTTACCCCCCAAAAAATGAGCGCTTAGCATATTTGCATCCCATTAATGGGGGGAAAGACAGACATCCCTAACGGATTTGTCTATACATGTAACTATGCATAATAGGAACAAAGCAGAATCGTAGTTTCTAATACAAAAACACTTCTTACCTGTCTGTCCGCACCTACAATCAATTGGGTTCTGTTGTAAACCATTGGTTGGTAAGGTGTTTTTCCTTGACAAATGAGTTTCTTCTGTGCCATTTTCAAGAGTATCGCTCGGTGGTGTTGTCAAGGCAAGTACAGCCTTCCATCGAGCTTTCAAAGCTTCATATCTGTAGTGGTATTCCATGGCCAGAACCTCTCTTTCTCTGGCAAAACAAACATACATGTAACTAATATTAAAAGTGGAACTGCAGAGTTTACAATTGAATTGAAATGTAACAGATGTTTCTGTTTTCATTTGAGTAGGGCGCCCTTCATTTGAGTAGGGCGCCCTCACCAAGAGGTTAAAAGGACGTTGTGTATTGGCCGTGCGTACAAATCTGTGCGATTTACCTTTAAGATGGCGGCTGTATGACTTCAATGCATAAGTCAAAATGTATGTTTATCGAACCCATGCACAAACTTAGTATTTGGAGAACCGTGCCATTGCCTTTGTTTGATTCACAATAGCAGTTGGATTTCATTTATACCTGATATTGTTTGTTTGTTTGTTTGTTTGTTTGTTGGGTGTTGGGGTGTTTGTTTGTTTTTAAATATGGTTGACTTTTGGCTTTTGTCTTTATTGCTGTTAGGATCTCAAGCTCACTTAATTGGCAATTTTGAAAACCCCAAATGATACCCAAAGTCCAAACATTTTAGTGTTGAATGGCCAACCATAGGATAGTGGAGGACTGATTTTGCCTATGAGCAAGTGGGTCTGGGGAGTACAATAAATGCAAACTTCCACAAAGATAATTTTTACAATTTCCACAGAGAAAGTGTAAATTGATATGATAACCATACCTTCTTGTTGACTGGAAAGGATAGAGTCCAAAGAGAAAGGCCCATGCATCACGTCGAACATCTTTCTCAATACCCCCTATGGATGACAAAATAGTACATTTGATAAACTTACGTTACAATGATATAGATTGCCAGACAAACACATATTTATTATGAGCTGTGAAACAACTGGGATACTGTAGGCAGTTTTAAAGTCACTGCTGATACATGTATATCTAGCATCAAGTTTGTGGGAGCGTTCCTACACATTGACACCACAGACCTTAACAAAAGGAACTTGGGTTTGACAAATCAAGGATGTTCCCTGAAATGATTTTGTGAACAACACAAATCAAAATCAGTACAAGGAAGGAAAAAAATTTGAACGAGCTAAAAAAGATATCTTTAATTGACTATGTTGAAAAAAAAGTAGTTTTGAGTGTTGTTTTGTGGAATGTAAACATACCCAGCATTTATTGTGTTTACGCATCACATTTAAAGGCAGCCCCAGCCAATGATCTCTTAGAACAACTAACAAAACACTAGTAAATAGCTGTGATAATCGTAGCTCTTGGTACTGCCGCGCCCCGTAAGAACAAACCTATGACTGTCGGAAGGGTCGAGGCTCAAGGGTTACAATTATCACAAAATGCAAGCATGACGAAAGTAAAGCTTGCCTGGTAGGCTTATAAGAACGTAAATGAATCCAATCCAAAACTGTCTCTAAAATAGATTTGTCTATAAATAGACTTTTGTAGTTTGTGTAGGCTTGTTTGTTGTGATTTATTTCCTCATATTGAATGAAACAATTTAAGGATTTAGGCCTAACCCACCTTTAAAAAAAAACATACAATTTGGAGGTTATGGAAAATTCTTTGAAAAATGAGTTTGTGAGTTCCACATTTTTATATTAAATATAAAACTCATTTATTTATACAGAGTCCAGAGAGATACATACCTCTAAATACAGCCTGGCGAAAGCTTTGTACATCAACCAACCTTCCATCAGCGTCCATAAACCCATTAAACGTTGATCGATCAAGTTTATGCCCTCTCTTTATGTCAGAGTCATTGCTCAAATAAATCTTCCACTGATCCGGATGTAAAATCTGCTCAAATGTAGAGTCAAAACTACATGATCGGGTCAGTCTGTCGCGGTAGCCTGAAAACTCCGCCATGTTTGTTTACAACAAACCAACTACCAAGGAAATCAGATCCAGTCAGAGCCGTGAGTGACAACGTACACGTTGTTGAGCGAAGCTTTTCAAGTGAACATTCACTAGTCTGATTTGCTCCAGTTGTAGTTGTAACACTTTGTCTCAAGTGTGCTCTTAGACATACAAAGAGTTCTTTTAATGCTTTCTGTGGTAAAATGCGACACCTTTGACCATCCCCCAAGCGTTCTAATTTCGATCGTCGTCTTTTCTGTCCGATACGCAGAGGAGCAGCACGAACCAGATGACTAAATTGACCTTTGAACCGTTAGTCGCGAAACAAGCCGGATTTTTGACTTGTAATGGAGGAGATGACCTATCTACCCGCGGTCACAGACAATGTTACTATGAACCAAATAAATAGCAGGTCAACTTCAATAATGCAGACGGTTAACAATACAAACATGAATCCAAAATGCTATTCAGTAGACTCATAGTTTATGTAAATCAATAATGTAACCAATCGCGTTTAAAAGTGAACACGTCTGAAGTATACGACTACGTACAGTTTGGAGCCGTTGTTTACAAGAACAGTGTGAAGCAGACGACACTGCGTCGTCTTTCTCGCATTCATGACCACTGATCACATGACGTGAATCATCAATAAACTAAGGAGGATTATTTTTACCTTGTTCAGTGAACAAACATATCATCAATTGATAATGAATGTCTTTTTGTAAAGTTATCTCTTGCTGCGCTTTCACAAGTATCAGTGAAAATGTGTTCGTTATTTGTGTTGCCCACTAATCGTCATCTTTGGGTGAAACTTGAAAAGGTTTCCGTTTCTAATCTCTACACTGTACATTCCCCCGCCCACTGACGACTCTGTAAATCACACTCATGTTTTTGTTGCTGATTTGGTTTCGTAGTTTACTCTTTGAATGGGTACACATTTTGGAAGAGGGGTTTATCGTTTTCTGTTTATGCTAGGCTATAACATTTATTTTGAAAACGTGTAAAATTACACTGTACACTATAATGTTTCCAAAAAGCGCGTGTATATAGGCCTACACTCGCATTACATTGAGTTTTAGTGCAGGTTTACATACTGTTTTCAATTCTTTTTTTAGTATCTTTTTAAAAAAGATTTCTGGTGCTTATTTATTGACATACCGTGTATTTTTGTAAATATCATGCAAAAGAAGATGGGAACAATATTTAGTAACTTCTTTTGCAACCCCGCCCTCATTCGGTGTAATTTAACGCTACCATAAGATGCACATTATGCGTGAAATTCGTGTGAAGCGCAGTTAAAATGCTCTAGCGCCCTCTTTTGTCAAGTGAGAACTTACATTGGTCTATTGGAAACTGCTTTGGAAAGTTTAAGCTAAATTTGCCCTTTTCGAAACTACAGCTGCGAATTACCGGCCCCGTACATCGAAAGCGCACAATTAAAAAATAACTGACGAAGCCCATAAATCCGGGGCCGAGACGGAGCCGTAGCTTCAAGGGCTAGAGTCTTTTGGTAAATACTGATGGCGTCATTGGAGATAGCTGAGGATGTGTGTTCGTTTGTGTTTTCCAATGGGCGCAATACTTTGTTTCAGATTTTGTAAATCAATGTAGGCCTATGCACCAGATAAGTAGTATCGGCCTGTTGTGATAATGTTTCTAATCATAGCTGCTTGAACTACGTGTGTTGATCGGAGTCCTCCTGGTATCATTCAGCTATGTTTCAGAGCTCATCAAATTCCTCAGTATTTGTCAGTAGGTTACGAGGACTACGAGTAGCACATTGTATTCAGGAAATTTGGTGCTCAGGCTTTGATGTATTGCGTGTTATCTGTTTCGTTGTTCCCCAACCAAAAATCCATCACTAATGTTGGTTCGTTTTGAACTGTTGTCCCCTCCGGGCTTTCAAAACCAACTGCACGTAGTATGTTGCAGTTGTTTGTGACCTGGCCTTGCTGTACCTACTGTCCAGATAAACCACACCTTGTCCTTGATAACACTTGTCATGTTGTGTTCTAATTATTTTTAGCTTAGGGTTTTGTTTTATTTTGTTTGATTGCAAATTACACACAAACATCTTCGCAATCAACGAATCGCTCCAGGCAAGCAAAATCGACTCACACCATTATTATTAATGTCAAACCAAATTAACAGAAAATAGCTAATTAAATTTCAAATAATTCATTATATCCAAGTTTTTGTACTGAGCTAGGGAAACAAAAAAACCTTGAATTGTTCCCGCTCTTTTGAACAGCCGCTTTTGATGACATAAGGATGAAGTTCGATTACGGCACGGGGGTCTTGAGGGGGGAATCGACACGGGGCAAAGCCGCAGCCATGCCCCCGGGGAATATTACGTCTCAGACTCCCGCCAGTACGAGGACGGCATCATATGACATGGAGGATGTTGTAATTATTTTGGCACGGTTGCAGTCGACCGTACCTGCCCGGCGGCTGCATAATCATGTCATTACCGTATTATATTCATATCCAAGCCTCCTGTACCCAGGACATTTTGCGAAGCTTAAGCTAATTCTTTCAGCATCTCGATATCCAATACAAGTAAAGTTCACCCCCCCCCCCAAAAAAAAAAAAAAAAAAAAAAAAAAAAAACTTAATCAGTTGATAACAGGGCAATCAAGCCTCAAATTGTCTCCAAAACGCTCATCATGCGCAAAACAGTTTCATTCATACAATGTAGGAAAACAAACGGATTTGGTATTCGAACAGATCTATAAGTAACTATTTCTCTGCAGGTTTCTCCATCAGTTTGTTAACATAATTAGGAACCTTGTGGTATTATTGTATGATTGAACTCTTGGTGATTTAAAAATGATCAACCCCGCAATCCAGGACTAATCCACACGTGTTATAATAGGTTTCTGATAATGTGATACCGCGAATGTCCCTAGTGAATCGTTGTTTTTGGTCATCAGTGCGAAGTAGCCTGGTTTGGTGGATAATGATTTTCAGATCGAGTACAGGACGTGGCAAAGTGGTGTGGCAGGCATGTGTACTAAGGTGTAGTAAAAGCAGAAATCATTGAGTGAAGGAGTTGAGGCGTCCTCCTGTCGATGATACGCCTATAGAGGGTGGCCAAGTGAAGCCGTGATTAACTGGTTGGTCCGCTGCGTTAACTTAATGATTTAAACTATCGCCGCGTGCTTACGAGTTTGTGTACTTTACAAAATATTTGCATCTGGTCGGTATTGTTTTGCGCGTAAAATTGTATGCTTTCTTGAAAACATCTTTGACGCAATAATATCTTAGATTTGAAGAGATTGCGCTGGCTCGCCAACGCGGCCTTTGTTTTGTAGATCAGCACATTTTGATTCAGCAAACTGTTTGCAGCATCATTTCGATATGTCTAAACAAACACCAGCGAAGATATGGGGAAACTTAATTTTGCAACACAAATTGCTTATCATATCTCCTCATGTACACTCCATCGTTTTCGCTTTGGGGTTCCTAGGCACTGCGACGAACAGCTTTTCTGTCAATGTGAATGAACGAAAAAACCTGATGGTGCAACGTATTCTACGAATGCGACATTTTTAATATTAAATTAATAAGAACTAGCACTTGGCATTATTTTGTACTGTGAAGGTCAACAAAAGGCAATGTCCGATGATTTCTGGCCATCGAAGCAAGCCAAGACACCTCCGATGCAACATTCATCATCAGCATGTTAGCTTCATCTAGCGCAATGGACGAATTACTTCATCTATGCTAAACCCATGGTAATCATGCAAAAATGGCATTTCCTTCCCGCCATCCGACCTTCTAATTGACTGGATAAACCCATCCGAAGTGTCCTTTTATCGGGTCGTTTTTGCACCTCTCGGTTGAGCAGCTCAGCCCGGCTCGCTCGAGTGATACGGCCGTATCGCAACTACGCCGCGGCAGCACGACCGTGGACTGGCTGGAGCACCGTGCAGCGGAGAAATCGTTCCGGAGGCAATATTCCCTTGCGACCCGGTCGCGCTTCAGTGAGCGTAATGACTTGACTCGCTTTATTTACCGCAGATCCTCGGAGTATATAGCCTAAGTACGCGGACTCGATTTTTTCCCAATTATGCAGGGCACATTTTGATGACTTAATGACATCTGGCGGGCTCCAAGATGCTCAACGAGAGACGAAGAGCCTTAATTTCGTTTATAGCAGGGTTCATTTCTTAAACACACATCAGTAATTCACTGTCTCGATATAATATGCAATTATTTTTCTATCCGTTGCCTTGTTATCCCCTGTCAATGCATGCCTCCTACGCCTATAGTACATTTTTGCAGTACACTTTGTGCTATATTTCCACAAGTCTTTTTTTGCACTTGGGTTAGACTCTGTAAACAAGTGGAACGGTAAACAGCGAGTCCCCTCACTAAGAATAGATCTGATTCTGCTCATTGTGTCAAAATTACACTCTTGGTGTACGGTGACTCTCTGAGGTCCCCAGCTCCGGGCGTCTTCAAGAAGTCAATTAAGATGGATATTGCATTTGCTGTAGGGAAAATACAAAATGAGATAGATTCTCATCATGAAAAAAAAAATCGTTTCCCTTTTTTATGGTATGTGAAATATGGACTGCACTTTTCTTTTTCTTTTTTTTTCTCTCCTCCCCTCTCTGTCTCTTTCTCTCTCGCGAGATTTCATTGAAACAATAAGGGTAATTTAAACATTGTTTGATTTGATTTGAAGTCACAAAATACTTACTACGTATTCCCAATATTTTGAATGTGTTATTATTTGTTTTATTGTTGTCCCTGTGCATGAATAATGTGATGTAAATAATTAATAATACAAGGAACTTATAAAGCGCAGTATTGCCGCAAAACAGCCTCAAAGCGCTGTGTACAAAACAAAGCTATAGCTAAAAAGACAAAAGTCAAAAGCAGAAAAATTGTTACAAATTTACAACATTTCATATTACAGGAGAATAGACAATAATAAGTATCACACACTGGTCCTGAAAGTCTTAGGCAATATAAGGGGTAGAATACTGGAAAACAGATAAAGGCAAAAGACAATAGCAGATTGTTTTTGTTAAGTTATAAAATTTCACCCAGAGACTACATAAAATAAACATCGCTCACTGGTCCTGCCAGCCTTTGGCAACACAAAAATTATAAAAAATAATACTCAAGAGCAACATCCTTTAAAAAAATACTGTTTAAACAGGTAGGTCTGGAAATTGATAGAAATGGAAATTGATAGACTTGTAGATAATTGTTTTTGATAACCCAAATGTATTTATTTAGGCGTTTCCCAAATGTAATTACATTTATTATTTAAAAAAACAGTAGTTAGTACCCTTTGAGAACCATTACAGATTATCACTTGTTTTGATTATCTCAAACATCGGTCGTAAATAGGGCGATCTTTTCTGCAGCTCGATATGAATTTGTGAATCCAACAAATAAGATGGCTGAATTAACTTCAGTGTGAAAAGTACACTATATAAGAGGAGTCATATACTCTCTGTAATAGAAGATTGTTCAAGTAGAACCTTCGAGTTGGACATTGAATCTACTAGGAAATCGTCTTCCCGTTGACCTAGTTAACTGTTTTGCGTTCTCACAGACTAGTCCTTCTGCTGTAAGAACACACTCGAGAGTGACAGTCACATTTCCGCACTTACCGAGATCATTTCTGTAAGCGAAATATCGTCACTGACATGCCGCGTTATGGGCAATGGGCTGAAATCCATCTGCTTGCTCGTACAATAGCATCGATGGGGCGGATTTTAGTGAACTTAAAAAAAAATACGAAACTTGAGTATTTATTGTCGAAGTTTGCACTGTTCTGTTGTATACCGATATGTTGGTCTACAATAATGTCATTTTCGAAGTTTAAATCTTGCCCTGGTATCATTAAAGAAAGAACGATATACCATTATACACTATTTTCTTGTAAACTGCCTATTTGTTGTTCTTGTGGGGGTTTTATTTTTAATTTTTTAGTATTACTAGAATTCTTTTTGTAATCTGTCTGAGTTGTTTACAACTGGTGTAGTTTGACTGAAAGGCAATAATGCCATCCTGTTGAGACGTGTTCTCAAATTAGACGTACGTTACTTGAATTTCAAAATTAAGGTGCCACACACCGTCCCAGCCCTTTCCGTGCTTGTATTTATACCCATGATGCGCCAATGATCCATGGTCAGAGTCAGATAGTCAATGCACAACTATCAAGGTTGCAGTCATGACAAAAATAATATCATTATATCGGACGTCTACGTGTGAACGCACGACAGACCAGCGCGTGCACGTGTGCACTGTTTGTCCAAGAAATTTATATTATTTGATGTGTATATGATGAATGGATGTGGACAGTATTGACATTGTGTCCATCGCTAACAATCACACAGTGGGACGTGTGGCCGTTCGCCGTAATGCCAGTGTACTTGGCACAAGATGGTCGGTCCTGTTGCAGCTATCACGTTCATTACCTTGGTAAAAGAAAATGGCGAGATACAACCGTCAGAATTATTCTAATTTCAAAAACAACTTTCATAGTTGAAGAATTTAGTTAGGAGTTTTTTTTCGTAAGAATCGTCATATATCTTCATTTGTTCTCATCCATCTTCCACAAAAACGAAAGAAATACATACAAACAGGAAATTGAAATAACAAATGTATTTACATTAACAACCCTGTGGTTTATTACTTGATACTTTAAAAACATAAATAAATACAATTATTTAAAAGAAAATACATTTAGCAACCAAGATTCTTGACAGAATATCAAACAATAATACAGCTCAATAAACATAAAAACAAATAGCACGAACAACAAAGTAAGCAAACAAAAACAAATGAAAAATAAACAAAATAAAAGGAAAAAAAGGTTAAGTGAATAGCTGGTAACTTGTAAACAAAATGCATATGAAAGCCAACATATATCTGCAACAAAAACTAATTGGATAATGACATAAATATAAATAAATAACATAAATTACATTAAGTCAACTCATATAACACAAATTTGAAGATAACAACAACAGGCAAAACAAATCCAGAAATAATAACAACATAACTCAAAAAAGGGGAACAACATTTTACAAAAATAAATAGAAGAGAAATAATGTGATCGCAAACGGATAAGGAAATCGTGTTTTTAGCGACGCCACAAGGAGCATCGTTCATTGGTACATGGTCTTAAACATAGTTTCTCTAAGTCTGGTTCTTTCTGGTTCTTTCACGAAGGGTGAATCTTTTGAGCCGTTTTTATACATAGCCAAGATGTCTCAGAGTGTCGGTACCAAAGACCAATTTACAGCGAATATCCCAGAATATTTTATGAAGTTTGCCAATAAAAATAAGAGCTTATAGGGGCTCATTTAAGCTGTTGTACCCCGCCACCAAACACCCCTCTCAACTCTAAATTGGATTGTTGTGTGTTATAGCTTTACTCTTTCTTGTAAGCAGATTAGACCTGATGAGAGTAATAGCGTTGGACTACTGTATTTAACTGCCCAGCCATGGTTACGCTGCTGCTACCATTGCACTTGTAATGTCGCCCAATCCCTATTGCCCGACGTTGTTTGTATCTCTGACCCCACCAACCCTTTGTGTTGTTTGGCGAAGTTCAAAATGAAACCGAAGGAAAACATTTTAATTAAGTCCCCAAGCTAATTGAGTGAGCCTGTTTATATGCTTATGGTGTTAATTCACTTATAAAGGGCATTTCGCCTCAATACTAAACTATCCCCATGCTGTGTACTATTAAGGTACATATTGTTTCAATTTAGTTGTTAAATAAAAGTGTTTTTAGGCCAGAAAAACTCTCCATTCGGTTCTCCTTTTTTTTATAGGTAAATTGAACATTATATTGTGCAATTTGCCTATGCTAAAGAAGAACCATCATTACAAACAGTGGTCCCGTCCGCGTATTGTCGCCTCGCCGTCTTGTCAGCAACGGGGCGTGCATGCAACACGCTGCCACCTGCCACGCCGTATTTCCGCCGTTCCCTTACCCCTCGCAAAATCCACAAAGAAACAGCCCCTTATATACACCGGGTGTTTTCCAACGGCCTCTCTGCCTCTCAGTAATCCAACAGTACAGTTCCTCATTAGTAAACTGATCCGGGATGGCTGGCATGAGACACTGGATGAAGGGGTAAAAAGCCTCGCCGCTCCCCCCTATCGGAGCAGGTGCTTAACGCACGGCGTGGAGATGCCGGGGCCCGTTTACTCTCTCCCAGCAGATGAATAGCGGAAGTTGTGAGTGATCGGGATGTTAAGATTCTTGGACAGAACCCGTCCATCGGTAAAAGAGAGTTTTTTGTCCTTCGGTGATGTGATCCAAGCCGTCTGTGGCATTCGAGAGATGTGAGATGAACCGGTACTGTTTTTCATCCGTTTTGGGCTTTTTGATCAACCGTTACTTCTTTCTTTTTTTTTTCCTTTTTTTTTCTTAATTCGGAGTTGGTTTGGGAATAATTATTCGTGTAAATAATGAGGTTGATGGGTTCTGTCCATATGTGATGTGATACGGGCATGCATACAGTCTGCGGCATTCGGATACGTTATGACCCGTTTGCCGGCGGCTGTTTTATTCAAGCTGATACTCTCTTGAGCTAGCCTTTCTATGATGTTTGATTTATCAATATGAAAAATAATGATTTCTTTGATCCAGAATGATAAGATTTAGTTTCCTCCTTTCGGTTTTCTGTGTGAATACACCACAGTGATTGCCATGTCCATCACCTCTCCCATTTCCTCATGGCAATAGTCTTTATCCTTAGTTGATAAAGTTATCAACCCAAAATTCAATGCGACGCAATCCACAAGTCTAAATAATTTATTCAAGCCGTCAATATAATAATTTTAGGTTTTCGCCGATTGACTATAGGGACATGCTGCACATTCTTATTGATTGAGTCAGTCAGTTCGTGTGTATTTCAAGATATAGATATAGCCTAAAGAGACGGTGGGCCGATTTTACAACAAAGAGGACAGATTGCTCTTAACTATGAATCAATCTTTATTGCTAAGCAAAGTGTGATGTCACAATACAAATCACTATGGTGATATTGACAACTCATCTTAAGATGAATCTTAGTAACTTTGTGAAATCGAGCCGAGTGCTTTTGAGGACCTCTCCCTTGTATGCGATAGTGATAGTAGTTGCAATTTACCACAATCTATGTCCAACTTCATGCTGCTGCATATTCACTTGCAATTGTATGCAAAATCCAGTCGAGTGAACCGTTCTTCAAGGGAGCCATTGCAATCTCATGGGACAGGAGGCAGTTTGTTTCTCAGAAAATTCAATCTTTAAAAAAAATGATGAAATGTTGTTTTAAATCATGCTGGCTCGTTGAACGCGTCGATTCAATGAGGTACATAAAGGTTGTAATTGATTGGGTGAGAAATATTCGTGTTGAAAACCATGGTGATATCCTACACAAATTTATTTCAAAGAACACTTTTAATGACACATGATTAGACACAGATAACTTAATAAAGGAGCTATTCCACTTTATTTCGTGTAAATTAGATCAAAATAAAGCCATCAGATGCTGTGTACGATTATGATATAACTATTTACAAAACAGTACTTAAAACAAAACAGTTTGGTAAGTCAAGAAAAGGCGTGGAGAATAGGGAGCTAAATCAATAAATAATTTCTTACAAATTATTTACACAAGTTTAACAGGTACAATTTGGCAATTAGATGTTACTTTTTGCCTGTAATAATTAAAAAGCTTTTTATAAACATTTCAATAAGTTCAATCCTGGGATTTTGTTTTAAATCTGGAGATTTGTTTAGATATTTGATAGAATAAATGCTGTAGTTGTTCATTCACTGTAAAAAAAATTGAACAAGTGCGGCATATTTTGGTCTGGTGCTTTTTCCAGCCAGGCGAGTGTTTTGTAAATTTCATTGCTAAGTATACTTTCTCCGTTAGGTACACTTCTTATTCAAACAAACCACGCCATGGATCACATCGATTGTTATATTACTTGTTTTGTTTATACATAAAAAACAATAATCAATATGCCCTTCTACCAATATTTTTTATTCCAAAGGAGGAGGGACATCACTATCAAAAGAAGAAAATAAACATTTAGCATTTTGGAAATTTTATCTTTTGTTAGATGTATAAGAGGAACATAGTATTGTAAAACATTAACTTTAAATAGTTTGATTTTTAAAGTACAAACAATGAATGAATTATGTTGTACTTCGCTAGAAGATTGTCCTCCTCATATTAACCTGTACACGATTGCTACTGTATGATCTATTTCAGGCCTAACATGCCGGCTTGTTAAGGGAAAGTGACACAACCTAGAAATAATTAATACAAACTTGGCAGGACTGAAGACGCGCGAGCTTCGTGAATATTTGATACCAAGAGAGTAAGGGAAAGCCCCGTGGTACATAATGGCAAACAACGTGCTTTGGGTAATAACGGACTGCTCATCCCCCTCAAACTTTGCCAAATGAAATGCTTAAAAAAGGGCACACCAAATGCTTAAAAAAAAACATATGTTTACTTCTGCCAGGTGAGGTTTTTTAACATGTATATTATTGTATCATCTTGATAACAACAATTACTAATCCATTACATTTTTTGGTCATTGTTTTAGTAGCGTGTTCAAGTGCGGTTAACCTGCATTATACACCATTCACGTTTTCTGACTATGGTCGTCTGTTCTTTGTTTTTGTTTTACTTCGAGAGAAAAAAATGAGCTATCCAAATGAAATTATCGCTGGTAAAGGTGTTTGATTTATCTTCAGTCGGCCAACATGAGGGATAACACACTTGGATGACGGGGGAAATGGGTTTTTCGTGGCGATCCAAGCGTTCCAAATGAGGAATAGGTAGAAAGAAGAGAAAGAAAATAGCGTGTACGAGTAACAAGATGGAGACCGGAATTAAGGGGATGGAATTCCATGCGGGATCGGGCGTAACGCTTGGCCGACCGAGTCAATCACACTCTGCTTCGCCGGGTAATTTCCATCGCATGGCTGCGTCGATGGATCGAGTCAAGTCAGTGGTAAATTAGAAATGATACGGCCGGTCAGTGTTTAGCATTGCCCGGTAAAATAATAATCGAAGGAAATTTCATCCAGACAGAATCTTAACAATTATCAGTTACAGCTATACTAGGCTGGCTATTGCAAATCACAATGAGTAATATTGAGGGAATCAAAACAAACCGGTTAGCCTCGACAGTCATAAATTGCAGAGGGTGTCGTAATAGTACTTATTCATTTTATTCCAATACTTTTTGTGAAGCAATTTTGTTAGCTTACTGTCTCAGGTGGTTCAAGAACTCGTATTTATGTCGCTATCAATTAAATTAACAAATTGTAGCGAGATAGTGGCATAAACACTTTCCTCTTCAATTGTGCATAATGAGTGCCCGGGAGTGCTGATTACCAATTAAAGAGGAAATGATCATTGGATGTGTGACTACCCATAAAATTCCCGTTAAGCATTTTCTTGTAAATGAAAGCTCCGTTGAAAAAAAAATGGAATGCTACGATGCAGCAGCGTGCTGGACTAGCCAGCTTTCAAAGAAAATTGAAGCTAATCAACACAAATGAAAGATCCAAAATAATAATCACCATTTCGTTTGGTTTAAGTTGTAATGTACTGCTTAAACAACAGACTGTCCCTCCAAGTAAAACATTCTAAATAAATACTTCTTCTGAGAAGTATAATTCTTACTCTAAATAGCTATCTAGGCTGTTTGCTCATGTTTGAACAGAGGGAATTATGCAAAAAGTAAACATTTGTTATGCAATTTTTCTGTACTTAGTCATGGGTATTTTGATCAACTGCACCTCTTTTCTTGGATCCTTTAAAAAAGATTGTAGCATGACTCGAAAAAAAAACATTCAAATTTTGTTTAGATCTTTGCTGAGTTCCGACCAAGAAAAATTTCAACAACGTTCTAGCAAAATAAAGGTTTTTCGTCACCATAAAATTCCATTTCCACATGCTTCGCACATCTTTGCATTTGCTCGGGGATCGATAATGTTGCTCTGTCTCCCACATCCGCCGATGGTCTGCCCTAAGAGGCTTGGTTGGTGTTTGGTGCAATCGATCGGCCAACGAGCAACAGCTTAGGCACAGGTCGAGGGAGTTTGTTGAATGAATGGCGCGACGATGATGTGTTGCGATCAAGGACTGAGCAGGCGAGATCCGGATCTCTTTGATACTGAATGGTGCAGCGTCAAAAAACCAGCGCTCTGCCAGCAAGCTGCACAAAACTTGTACACAATATCTATCAGATTGCTCATGAAAATAAATAAAAGTTCTTAATAAATGGAGTGGGGCTTAGAAAATTCAACTGAGCGGTATTTCAACATACACCCTGCAATTACAGTAATTTGCTTTATCAATGGTGAGAGTCCAAAGAATATTAGATGAGTTTCTGATCTTAGATCTAAGTTGGGTATAAATATTGTTATTAGTGAAGGAGCTATCAGTGTTAACAATGGAGAAAGTAAACACCTTCAAAAGTTGGTTTGCAATATTGCAGTGTTCGTCCATACTGAAATATTGCCGAACTCCCAAGGTATTTGTCTTTAGAATCATGTTGGTCTTATTGACGATTCCTCTCCAGAAGGTGATACGTGGTGTTTCAATGCCACACTAATTTTCAGTTTCAAAGAATTGTTTTGTCCACCTCTTGCCATTTTTCTAAAGGCTACCTTTGTGCCGGCAATGTGCCGGTCATGCACCGTCTGAGCACAGCCCGCGTTTTATTGATTGATCGATCAGTTTCTGCAAAGGTGAAAGTTCATTTGATGTCTCCGTATGCCTGTTCAATTAAAGTGTACAAAGTAGTTAATGTCCAATGAAAGTTTTATCTCGGCTGTGCCGAGAATTTCATACGTTTCTGTTTCTGTCTTTGATTACAGAACCAGACCCGCACAACATTTTTCTTTAAGTCCAATTTGTCCGCGATGGCTGCGATTTTCTCACTTGATGGCCGAGGTTGAACTGCAAAGTAGGCTTCTAATGAACGCTTCTCTGGGGCTGCGATGCTGGTTCGCTTTCGTTTCTTCTCGATGTTGTTCAAGATCCCCGGCGAGTTCCTCTTGTCCCTGGCCGCAGCTTCGGCCTCGTCGAGCCAGGCGGCAAGGATGGGTTTCAGCGCGATCATGTTGTTGTGGCTGAGCGTGAGGGATTCGAACCTGCATATTGTGCTTTGACTCAGAGACCCAACCCCGGGCAGTTTCAGATTAGCCAGTGCCTTACCGACGTCACACTGGGTCACGCCTAACTTGATCCTACGCTGTTTAAACCTTTCAGCAAACGCCTCTAACTCTCTGGGATCAGTGTCTAAATCGTGCATAGTCATATTGTGCGACATCATCGAATGAGCCGCGTTGAAGTGACCAGGCTGCCCGGATATTGTAGCAAAGCTCTGATGGGGCGATGTAACAACCATCCCTTGCATGTCAGCTCCGGATAAACTGGTGTTGTTGGCCCCTGGTAGCGACGCAGTGGCCGATATTTGGTCCAAGAATTCCCCGTGGTCCATGTGGCCATGGATGCTCCTTGAGCCACACGAGGTGCTGCTGCCGTAATGGTGAGAAGCCGGGTGCATTCCCCCGTTCATATGGTGAGGGGAGTAGCTGGAGACGTGGTCATTCTTGATATTCATGTGTGTCTGGTTGTTCTTGACCATCGATGACATGACATCTACCGCAGCTAGAGCCTCAGCCCTGGCCAGTAACCCTTCGTCAATACCGCCGAAGAGATTACTCTGTAAAACGTACACAAAGAAAAATGCCCAATAAATAAAGCGACAATTATGCACCAGATCGTCATTGAAAATATTAAATGTGGAATTTGGGTTATAAGAAGGCTATAAGAATGTTGATTAAAAGAATATGACTTTGTCAGTTTCTAATTAGAACTGTCAACAATTCTGTGGACACAAATGTCTTACATAGAAATCTTGAGCGCTCTAGGTTAAGTGGCTCAGAAAAAAATGAGCTGAATATACTTTAAAACACAAAACAGCTGTGTAAGTACAAAGAATTAAGGTTTTTTTATGAAATTTGAATTTTATTTTAGCCGACCAGTACACAAAATTAGTGCCCAACACGCATATACTAAAGGCTCACAGTAAATCTCACATCATATAAGCATTTCATCAGAATCAAAAATCCTTTTACTGCACGTAAAAAAAAAATTGAATCAAACTAAATTATCGAGTTACAAAATCATGACATTGGCAGGGGGGAAAATGAATTATTGGCTAATTACATCCCAAACGGAGCTTGCTGTTTGCTATACCAACGATCAACACATCGTAATTCGATCCTAAATTGAATGTGTACATAGCAAGGTATATATAACACCATTGCAATGATGATATGATTACTTTTTGGTCCAATATCCAGTTTACATAAAACTCGATGAACTGACGCGTTGATACTTGTTTCATAAAATTAGCATAATGGTGTCTGATTTTTTCTATTGGTCGTAGTTCCCTTTAATTATTGTGATTAAATCCTTTTAAGAAATCATTTCTGGACATTTTACAAATGTTATTTTTGAGTATAACGAGTCATGGCACTTTGGTGAGCCTTGTTTTTTTATTACTATTGTTGTTATTAATTAGTATTATTAGTAGTAGTATTTTGAGGGAGCGAGGGAGCGTAAGTACATATTTAACAACTGCTCATGTTCATTTGAAGATCATTTGTCTTAGGTTGATTTTGCACACAAAATTAACACCCATAATAACTAATGTCATGACGGGTTGTCAAAACTGACAGCAGACATCAAGATATCATTGTACAATTTGAACCTGGCCATGCATTGTATAATACGGGTTTGTATTAATCTCCGTTTATTGCAACAAGTTATGATTTTAGATGGGTATGTTGTCGGCAAGTGAGTGGGCTTTGCCCGTGTTCTACCAATGCTCATCAAAGTGCCTTGACTCGTTAAACTCAAGCAAAACCTGTGCTAATACGAATTCATAAAATATGAACAAACGCCATGCATAATATAAGAGGACACACGCGTAATTGCCGTCGTTTAGCGAAAGATTTGACAAGCGAGGGGGTCTTCCCTGTACAAACACACAGCGCCGCTACTCTGAAAGTTGATTCTAGGATTGTCTGCCGTATACATTATTCAGCGCGGGAGTGAGAGATAAGGGTGTCGTGTGGCCGGCTGGCTTGCCGGCCGGGTGCATCAGCTGGTAGCGTGTGTCATAAACAAAATAGTCCGGTCTTGTCCAAACTGCCATTATTCGATTATCTCATTAGAAATTTAGATTTCGGAATTTGTAAAACTTCGAATATTTCCATTTTATGCAAATGAATCGTCCCAAATTCAAACTAAATGGCAAAGAATACCATCAAATTCATAACGTAGTAAACTATTTGTTCCTTTATCATTTTAAATTCTCCTTTATTGAAGTTTTTTCTACTTGATTTTTAGGCGTCACTCAAAAATATTTGTGTTCAAAAGTCAATATGTATATTTACTTTTTTTTATATACTTATTTTTTATTTATTTATCCTATCTGTGTGTTTGTGTTGGTGCAAAGAACAGATACACGTCTTAAGTTAGCTTTATGGACTCAACGTATCGAGACAGAATAAAATACTTATACTTTGGCAATTTCTAAACTTGTATAGATTATAGGTAGCTTCAGTTTAGACTGATGTCGAAATTACGTAAAATGTGCTTACCGGAGCATTGCTCATGCAGTGCCGTCTCATCATCTCTGCCCCCCGGTCGTGGTGACGATGGTGAAGCGGTGAATACTTGGGCGCTGCCGGTATAGGCGGATGCATACTGACATGGTCCTTCACGTTCATGACGACTCCTTGGGTGCGCCAGCTTCCCCCGTAGCTCTGTATTGACGCCACTTTAATGTTTGTCGAGCTATTTTCGTATGAATACCGAGGAGGTTCTGGACTTTCGTATGAACCACGTTCGATCTCTTACGTCTTGGGCAATGTTTACTCGGGAGCGCGCTTTCACTCACTGTAACAATTGATTCGTGTGGGTCCTCTATACACCTGCACTCGCACCCAATGTATTCATTGGTTTATAGTATCGTAGAGGGGCGCTGCGCACGCCATTATGCATGCACCTGTTTCCTTTCTCACGTTCTTATTGGCTACGAGTTCCACGCAGGCGCAGTGTGGCTACATTATGCACGGTGACAAAGCCTCCAAAGTGACAAATGTATTCGATACCGGCCCGACGTCCTAAGCAAGCGACAGCGGGCTAGCGACGGCAAGTCACCGGGGAATTATCGACTGGTGGTCGGCGCTGCTCCTCGCTTTAACGCCTCTGCCGCCCTCGACCGAGCAAGATAGCTTCTATGCCCTGTGACTCACAAGTACTACGGCCAAAAGCTCCCCTCATATTTATACACAAACACGCTCCCAAGTTCCTTTAAACAAAATAAAAGAGCCTTAATAGGTGATTTTGTGTTCTTTGGAAGACATTGGCCTCTATATTGCAATGTTTCCACAAGTTTTATACAAACAAGTTTGATGATGGTTTTTAGCCACCCACAAAAACAGAACAAATTGAGAGGCATGCTATAGTAATTGAGATTGCCCACATGTGCATTCAAAGTACAGTACGTTAAAGAGACACATGATGCCGTTACACCTCCCAGTACGAAGTAATGAATGCAAGACGTTCATCACTCATGATTAGTACGCGATGCCGAAAACCAGCACAGGCAATCGTGAAAATAATAACAACTAGTTTTTATATGGTGCTTTATCCACGGGCGTCTCAAAGCGCTTATCATTATTTCTTTCCAGACAGGTTTTTGACGTTTTTTGAATTATGAGACTCATTGAGTAATTAGTATTAGCTATTGCAAACTGCTTACCAACCAAAAGGACCTATGGTATAAATGCAACACAAATATTTAGTGGCCTGACGTTTCGACCCAAGCAGAGTCATTCTCGAATGCTAAATGAGAAAGACTCCGAGATAGGGTCAAAAAGTCAGGCTAGTAACTATTTTCTGCACTCATATTTTATGTTACACCATGTAAGGCTTTACAATGTGCTGTGGTGCATGCGGCAGCCACTGCCAGAAAAAAAACACCGCGGCAAACCCTTCCAAAGTATCATACTTACTTCATACACGCGTCATTAAGTCAAAACAATTACTTAAGTGTGTCAGTCGTAGTAATCATAGAGCCGGAAATTCAAAGGAATAATTACAATACAGGTTACAATACAGGTTGTCGTAACTGCTTCACCCTCCATGTTTACAAACGCTGTATTTGTAAAGGAAAGCAGTCGTGCTGGAATACGAACATTTTGCATCAGTTTATGTGTCTCCTGTCTGATTCAAATTGTGTAGTCATTAACAGATTATAACACTGTAATATCTACTCTTCAAAAAGATGGAGTTAGGTCATATTTTCAAAACTCAAAATGTTAATCAGATGGAAGCAGATAACAGTTATCACTCAAGTCTACCGAGGCCTAAGCAAAGGGTTATTATTAATTGTGTGTTTGCTAAATAAAAGAAACATTGTTTTTTTTTCCTAAAACCTTTTGCAACTTGGGCTTTCGTATTACTTTTCATCAGCACAGCGCATTTAAAATGTCTCACTTGTTATCAATCATGTTGCTTTCTCTGAGGGCAAGTCACACACACAAAAAAGCCGTTGCTTGCTTCATTGTTGCTATTATGCCCCGTATAAGCTTAAAGACAACTCCTGACTTTGATTTGGAGAAACTAGCATGACTTACACATTCTTAAATATCCCCCAAACGCCGCCTTTATGTGAGTTCAACATACTTTATTTCTTTGTAGGTATTGCTAGTCGATTACAAGAAACTCAATCAGCAAGGTGATAGAGTTGCAGTGAACCAACCTTAGTATTCGAGAACAAATGGCAAACATACTCGAGAAGGATACGGGTGAGTTGTGTATAAATTTTGAATCCAAGCTTTGTTTTCATGATTTTTTCCCCATGAATATTTAACCGGGTGTTAATGTGTTGTAACTACCGTGTGACGTGAATCTATTGGTGAGAGCATATACAGTGGTTAATGTGTAACATTGTGCCAATTAGGTTTCCCTTTTAGCTCCATTGCTTCGCCATGGCACGGCCACTACCGACGTCTTGATAAAAATCATACCGGATGAAAATGAGAAAACCACGGCCCATGCGTCATCTGAAAAGATGACATCCGCATTGAGTCAAACTCCGTATCCTAAACGGAAAGTCGAATCGATGGAGCAAGCGTAGGGACAGGTGAGCGAACAAAGCGCATAGCTGTGGGAGACAGGGTGATAACGGGTGTTGTAACAACTTGAAACATGAAGGCTGTCCCTGCGCTTCCGTAGTTGTCACAGATATATTTCAAGTCCTTGTTGATAGGATAGAGTACGATAAGTTATGTTGTAAGTCACGTGACGAGAACATGAACGGTTGTGCAACGACCTTTTTAAACTGTCACTGGTTCCTCTCAACGTGATGATCGAAGTGTCGGCTGGTTTTCTGGTGTTTGCTCTGTAAGTTTAATGTTTATGGCGGCATGATAAATCACACATTGTCACCTACGGGTACATCATCTATCTGCACATTCTCTAAATCGTGCACATGATACAGTAAGAGCATTGACTCGTGTCTTGTCACAGCCGCTCTTCCAGAGCGATTTCGTTGATGTATAATAAGATATAAAGTTTGGACCAATCAGGGTTTAGTTTGTGCAGCAAAAGTGTCACTTTGGAAGTACACAATTAACATCCCCTGACAGGCTGAAGGTTTGGCAAACTGCTCGTCCATTTTAAGCAAGGAAGGTGGAATACCAGTTTTAACTGAAGTGAGTTGTTTTGACTTATTACGTTTCCGACCCTTTTGTGTCAAGATTCAACATCGCAATTTAGGCAGCCGTGACGTCATTTCATGTAAACATGACTGGTAAAAAATTACCAATGTTCGTTCACGGTCATGATCATAAACACTCCATTGTCGACAGTAATGAATGGTTCATCTGGGAAAGTTTTGTCAAACCACGCGAGAGTCCATGCGAGAATCCGCAAGTTCGAAAACAACTTCTGGCTATTCTGTTAGTTGTACTTTTCAGTGTAATGAAGCAATAATGATTGTGCCCATCCCAATGTCATTCCCAAGGTAAACAGTTTCCCGGTCATCTTGCCCGCATAGATGCATTCTCTAGGCCCTTCGTTGATTTTCTGCGCTCGTTCTCGTAAAGCAATGGTGTGTGGCTAATTCACCCCCCCCCCAAAAAAAAAAAAAAAAAAAATTAATAATAATAATAATAATAATAATAAAAATGATTGACCAGAATGCAGTACCAGGTCTTTTCACACGTTGAAAAAGGAAGCTAATGCTAACCATTAACTGTATGCTAATTAATCAGGGACTTGTGGGAATGATACACAAAACAGACCCAGAATGCAGCCAGTTTGGGGCTGACTTTATGAAGTCAGTCATGTATGAAATGAACACGTACGACCGTTGGGGTCCGGCGCGGCCGTCAGCGGCGCGCCCGGCGATCGAGTACGTGCATGAATTTTTCCCGCAGCCTGTACACAAGGTATTTCATTTAAAGATGCTCTGTGGATATTTTCAAAGAGAGACATGAACTGTAAATCCCGTAACATTTGTCCCAACATTAACCATACATTTTCGAACACAATCGGTGCGACATGGGGCAAATGGCATTAAAAGACCGCGCACGTATACTTGTAGAGGTAATTGACAGCATTTTAGTATTCGGTGGGGTTTGTGCGTGCGTTGGTGATCATTTCCCATCACGATACACTGACATGCGCTTTGATTCGTTGACTGTTCCTTTAAACCAAGAGACCCAGGTCCAATGCCGCAGACCCTGCCGTTCGAATCGAATCGACCCTCCCTTGCGGCGCCCACCTATGGGGAATTATTGAAAATGAACAGACGATATCTTGCCCGCTATTTATTATCGTCGACCTCGTTTCTTTTACCCACTTCTCCAGCGTGCACTCACCGCATCACCATCCAAAGCGATACCGGGGGAGAGAGAATCTATAATGATAACACCATCACCATAGAGGGACGGGTAGTATGGTACCCCCACAGATGGTCTGTGCCCGGGCACAACAGTAAGACCCAGGGGTGCCTGGTATGTGTGAAAAACCCTCTTGCGGAAGCGTTTGTATTTGTCACAATGTATGAATGCCTGATTCGTCAAGAGAGGGTTACTGTCCTACCCTAACACAATACACCAGCTTTTTTAGGGGGAAAATTAAGGGTTTTATGAGTGACACGATGATGGTGGTATTTCCACATACAATGACCCTCTTCGTCTGTCACAGTAATTTTAATTACTATGAAAGAAGTTTTTTTTAAACTTGAAGTTTCTTAATCCGCGGTTTAAACAACTTTTAATAGACTTACTTCTCGGGGAACTTAAAAACTACACATTTTCTGTCTCATGAGGTTAATAAGAGGGTTAAATAGATTTGGGAAATTGAGGAGATTTAAAAGATTATTTTCTTACTAAAAAATCTGACTTCCATAGTCTGAATAGTTCTGCTTATCCACAAATCCCGTCCTTATAACATCATAATATAATTACCTATTTGGTATTCTGATAATCGTCTTGGAATATGTATAGTTTCTTATTCGGTTCACGCGCTACGGTCACAGTCTTCGGTCGCCCTTGAAATGGCTTCTATGAGTGGGGGCGCTCTAGCTGTTTTAACATGGATGTTCAAGTATGTTTTGACATACATGACAATGGGAGCCATGTAAACCTAACAGGAAGACTGATTTGAGTGTTGATTTGGAGTGGCTAGGGCTTGGCTTTACAAAGCGCAAAGATTCGTCTTAAAATGAGTTGTCAGTATTGCCATAGTGATTTGTATTGTGACATCACACTTTGCTTAGCAATTAAGATTAATACACAGTTAAGATCAATCGTATCTCTTTGTGAAATGGGCCCCAGGTTACCAAAAAAGGAACCAATGTGTTTGAAAACGCCCCAAAACCTGACTTGTGTGTAAACGTTTCATTTCGTCACAAGAAGCTTTTTTTCTTCAGAAATTGTCTCAATGACATGCGTCTGTTTTTTTGTTTGTTTGTTTGGGTTTTCTTCTTCTTCTTCTTCTTCTTCATATCTCTGGGTTCGTACACTATACAACAGTACCAACTCTATTCGAATTGAATACTTTGACAGTTGAAATATTTCCTTGCTCACAGCCCTCTAACTATAAACCCTCCGATACAGTGAATAGTTAGCCGCTTCTCGCTCCGTCCGTGGGTGTATGAGTTTCATCATTCACACCTGCTATTTTTCAAGTTTTAATACAATGTGTGGTAAATGTTGGTGAAACAATTTGTCACCACACGATCGCATCACAATGGTACATCGCAACAGCGAGCGTTTTTTCGTGGATCCACCACCCCCGTTAATCCTTTAGCCTACTCCGACCGGTTGATGGGTCAAGTTGCACTTTGGGATGCAGCAGCTTACTAAATTGTAAGGTGAAAACAAATGCTTGTACCACCATTTAAATGGTTAGGCACTGTCCGAAAGTTTTGCGCTATATACACATATCATCCCCCCCCCCCACCACCCACTGCCTCCTCCGTGCCTTCCGTATACACACCTACCGCAATTGTTACTTCCAGGAAATCTTCTAAATTAATTGCAAATTGTTCTGTAATTGGTCAGCCTTCATGAAATTTTACCTTTGCGGTTAGCGGAACCATTGAGAGAGCAATTGGAGATGGCTGAAGATCAAACGATTCCTACCCGTTAGGTTGGCAACAAACACAGCCCCCAATCATCGGCGATCGCATTAGCACAATTATCAAGCCTCGTGTAGTAACAAGTCAAGCTTGTACCTACCCATTTCAGTGATTATCAGCACAGCAATTTCCAAGCACGCCTAATTTTTTTTTTTTAGCGATTGACAAAAGATGGCCTTTGTATGAATGGAAGGACACCACAGATGTCCTTCGAAAAGTTGGACCCATCCACGATGGAGCCATTTCATTCGCTCTGGTTACCCTGCTGCGTCATTAAGAGACATGTTTAATTGATACAAGTTTGTAGCTGTTGCGTATTGTTTTCAAGAGGGTGATAATTAGAAACAATGGTTCGTTTTATGATATCCGTTGGTCTAAAATGACAAACCCATTAGGACGAGCCAACAATAACTAGGAACCTCATAATGCCCTACCGCTGATATTGCTTACCATCCTCAACTTTGATGTTTAATTGAAAGTACATGACATAAACAATACGTATGTCGGGGATGTCAAGGAAAATGACTAATATACTAAAAAAAATTGCCTTAACTGTGCCTAACGACGGCTATTAACTGCTTAATGGTTTCCATAATAAAAAATAGTACATGAAATATGTTCGCTGTTGTTTGGCGTATCAATTTGCATCAAATTGTGGTTATTTTGAAGCCACTTTATCTTTGGGCATAACAAGCGAATTACGCAGAAACCTGCTGTGCTATTCTGCACATTGTTACATGACCGTAATCAAACTTTTAATAGTTCAACCTCGAGATAAGGAAAACTTTCAATTTTTCAGAGCTTATAAAATATAACAAAAACATATAAAAGGTGAACCATGCAAAATTCTTCCAGCGAAAGGTGGGCATACAGAAAGAAGCAATTAGCATCAATTTTTAATAAAGCGCGTTAAAATGGACGCCCTTGAAAATGGACACTTTGTGAGGGAAAAAAATAGCGTGGTCGGTAGAAAATGAGCTACACGGGCGAGAAAAGCCACTTTACCGAATTTGTTGCAGTCGTTGTATCTTTCCACACGTTTCACGTGAGTAGACTCATTTGTGATGTTCCAGGTATAATGGAGTCGGTTTATAACTGAAGCTCATAAAAAATTGACGCCTTGTTCACTAAAAACCCATACGGGGGAAGATGATCCTTTGACCATAACGAACAACTATCATGATGAGTATAGAAAAAGGCAGGTAAAGAATGAAGTCTAACTCAACTTTGGATGAAGTTCAAGACAAAGAAGGATTCATTTCCTTTAAAAGAATAACATGCAGGTATATTTTTATTGAAGTCCTCATGAATCAATGATACGGCTGCTGTAAACCCAACTTCCATCAGTGCTTTCCATCTCCTAGGTAAACTTGAAATGTTCTTCCTCTTCAACACACCCACTCCCTTCCATCTCCTTCGCTTCCACTGTCATCTTATCTACCCTTAAGAAACTAAACCCGTCAATGTCTTAAGTTAAAGGAGGGATTGTTGAAACACGCAGCTGCTTTTGACTCAACCAAAGCCACTTCTTATTCCCGTTAACCAATTCCGTCAATGAAACATAAAACTAGGCCACGCGAGAAGACAAAAAGGGCTCCACGTTGAATAATAACCGTATATTGATGTAACACGCCTCAGTTGCTAGCGTTGCATTGTTGTTAGTTGAGCAACTAACCGAAGTGGAGTGGCCCTTAATTGTTAGTCCCACCCGATCATCAAGTTATTGGATTTTGAGGGATAATTAAATAATTGCCTGATCGCGAACCAGGCACATAGTGATGCAAAAATGAGTGTCGATTCTTAGAGAGTGACGTTTGATCTGACTGCTATCATTTCAATATTACAGAGAAAAGGCGAGTACAACGAAATCAGCTCTCTTAAAGAAAGCATTCAATCTACAAATGCAAGATGGCCTAATTTGAAATGCCAATCCTTTATAACAGCCAATCATCGCACGTTATCCAGTTGCTATTGTGTTTATAGAACTTGTCTTGAACCTATGAAACCCCCCGTAGGTAACACGAGTACTTTTTGAACGGAGCAAACTTGGCCGTACTGTCATGGGGTCTCCTCATCTCTCTCAGAATGCTAGAAGGGTCCGTCAGAGCTCCCTTGAGGTATGCGCAGTTTCACCCGTCCCTTGCTCCATGACACATGCCAAGGCATTTTACCGTCTCGCCAAAGCTTCGCACCGACTCCATGAATTATCGATAAGGTACCGACTTTCTCAGATTTTTTCTTTCCGTGGATTAAAGAAGGATTTTCTTTCTTTTCATTTTCCAGTGCCAGAAGCGCCTTTCGTTCAAACCTCTAGAAAGCACCCGCTTCGCCCATGAAATTCTCATCAAACTCTAAAGTTAGTCGAATTTCTTGGGGGCTGCGATAATCTCCGTAAAGGTTTTGAATATTTCATGCGGATATTTCTTCCCAAATCATATGATTACGATGAAATCGTGGATGTTTTTAAAAGTGCGAATTCACATTTGGTTTGAAGACTTGGCTGGGGGAAAAACATGTCCATGTCATTTTGTTCATGTTATTTGTCGAATGTCTCACATAAGTAGCTTGATCTTGAACTTAAAGCACACCTAAAATGGGCGTGAAGTGGCTGCTCACACCGGACGGTACCAATCAATGTGTGAAAATTAACGCACTTCTAAGAAAATAGGGGGGGGGGTGATTAAAACTATGAAACGGTTCGTTCGTTTTAGATTTGAAATTTGTGCGATTTCCATGTTGCTTCCATCCTCTGATTTGCCCGATATCTTCGCAGAATCGTTGTTATTGGGGAAACACCCAGGGTGTAAGGCCCAAGCTCATAATGTTGCAATCCAAAACAACCCGGCCCATGCCTAAGAGCTACGGGTCTTACACCCACACGCGTGCAGCTCAACCACGGGTCATGCTCTCCATCCAGTGTCCCTCTCAGACGACAAGCACCGATAGGCGAAAACAATTTAAGTATCCGTTGGTGTCAGAAGTTGCCGCCCGTACAGGAACTAAGAATAAAGGCACCAGTATAAAGGCTATTGTCCACGGTACAAATTAATCTATGGTATAATTCGGTTCCCCAGACACCGGAGCATAATGTGAAGGGGATTAAGTGCTACGATACCCGGTACGATTGAATTGAGGGGCCCGGTGAACGCTAGCTACCACATCTGCGACGGCAAAACTCCCTCATAAGAGATTATAATGGTTGATCTGGATGCTGTATTTAATGTACACATGCCAGGTTGCACTTTTCTATCCTATCAGGCAACGCTTGCCTTTTTTTGTGTGTTACTACCCGTAATGATCAAAACCCCAATACGAATTGAACGTTGTAACCTGATTGGGTCGTGGACAAGACCGATGCCTTTCTGGGCTTCGTCTGTTTACCTCAAACCCATACCGGTAACTTTGTTTTTATATTGGAAACTTTGAATTGACTTTGTCAAAATAAAACGTGCACGATCGAGGTACCAGTTGTTGATTTGAGCTGAAGCCAGTCAGCATGCCTTATCCTGTATGTAGTACATGTGATGTTCATGTATGAGGTATACATCCGATTTACTGTGATAGAATTACTGTTATTAATGAGAGAACAAAAAAACACACCAGGTGATAGTCCGCCATCTTTTCGAAGTGATGAGTTCAGTCGGTCTTGCTATGATTGAAACTTGGTTTGTCTGATGACAATCTGAAGAGATTTCCGGACCGGCAACATGGTTTGCCCCAAACCGGCAGAGTGCCGCCGTCAAAGTCCCGTAATGTACTACCCACACGTCGCTCATTGGTGAGTGATAATCTTCGTACTGACATCCTGTCAGTAGACGTGACCCATCTGTTAATTTCTCTTTGAAAACATTGAAATGATGTTTTTAACAACCTAACGAACTGACATGGGACAGGTACAGAGTGCCATTATACCCCAAGTTCAAAATGTCAACCACTATTTTTACAATTCTTGATTGAGTAGCCGTAAGAGAAGTTTCACGATTTGTACATTATTATTTGTTTGAATGTTGTATATTTATTTGCGTGATTATTACTAGCAGAGGCATACAACATGTTTCTACCATTGGGAAGAAAGCAATCCCTTTACTTAAGGGACTCTTCTTTTCTGTAGAAACCCAGGCATACGCTATAGTTCTACGTCACTTAATAAACAAACACAACGTTGAATGTCTATTCTCAAAGACATTTAACTAAACTATCATCCCCCAAACCACACCCACCCACCCACCCCATCTCAGCACTGTACTAGTCCTCCACTGTAGAGTTTAAATATTGGTTTAAAGTGCCTTAAGCAATTGCAATCAGTGACCAATCGTCCCACGTGCCGTGCCCCACTACGTTCACTTCAGTTTCTCACCTTTTCACGGGCTCGATTCATATTTCCTTTAACGGCCTTTCCATCTGTTCCGACCAAATCAACCTTGCCGAATAAGTATTACCCCTGTAGCGAATGCAGTAGTTTTTAATAGTATCCTAATTTGTCCAAATGCCATGTAGTGGTAGATGGGACTATATTAATTGCCCCTTGTGGAGTTAATGACCCTGTGCGAGGTTGTTGCACCAGCGGGCTTGACCATCTCCATGAGCCGTGTGATGCCCATGAGATTTGGCTTGAGGAAAGTTTTGCTGAACTACCAAACAGTGTTTACTTCCATGGAGCAGGAACCTGGATCTGAGGTTTTTAATTGTCTTTTTGTTCACTTTCTTTACTTGTTAAATAATGTTTTCCCAAAAATGAGCTTGTGTATAAGAGATCGTGCCGTCTATGTCGCCATTATTGATAATTGCTCATAATTCAGTCCCCATTCAAGTCTTACTCCCATCATTCTTTGCGGCCTACAACTGTACCCAAGGCTTCATCGCGATGTGATTGCGTCACTGACACCGTCATTCCAACATTCAACTGCCCCCATCCGTTTCCATCCATTCACATTCCAAACTGTACGGTATTATTCTTGCTTCTCTGTAAGAAACAGCGAGCCAAGTTCTTTTTCATGCGGCACCATTGCTTTTGCAGACAGACTTGGTCTCACCTTATTTCTTGTTCACAATCTCTCCATAGGAAAGGGGAACAATTTGATTCAAGACTACTATATGTTGAATATTTTCAATTTATGGTTGCTAGTATCAAAGAGTGATATCTTTTTACCCATAGTGTCATGTGTGTTTACCTTGATCGTGACCTCAAGTATGTATGCTCGTATAGGTGAATTGGCAATACCGTAAGCGCAACATGATGAGAACCGGTCCAGATGCTGAAATATTTATGAAAAGGTTTGACTGATCGCTGTATTGATGCCCGGGCCTTTCCGTGTACACAAGTCGCCAAAGTTACATAGGCCTAATAACATAGGTCGATGCTGCCGCACTTTGTGTACCCGTCTAATATAATCATGATTATTGAGTTTGCATTTTCACTCACTCGCAGCCTTATCATTATAGTGTGGCTCCTGCATTAGTTTTTGTTATCAAAATAAACCTCTCCTTTTCGTAAGACTGCTTAATTTCTAAGGCGAAATCACAAAGTATAAATTGAAAGTGGGAAAGTGATATTTTCTATGATTGTGTGGGGAAGTGGTACTGGTGTTTGTATTGTAATATGTATGGGATAGGAACTACATGAAATTCGCTAGCCTCGGGCTATATAAATCGTACCACATGCTTCTTGCACTCACAGCGGGTTAACATGAGCTCAGCCATAGGAGTGAAAAACCGCTAAAAAACCGAATGAAACTGTATCTTTCCTCTAACCACAGGCAAGTTTTTGTTGTAATGCGATCAAGCTCCTTCTAATAATACTGAACAAAAGCTGTGATGGGGTAATGTTCGTTGGGTTAATCCGCAAAGTACACGCCTTGAGCAGCGGGGCGCTAGACGGGCGCGGTGCGCGACGAGACACATCGGACCAGCACAGGCGTAGCCCCGACTGTCCAGGCGCCTTTTCAGATGGATCCGCTAAAAGGCCTCGTAGCCGTGGACTTGTCTTTTTTTATTCTTCTTTTTCAACAAAATGCGTGCCCATGGGCTTACATGCTGGGATAAAAGTTATGAATATCGAACGGGCGTGGTGTGTGTGTATAGTCACGTAGCTCTTGGCCGCCAGTGTTTTTGTTGTTGTTTTTTTCCAAGTTTTACAAGCGAAGTGACAGGACAGTTTCGTAGTTTCGCTTTTGAAGGGATCTTTTTTCCATTATGTAGTTGATAATGATATACATGGAAGAAAGCACTCTTGTCTCAACAAACAACAACCAAAGCATGGACAGTATGCTGGCATAACTTACTTCACATTAGCCCCCAAATCGTACCCTTGTCTGCGACTGTAATCTGCCCAACAGGTTTCCCTGTCCATGTTCCTTTTGAAAGGTGACAACGTGGAAGACCTCAATAAATGCTGATTTATTTCCACCACTTATACAAACTCAAACATTATAAAGTAATGAAATAACATAAGCTGAACCAAGTGGGTGAAAGTCTTTGGATTCTGCTGGAGTTATCGTTTCAATATACACTTTCTAATTGATGTGCAATAAGTCAACACTTTGATATGTGTGTCACTCTCCTTGATGGTAAAAAAAAATACTGGAGCTTCACACAAGAATCTACAGGGGTCGTATGATGTGTTTTATCGGTAGTGACTCCACCATGCCGGTCGTGTGTGGGCCGTCCGTCGGTAGCGGCGCGTGCCGCTTGTCGCAAGTCTGCCAGTCAACCGTTATATCCACTCTACAGTTCGCGTGCTGGCTTCCGCAGGTCCTCATGCGTGGAACGCAGTTTAGGCTAAATAAATTATCAGGAACAATGGCAGTATTATCTGCAAATTGCTTCAAACAATAGTACGCTGAACAGGTAGTTTGTGTATATGATATATAACCTCAAAGCTAGTGACGGCTGATTTTGGGCCCTACTCGATAAATGGATGGTTGTAAACTTGTTTTATGGGGTCGTAAAAATATTTTAAAAAATGGCCGATTATGTTTCTCGAACATATATAAAAATAAACCACGTGCATGGAACAGGAAGTTGGGTTTTGATAGACATGTACGGTACCTAAAAATACATCAATTACTGGCGTTTATTTAAGCCAGCCACGCTTGGACATTCGGAGATTAGAACAAAATGGAATGGGATATACCGTATATCCAGACTCGCACAAAACACCGGTATCTCAACAATTACGCGGTATAAAAGTAATAAATACTCCTGGAAAAATGATGCAAAAAAAAAAAAACCCAAAACTACAAAACAAACAGCACGTGTCAGCAAACAGTCGGCAAATTTCACGGTATCAATTTCTCCCAAAACAAAAAAGCCCTGACTCTTTCCAGCTTAACGAGAATTGCAATTGAATGGCGAGTGGCCGGACAATGGTATTCGGACGGGATCATGCCGCGCCAGCGCGTGGCGGATACACACGGGTGCAGCTGCATGGCGTAGTACCCCGGTGTGCGAGGTTGTTTTATACACGGTGGGGTCCATCGTATACCGTGTAATGGGCATGGACAAAAACTCCAGCAGAACGGCTGTCTTTCCGTATTGATAAATTCATCTTTGAAGACAAATAAGACAATATTGTTCAATGAAGTTGAAATTTAATTGCATTGTTAAGCTTAATTGCTCTTTATGGAAAGTCATCTGGGTCGTTTCAATAACTGAATCAAACACAATACACCTGAATTTTATTAAGACACTGAAATTAAACTGACAATAGCTGAAGAAGTTTGTGCATGATTACATCTGAGATCTCTTTAACATCTCCTTCAAGAAGGACCTTAGTCTCTGCAATTCGTGGCTCACTTTGTTTGCAATTATGTGGCAATACATCGCCATGAAGGGGTGTGTGTTTTCTCCAAACATCCGTTTCGTTGGTTAGCTGGCTTTATTTCTCTCCAGCGTGTCTTGACTCAGCTTTGGAAGATATGATCGATAGATTGTAACTTATATAAGAAGTCTAACGATCTATCTAGTGGTAAGAGTTGAATGACAATGTTCAATCGATGCTCCTTAGCTTGTGAAGAGTACTCGGAAAATGTTGGTTACAATCTTTGGTTGAATAATTCAAAGTTATCATTTTGTTGACCACTCAAAGTACTGTTTTATATCATTGAGTGCAGCATAATAAAATGAGGATTCGCTATCGTTTCTTCACGAAAGTTGCACATTTGTTGGTTAGCTCAAAAAGTCTTAACAAGTTCCAAGTAGTAATCCTTTTTTTTTACATGACTTTCATTGATGTAGTGTTTCCCACCCCCTCCCATTCCCACCCCCAATTTCCATTACTTTTAAACTAGATTTCAATTTGCGTCTGTAGCTTGCTAGAGTCGTAGGCTTGGACTTCTCCCTGGGCGATTGGGATTGCTCCGGCCAGAGTATATACCTGATAACATTAACTGACAATCTAGTCAGTTCAACAGGAACTCGCCGAACAAGCAAGCTCTTGAATATTTAAAACGCCTACTAAATAGCCCGGCAGCGGTTCCAGTGTACTTTATGGATTTCCTTTTGGGTAGGACTATAGCGGTCATACAACGCTGGAAAGAACGGATTGGAAAACGGGGATTTTGGTAATAAAATATTTAAGCAAGGGGACGGGGGAACAGTATTTGTTGTCTACAGGAAGTGCTTGCATTGTGTTCCCAAGTGTAAAGCAACTCGTGTAAGGACAGCCGTGATGCACAACGTGCCACTTGCAGTTAGACGAGCGGAATCATGGAGTCAAATAAGAATACCTTCATGTGATAAGACTAAGAGCGGTTTATTTCTGTAGTCAAATTGAGTCGTGCTGTATATCTACCTTATACAAATAAGGTTTTTTTCGTGATGATGTAGTACATGGCGCCACTACCTCTTTGAAATCACCCATTATGGGTCCCCCAAAGCGGCTTATTGTAAGAGACGGATTCTTCTTATTATTTTGTCCTGCAAAAAAATGGTTAATGGCCTGACGTTTCGACCCTAGCAGAGTCTTTCCTTTTAGCCGTCGAGAAAGCATCTGCTAGGGTCGGTACGTCAGTCCATTAACTATTTGTTGCATTTATACCATAGGTCCTTTTGGTTGGTAAGCAGTTTGCAACAGCTCGTTCTATTTTTTTTATTTTTTTATTTTTTTATTTTTTCACCTTTGTATTCCTTGAATATTATAAGTCAGGTTACAACCATAAAGACTTCTACTGTTAGTTTTTATGACAGAAATTATTATTATTTTTTTAAAAGTATTGTTGCATTTTTATACGCTATTTTCTCGCATCCACCTTCAGTATTTTATCACTGAACCGGTAGCAGAACAACTTACTGTTGATATAGTTTACGTGGCTTTGTAATAATTTATAGCCGTTTTTAAAATTGTAATTTAACCTGCCAAGTCGACTAGGTATTAACTAGGTGTACTATCAAATATTCATGCATCTTCAACATTCATGTTCTCTGTATTGTAATACATGAATGCCTGTCTGTAATGTGGTATACTGTTTCAATGTAAGGTGATAGTCATGTGAAGTGATTCAATGTCAACCGCACGTATAGTTGTACCAGTCAATTCATATAATTGTTAGCCGAGTATCAACCCCGCCCATCTCCCCTGTACACATCGTTCCCCTTCTGTTCCTACCTAGTCGATGAGCTCTAAATAGACTTTTAATGATACCGCTGGCCTTTTTGGCTTTGATCATGAATTTTTTATTCTGACAGCTCTATAATATTCAAACACCAGTCGGTGGGCTAAAGGGTCAATTCCCCAAGAGCAAAGCCGTTATTTTCGAAGATTCTCCGGTGGACCGCCGCCGTGTACGCTGTGCTGGCCGCTGCCAACACGAGCCGAAGCTGATGGGTCGTTTCTGACATTCATGAGTCCGCTGAGAGTCGGATTACAGGAGCTAAGCATATAAAGCAAGTACATGCGAACGTCTGTCGGGATAAGGTTACCGACAATAATGTCCCACCAGGCGAGAAAAAAGAGCTTTAAGGTCCGAGCGGCGATCTCTAGTCATCATCCCCGGTCCCCGCTTGCCGCTCTCTCAGGCGGGATAACCCCCCTTGGACGTGTGCCGCCATTCAGTGCCCGCCCGCACCAACTGAGTACAAGTTGATTGATGTGACACTCCGGTAAATTAGATGCATTTACGGTCGGGGATATCTACCAACATGTCTCTCCTGACATGCAATAACAACATTGTAATTAGGAAATAATAAGTAAGGACTCTGTGTTGGATTTTCATGTTATTCAGCTTTGTTAAACTTGTACAATTTGTATGAGCGTTCAACACAGACTGTTCTTAGTTGGTAGATATACTTTTTAGCAGTTAAGTTTAAAACTACGCATTGTTAATGGATTGTATGGATATTTCATTGTCAAGTATTCCCTAAACCTTGTACACATTTTGATTATTTTGTGCTAGGCCCTGAAGGCCTAATGGTATTTTCTTATACTGAGGATAATTTGGATCTATTTTTATAAGCCGGTTGAAACACCAATATAGAAATAATGTATACAGGTCTGCTGTACATTCGCTTCATTCTAAAACTGTAAGCGCTTCCGATTATTATGTAGATTTGATACACACTCACAAAACTCACAAAACACACTCACAAAAAATATGAAGTGTGGTAGGCCTATGTGTTAAACAAATTGGCTGAACAATTAAATTCGACCACCACGTGCATCGCCATCAGCAGGATGCGCGCCGGACCTTTCCGGCCAGCCAGCTGCACCCATCCACTCAGCCCGCACGGAGCTGGTCAGCCAACAACATCAAACCCCATCCGTGGAAATTAAAAAATCACATTTATATAACGAGATTGTTTGTTGACAGCCAACCGTGAAACTAAAGACACGATTGAGCAAGGTGATCAAGTCAATTACGCATAATAACATGGACGGCCCACTTGAGCATTTCTAACGTTTAGAAAATGCAGAGATTAAACAAAAAAAGGAACTTTTGTCTTTAATTGGACGATATGTGGAAATTATACAATGGGCGAATGCCGAGTGTTTCTGGGACAACGTTAAACGATCTATGCACTTTGAAGGAACATGGTTTAGATTTAATGTCACACTCCGAAACACGAATCTGTAGGTCTACTTATATGAATAATGATGCAGCTTCTTTGGACGTCGTATCATCGACGGCTATGATGGCGGTACAATCCGACCATAGATGTGCATGACGAATGTCTTAAGGGCTAAAACCAAGATAGCAAATTCATTGCTGATCCGAATGACGTGCTTTGCGTAAAGCTAATATGATTCTATCCCCTAAAACCGGTTTGCAAGTCAATTAAATATTTGTTATAAGAAAAAGTACGTACATTCCCGCCGGTTAGGGACTGCTCAAAGACGATCCACCGGCTCGGGTCCACGCGCGCAGAGAAAGATTTCAGCGGGGAGATTGGCGTGCCGGACGGGGGATTGAACTCACTCGTACCCTGGAGGTCACGGCAGCCACATCATAAAACTTATCACCCTTGAAAAGCTTTAAACACAAATTGTTCATTTTCGGTACAATTTCCTGTGTATTTGGGAGACTTAAGGTTCATCCTTTGTACCAAAATGAGACCGTATATTATTTTTATGGAGTATTAAGGTGTGCTAAGCGAGGCCGGTGGCGGCTCATCACGTAGCGGGATGAGCGACCGAGAGGAACGGCGTCCTTCCCCGTAGCACTTTGGCAGCTGCGTCGTGTTTCCCTCGCTCGATAAACATGAAACTGCATGATTGTGATGTAGCACCCGTCAGATACTACGTACGTAAATTTAAACTATACTTATGATTAAATCGGAGAAAATATAACGATTACATGTTTTCTTTAACCATCACCCCGTCCCAAAATATTTAAGTGACAAAACAGATCGTGTTTTGCCGAATCAGACTCTCAGACTTTGGCTAATATTGAAAACAAAAGGACTTGCACTCTATGATTATCAGTCAGTTTTAATGTACCCCGGATCATTGTTTTGTAACGACTTAATTTTGTTTTCATTTTCTTGTCATTTTTGGGGTCTAATATTTTTTGGGGAAATACTATTTGGGGACTCTTATTTGTTGAAAAGACTATCATGTGTATTTTAATTTAAGCATGGACAACATCTGTGACAGCTGTTGAACAAAGTGCCCAATATACAGTCCAATGTAACGAAGACTGTTCGTTTAAATATTTCATCAAATATTTCATCGTGATAAATGCAACGACAGTAATCTTTTCTTAACATTTTTTGCTCCAAAAGGGAGGCATTCCAGGGCATGATGGATTCTACTGAGGCATGTAATTTACGAAAGAAAAGTGGTGACAATTCATTGATTGTGTGTTTTCTTTTGAAGTGACTGTGGAATGTTTTACGCCCGCACTTTGCAGTCTACTAGGGATTTATTTTTTTCACATCGGTTGATACATCACCAGAAAATACACATTAAAAATAGAATTTTGCATTGGAAATTTGACAGGTCTTCGCGAGAAACCAACAAACATGTGGTAGAAAAGTCAAACAAAACTTTGTATATACCACCAACACAAAGTGTTGCGATCCTTCCTTCCTTTTTGTCATCTGTGATGCTTGACACCCTTTCTTGGTTGAATAATAAGACACCAAGTCCCACGGCTGTCTATTTCATCGCCGTCCCATCTTCCTTTGGCTTTGGACGAGCCCGGTAAATCCCTGGGCGAAACGGGCAAACCACGGGCTAAGATCACGGTGCAGTCTTGGTGGTGTGAACAGTTACTAAGTTGTAATTAAACCATCGATCAGTGTCAGGGCGCCGATGCTCGGGATGAATCCGTTATCAGATAGGGGAATACCCGCGAATTAGGAGTTTATCGACTGGAAATTGGGAGGAAGTGACCAATCACATACATGCAGTGTGCAAACTCTTTCTGATTCTGCAGAAAGTTCCCTGAAAATATACCAATCTTTCCATTTTCTGATAAACATATTTGATAATCTCCCCGATTGTGGAAACGTTTGTCCTATTATATTGATTGTCTTAATATCTCCCTGATTGTTGAACAAAATCTCCTCTGATTGCGAGATACAAGTATTGACAGCTCTGCACATGACCACAAGTTGTAAAGAGATCCTCGAACGTAACTTTTGTCAAAAGAAACGGGACAATCCTAGTTTGAAAATGTGCTTCAAAAGTCTTATTTAAAATATATTCTTAAAAGTTAGTTCTCATTTCCCAACAGTTTTCTCTGTGGCCGAGACTGACGGGGATCGTAACTTGTATTTGAATTTCGATTGCAGTAAATCATTCACCAGATATAGTGGTGTGTTTGTTTGTTTGGTTTTTGTGTGTGTGTGTGTGTTTTTTTTTTTTTTTTTTTTTTTTTTTTTTGGGGGGGGGGACGTCAGCGGAGCTTTAACTTCGCGGGGCTGTTCGGCACATCGCAATGATTCCAACAAAAAAGGAGGTTGATATCATAGTTCAGTGGTTGTAGGAGGGGATCGTCTCTCCATCCAGCCGAGGTTGACTGCGTTCGACCACAGCCTCGACGCGGCTCGCTACCCTAGTCACGCGTGTAATTTAATGGAACGAAAGTGAGGTGTAAGCGCACCTGCCGCGCGAGCCATCCGCCAGCCCCATCGTATCTTTATAATTGATTGCGACTTTACGACATTTTAATTGAGAACTAATTCGATGGGGGATTGCTATGAACGCGCCCAACACATGACAGGCCATTGAGTTTGGCTATTAGACTGTGACACACCTTAGAGAGAGAGAAGACAGCTATATCATAAACCCATACATCTTTTCATTACCATTGTAACATAAAGCTTATATTTCTTGTAATTTTGCTAATAGGGCACCAAGGCCAATTTTTATGGTCCAGGAACAATGCCGGTAACTGGTACAGAAAAGTTACTTTAAAAATTAAAAAAATCTATTAAAAAAAATCACTTACTGTTTTATTTGGAGTCCTTTTAACAAAGTACTCAATCGGCGAAGGGTGTCAAACACAATTCTATTCTCTTCATACTGTGGGCGTGGCATAGATAAGCTACCACGTCGTGCATAGTGAACTGCAGTCAAATACCTATGGCACTCCATAACAGAAACATTGCAAATTAACGGTAAGGGGCGTGTTGTATTTACCCCAAAATCTATTCTTCAATCTGTTGTCAAGTTTAAATAATAATGAATCAAATAGTTTTCTTTAAACCACTGTTTTGGCTAGTAACTGTTGTAACTTCCAGTTCCTAACCTATGAACACTATAGACCATGTAATCTGTGACATCACACAGTTACAACAAACGAGCCACAGAGCCTGGACTTCCAGCAGACACAATGTGTACTCGGCTCAACATAGGAACATTCATTCTCATGTATGGAGATTGCATTGTACCAAGAATTGGACAATGTGTACTCGGCTCAACATAGGAACATTAATTCTCATGTATGGAGATTGCATTGTACCAAAAATTGGACAATGTGTACTCGGCTCAACGTAGGAACATTAATTCTCATGTATGGAGATTGCATTGTACCAAGAATTGGACACAGCTCAAAACTAGTGCACCTCTGTGAGAGAAACATGTTAAATGTGTACAGGAACCAGCGGCGGATACAGGGGGGCGTGGCGGGCGCACGCCCCCC